>CACVBS010000080.1:79671-175057 GCA_902728275.1 Cyclocybe aegerita
TTCATTTCGTTCCATCCTATCGGACAGCCACGAATCCGCCCTCGCGATGCGCTATCCGCCCTACATGCCCGAGTCGCTCGAGTTCATGTCGGCGCCACTCAAGGTTGATATTCCGCGCGACTAAGTCGTCTTCTGGATTATGGCGGCTTTGGTGTTTCGGGAGGAGGGGCCAGGCAAGGCATTGAACTGAGAAAACTGACAGATGCCAACAGAGTGATCACGGAAAACCAGCTCCGCAGGGCGGCAGAGGGCCAATATGCAAATGCCAAGAGACCCTCCAGGAGCTGTGCGCTTCACAGTTTTCACGGGCCAGGAACCGAGGCAGAGAGTGTCTCATGCTTAGAATAGAATGACCTTGCCACTTAAATACCATTGGAGGTGGGGCTGACGTGCCCCCTCCTCTGCCTGCGAGCTGGGCGCTAACAGCTTGCGTGAATACCTTCTCAAACGCACATAACACATCTATCGAAGGAGGTCTCTGGACGTTTACCCAATACAACTTGAACGCGATTGATATTACGCAGGTCGGACACGCACTTCCTCTTCATCAGAGCATGGCCTGACCGCATTCTCTTTCCCTGACGTAGATTGTAGCCCCCGCAAGTGGATAAAGCCCCGTTGGCTTCCCATCACGTTCATCCCTCCTCTTCCCCCTCCCGCCGGTTCGCAGCAAAATACACAGACAACAAGGATGAGCGCATTTCAAAACGCAGAAAACACCACCATCACTGGCGAGAGTGTGAACCTGATCACGGTCAACAACTATGTCTACAACATCACAGAGGTGAGCGGCGCGATCGTTCACTGCTGCTCTGAGTAACCATTCGCGGTTCTGACTAACCGTTTTCATGCGCATACACAGTTGACTGTTACTCCGGCCGATGATCCCGGAGTTGGGTGGTGGACTTCATTTGCTGGGTGGTTCGCGCATGTCGGGTACACTCTGGGAGATGTTCTCAGGCGAGTTTGGAAGGGTCGGGGTGAGCGTCAAAATTGTCCTGGTAGGGAACACGCACTTATATTAGTCGCAAAGGCTCGTAGAGACTTCAATGCACAGCTATCACTTGGAGAAGCTCGAACGCTAGCCGAACGGGTCGTATATGAAATCTATTTTGATTGTCGTTATTCCGCCATTGAGAAATGTAGGAGGGGTCTGGTCTTAGCATGTCGTGTCGTTGTAGCTTGCGGTGATTCAATTCATTTATTTTGACGGGTGGTCGGAGAGCAGGCCTTGTAATTCGGCAGTCAAGATACGATCCTAGGACGAGCTGGGAAATTACATGAGCGTCGGCACGGGAAAGATGAAAACAGATTTATGATAAAATTGAAAAGCGCCAGGCGTCACGTTTAGTACGAACCGAAAATCCGTAGAGGAGCCCCCTCGGAACGACAGAACAACAACAAAGGGACTCAAGAAATATAAAGCTGAAACTGGAGCTCAGGATCTGTTGGGGTGATTCCCAATTTCGCGTCGGTGGCAAATCGATGAGAGATAGAAATTAGGAACATGCAGTCAGAAGGAAAAATGTTGCAACGCGCTTCAAACAGCATAACCGGAATAAATTGTCGATATTAAATTGCTGACAGTATGTGCTAGCGTTCGAGTCTGGAAAATATATTTATTCGAACCCCTCTGGGATCGCATATACAGGCAACCAACAAGCCGAGGAGGATGACAAGGAAAGAAATCAAAAGGGTCATTCGCCAGTGCGCGAAAATAGCTCAAGAGAATTAATATTGAAGACGAACATAGGAAAAGCGAAGTCGAGAGCCGACGGAAGTGATAGCAGAAGCAGCCGCTCACAAACAGCGCAAACAGCGCCAAAAGCATGATATCTGGCCGATATTTTAGAACTTCACGGACGATAGTAGCACTGACAGATACGAGAAAGACGAAGGATAAGGGCCTCGTTGGAGATAATCCTTGAGCAGACTGGAGCGACTGATGGTCCTCAAAGTCAGAGGCTCGATGAGGCAGAACGGCGTGGAGATAACATCACATATATGAGAGGGAGGGGAGGTGTACCGCCCTGCAGAAAATAATCACTCGGATGGTGCAGATCAAGGCTCATACCACCCCGAGCAATGAAGGAAATGGGAGGCTCAAGAGACACGCGCTGCGCGTGACGAAAAGGAGAATGAGAGCCACGGGAAATCCGATAACGCACCGTAAATGAGCAAAAATCGCCTCTAGCTATACGGAAACTCGCGAAGTGGTCTGTGGAAGATCAGAGGTGGTGGTGTCGCCTCCGCTACTCCTGCCTTCCGAGTCCCAGACCCTCGGAGTGGCTTAGAAGGATACTGCACGATAATATTCCAGAGGTAGTATCGTTTAGACATCGTAATGAAAGAGACGCACCTCAGGCCATAACCCCAGAGAATCAGCGCTTCAGCGGCGTAGTCACCCAAGTTCCAGCAATCGTCGTTCTTCAGAGAAAAGTGTCTCGAATGCAACGAGGGGGAGAGAATCCCATCGTGATTTTTACTGAAAAAACCCCGATGTGTGAGGAGGAGCGTAGGGTAACGGTGGTGGTTGAATCTAAGTAGGAGACGTTCCGTTCACGAGCTCGAACCATGCGTGAGAGTGCCATGGCCTGTGCGTGTGATGCTCAAGCCGAACTTCGGCAACCACCGGGTGAGAGATACCACTACCCTTTCGTTCCTTACCACGACCACCTCCAGCACTGTAACTCCGTCTCTGGCTCAATCTAAGGCATATTAATTCACCTATTCTATGATCTCCTCGCCATTTACTCCGCCTCCTTGTCCATCGAACCGAAGTCCACCTCATCGCACGATTCGCACCTCAAATCGATGCCCCGCAGCCTCGAAGTATGCCTCTAAAGTCCTTTTTCTATCTCTGAACGAGGCACTGCAGATGTCTCGTTCTCAAGATGCTCGCTTTACCGGCGCTCCAGGATGCTCTGCCAAGTGTTTATTCTCTGATCTCCGGCTCGGTTAGAGTGAAGGCCTTACTTTCTACGTCGTCCAGTGTGCGGTCGACAGCAATGAAGGCTGCTCACTTGTTATCTGAGTCCATCTTCGGTCATATTCCATCACCGTCCCCTCATGTGATGCTGTTGACGATAATATATCTTTAGGCTCCACTGGTGGTTCTGATGCCTGGTTTCGCTTCTCCTCAGTCTCATTCGTCCCATAACCCTCTCAAACTTCCATGGATCCGAGGTTATTTATCTCGTTCACTCCAAATGTTGAGCAAGGCAAAGTTCTATTGGTTAGACCTCTTACGAGCCATTTTCCTCGACGAACACGAAGATACTTTGGTGATTCTTTCCCTATTTTTTAACTCGCCGTGATCCTCTTGTGCTGTCAGCAAAACTCTGCGCTGTTGTCTCTGCTATTGCCTCCTAGCACGAGTTTCGCTGTTTCTGGACTATCGTCGACATTGTATTGTCGTTTCCTTACATTTTCGCTGGAAACGTCTCTTCCATCGAGCAATGGTGTAAGGGTTCTTCATCGATTCATCATCCGTCCATGTCGGTATTGGCGTTCATATGCTTCCTGGCTTGGGCAGGGTGGTGAGAGAAGTCCTTCCGAATCGAGGAGGGGACCGTGCACATGACTTAGAACTTTCTAGCCGGCCACCAATCAGGTTCCTTCCCAACCACCCGGTATCTAACACCCAAGGCACCTGCAACGAACGACCAGTAGCCAGAGAGGTGTTGGGAGACAAGTTCAAGTTAAGTGCGTTTACTCCCTCTGGTTTAGGTTCTCATTCCGGGAATGCGAGAGGGAGACATCACGACGAGAGAGCCGATCGTCGACAATCGATTCGATGTGACAAGGGGCGCCAGTCTATCTTTGTCTTTGTCTTCGTCTGTCCACGGGTCACCTCCCAGCTGGCTGCTCAGACAAGGTCTGTACTCCCTCGGAACCTTCGTCCGCCGGGTGATATGGTGTTAGGGGGGTATCGAAGATTTGAGTTCGTGTTCGAGTTTGGTTGTTCATTCTCTCCAGCCTTACTACCACTTTCCGCGGATGATGTTGATATCTTGTCCACTTCTCCCGCCGTCCTTGTGCTTTTTTCTCTCTGTTCCCTGCCGACGCCCAAGCACCCAGTCCATCATGCCTGCACACGATGGACGGTGTCAGGAAGATCTTCCACCTTCGTCCGTCCACGGGTCTTCTCCGCATCTGAGGGGGGAGAAACACCACTAGGACGGTGTCCTCGGCGGCTTCGTTAAACATTCGTCCGTCGGGTGCTCCTGCTGTGGTGCTATGAGGATATGTGCACTGCACTGCGTATTTCTTCTATTCATGTCACGACACAACTTGACGGGCATGCGTTCTACCAGGTCGACACGACGTGATTCATGCTCGACGGCAGGACAGTGGGGGTATTCTATTGCGGCTTGCACGGTCTTTCTCTCCTATCTTCGATCTGATTCATTGCCAGAATCGTTGACATGGTCTCGCTTTGCTGTCGTATCGTGCATTGCGAGTCGTACCTCCATTGTCACCCTGCCTTCAATCTCTCATAGAAGTGTCTGTCATCTCCAACCCCGCAATCCGACTTCGTTCCGTTCGTCCATTCTGTCCCTACTTGCTCGTATCCTCACCGACCGACTACACTATTGCTTCGTCGTCGAGCCGTCGAATCCCTCAGGGGGGGTGTCCACTGACGGTCTAGGGCACAGAATGCGTATACAGTGTCAACCCGTTGACAAGCAGACTTGGGAGGCCGAATTGTGCATCCTGGGCTGTAGCGCGTTCTTTGCTTGAGGTTCCGATGCACTCGTATTCTCGTTCTATGTTGCATCGCTTTCTGGTTTCCTGTTCCCCGTTTCCCTATTTACGCGCCGTTGACTCTCTTGAGCATTCAAAGAAGCTGCTTCAGGTGCGTACCTTCACATCCTCGATGAATACACTAAATTCATGCGTCGAGCTCTACACCTTTGATCCAGGACCATCCTCTCCGTAGACCTGCCAAGGCGGTCCGTGCGCTGTGCCTAAATCGGATCCCCCTGATCTGTGCTGGATCTGGATCTCGCGCCGATCGGTGACAGGTAGTGACGTCAGCGGGCGTCACCACAAGCGCCATTTTGGTCTGCACAGCCACCTCCCACCTCTCCTTTATGTTATCGTCCGGCGACCATTTTTTCTTGTTCTTGGGTACTTCCTGCCCTCCTTCAATCAAAACCGAGTTTATCATGAACCAAATACTCTGCGGAAGGACACGAGAACGAGCGCTGGCTGTGGAATCAACCTCTACGGAAAAGTCGGTGAGAATGACGGCTCCGATGGGGATGGACGTCCTAGTGCGTCGGTTTCACTGCTTTTTCGTTAACGCGAATGGTTGACCTGTCACGCTCGTTCGAGGTCGTCTTGCGGTTTTTGGTTATATCGTCTATCCGTCCATGTTTCACCTGCTCTTGCTTAGCTGCCTCTGCTCTCGCACCAATCTCAGAATTTACATCGTCGCCATCGATCACTGCTGGCCTTTTCTTCTTCAATACGACTAAGTCCTCATGTTTGCTGCTCCATCGCGTATCCCTACGGAGCATCGACTCTGATTGGCCTGAAGTTTTGGAAGGGTGATAGGTGCAGAGGCTGTTCCTCTGCGATTGGCATGATGCGTGATTCTTTCCTCTTCGTTCGTTTCAGGACTCTACCCACCTCCCCTAGCCCTCGTCTTCTCTTACCTCAAACAGCCGCCCTATTTCCTGGACCCACGAAACCACCGAGATCGCCACTTGTCGTCTGGTCGCTCTTCGTTGTGGATAACCGGTGGAACTGGTGGACGTGCCACGGGGCGACGTCCTCCTCGAGGACGAGTCGATATTGCCGGTTCTGAGTGTTGAAGAGCTGGAGGGGGCGTTGGAGTATTTGGAGGATAAGTGAGTGGTTTTTGCTGTGCGCGTGCGACGTTCGTCGTATTGATGGAATGGGTGTAGGGAACACCCGCTTGTGTCGCACGCGTTTACAGACGGCCCCGACAACAGAAAGACACGTACGCCGTCCTTCACCTTGCACCTTTCTTCCTGTTTGTTAACACCTCATCCTTCTCAAATAGTCGAATCCCTAACCACCTCCGGTAAATTCGTCTTCAGCGGCACTTTCACGCAGGTGGCTATCAACGAGCTGCCCTTCGGCGGCGTCCGCGAGTCGGGGTACGGCCGGCGGGTCTTGAAGCACAATTTTGAGAGCTTCATCAATGAGAGGGGTTGTGGACGTTCCTTTTGGGTGAGGTTTTGGGGTTGCTTTTCGTGAGGGGTATCGTGTTTTATTTTCGAAGGACGGCCCTGTAGGGTGACTTCGTTTTCGTCTCTCTCGGGTATTCGATGCTCGGTTGGCTGACTGGTTCAAGGGTCTGTCCATCTTCGTTTAAACTCCCCGTCCTTTCCCCCTTCTTCCGTTTGGGCCAACGTCATTATTCGTGGTCTTTTCCATCTTTCCCGCTTTGTTTCCCACCGTCCCTCCGCTTTCTTCCTTTCCCTCTGAGATACACTCATTCCTGATCTCTCCTCTGCCCAGCTCCATTCACGAGCATACCACCACTGCCCGCCTTGCCTGATCTTGACACCTGCCATTCCCCGTTGCCACCATTTCGCTTCGCGGACGGTCAGAGGCGACAGCTTTGCAGTGATCATGCACCGCAGCTAGGGGTGGTGGCTCGTCTAGGAGCTGGCCGTCTGTAACTATTTCTCTTTGTCCTCAACATTCTTTTCGCGTGTCTACTACGTTCCCTCTTTTCTTCTTTTCCCTTTCAATGTTGACCTCGAGTGCTGACCACCTTTCGCTTCATTTCATGCCTTCTATATCACACAGCGATGAACCCCACCTCGCGTTGCACTACCCGCCGTCCACGCCCGAGTCATGTCGGCCCCTTTCAAGGTCGATGTTCCGCGCGGGTAATGCTTTTGCGACCTGCGCTCCTGTGTCGACGCGAGCAAGAACATGGGGTGTGTTTCCAGGATGGGCAGACAGAGGTTGGAGCTTCGTTTGGAGGACGAAGGACGGGTGGCGAGAACAAGCTACTTGGTCTTATCGATCAAAGAGCGATGTACAAAAGCGCACACACCACGTCTATCGAAGGAGGAAATTGGAATTTTACTCAATACAATGTGATCAATAACACCCAGGTCGGACGCGCTTCTTCTTCATCCATGGCACGGCCTGACCGAATTTTCTTCCCGGGACACAGATTGTAACCCCCACGACTGGTGACAGCTCCGTCGTATTCAGGAAACGAGTAGGGATGGGAACTATGGGTTGGTTAGCACGACTTTGCGCTGCTCTGCCTTGAGTCATGCATCGCATTCGTTGTTCCTGAGGAGGCGGACGAGTGGATTTTATGCTAGTTGCGGGCTCGGTGTATAGACCGCTATAAACATGTACAGGGCGGTGGAGGGAACTCCGTCCGTAGTTTCAAGTCACCCACTCTTTTCGTACATCTGGTCGTCGAGAAAAGAGTCCTCCGAGTGGTGTTTGAGAGAAAGATCCCCAAAACGAAGACCTATCAGTGAGAATGAGCGTGAGTACGGGTGTTTTTAGAGCCCGCTGCAGAGAGCAGGTGCTGCTGGAGGCGCAGTTCATCGCAGTGCGCATTGGAAACAAGCGGGGGCCATAAAATATACCCAGAAATAAATGAACGACCCATCACTGGCCCTCTACCCTTTTACGAGTCAAAAAAAGAACATCACCTGTACATAGTGTAAGGTAGATACGCAGAGGGACGCTCGCGCCAGCCTGCGCTCGAGCCACTCGCGGGAAACGGCGAACGCGTCGGCCAATCCCGTTCGGTTAGTGCCGGCGCCAAATGCCAGCGAGTTCCTCGTAACCTGGCCTGCTCTCCCCACTAGCTCTACTGTCTACAACTCCTGAAGCCGAAGACTTGATGCACCGCCCTTAGCGATGGCCTGATTCCACCGCCCATTCACTCCGGTGCTAACGTTCTCGCCGCAGCGCGTTCTGCTGGTTAGCTCCCCCTCCTCCATCTTCATCACGGCCAAGCGTGTCGCGTGTTCGTCAACTCCAGGCAGAGGGAGGTGCGTCCGTGTCGGACTTGCATTCCGGGAGGCTGCAGTTCCTCCTGGATCGCAGGAAAGCGCGGGGGTGATGTCCTCGAGGACGAGAAGATTGGGCTGATTTTGCCGGATGTGAGCATCAAGAGGAAAAGTAAGTGGCCTTTTGCGATGTGTGTTCTAGACGACGAGTTGACAGCCAGTGGGATGTAGGGAACATCCGTCGGTGATGTATGGGTTCACGGACGCCGATGAGATCAAGAAAAAACGTACGTCCCAGCTTCCTTTGCCCCCTCTCTCACCCTCCGTCCCCTTCTTCTCTCCATCCCCCCTCTCCACCTTCCTCTCGTCTCTCCCTTCTCTTACCCTCTGTCTCTAATCACCCTCCGAACAGTCGACTCCCACACCACCTCCGGCACGATTGTCTTCGGCAACGCATTCGAGCAAGTCGCGATCAACGAGCGTCCGTTCGGTGGAGTCGGCGAGTCGGGGTATCGTCGCCAGGTCTTGAAAGGCAGTTTTGGGAATTTCGCGCCTGGGAGAGGGGTTGATGTAGCGTTTGGGTGAGCTCTTCGCGTTCTTTCCTTGATTTAAAAGGCAGTTTTTGGGGTTTTTCGTGGTAGTTTTTGGATGCCGGCTTTTTAGGTTCTGCTTTTTGGGGTATTCGCACTTTTTTTTCAGCTGTTCGAGATTCGATCCTAGCGGCGAAACTACCGCGTTGGCTGGCGTCAGTTGGCTGTCGTTTTCCTTGTTCCTTTTTCTTTCATTCTGTTCCGGAGAGAGACGAAGGGTTATGATCTCCTTGCCTTGGATGATGACGGTGTTATGCCCGTGCTCCCCACTGCAACGATCCTGAGCGATCCTTGCCCTCCCTTTCTCGCTGCCCCTTCCCTCTTCCTCTGCTCCAAGCTCCATCCTCAACCACACCACCGCTGCCTGCGCCAACCGATCTCGAAACCTGCCACTCGTCTGGTGTGCCTCTTTCACGCATGTTCAGAGGGGGGCAGCTTTCTTTCGTGTCTACGTTATGTGCGGTCAGTGGTGGCGACTCGCTTGTTTATGGCTTCAGACTTGACTGGCTCGATGGGCTCCTGATTTCATTCTCCTTTTCTTGTTCAACCTCCTAGTGGAACACGAACGCTGACAGGCACTCTCGTTCCCATCCTACAGCAACGAACCCTACGACACGATACTCTACCTGCCGCAGACACTCGAGTCGCTCGAGTTTATGTCGGTCCCTCTCAAGGGCGACATTCCGCGCGACAAGCCTTTAGGACTATCTTAGTCCCTTGGTCTACTGGCGTAAATTTTCAGGATGGCCGGAGGATAAACGTCGGGGTGTGCGGATGGATGTTCGTTTGGTTGGCGAAAGGGGATGAGAAAGAAGGAAAGAGGGAGGAATATAGGGCGCTTTGTCTTATCCGGTTGTTTCGGGAAATATAAATTGTATCATCTATTTCTCAAGGTGATCTGATCGCTGTTTCTATCCTTCAGGTAGAGATGCAGGGGAATCGTCATCGCTACTGAGTCGAAAATTCGGTTCTTTTATCTTACGGAGGACCTAATGTAGTAATATTATTTTCGCAATCGAAGGACTCCATGGTTGGTCATCATCACTGGTGCGCGGTAGACTCCTGGTCAGTATCACTCCTTGTTCACGAATTTGACTTCACACTATATTGACTTGTGCTTGGAGAAATGTGGTTCATGGCCTCGTAATAACGAAAATGTCTAAATAATGAATAGGATTTGGAATAAGAGAATTTCTTTCTCGTCTGCGACCACCTGAGCGTTGTAGACCGTATGGTAGATTATGACCGAGAACGTTCCCCCAGTGGCAGTGATGCTAGAAGCATTTGCGAAGATGCTCATGAGGGACTTTCAGATTGGAACGAACCATGCGTGCCAATGCCGGGATATATATCACTTGAGATGCGGTTGGCTGGATCTTTTTGTCTGAAGAAGCTCAGAAAGAGTATTGATTTGTGTACTGCTCGGCCCCATGCGCACCGTGGTAAGAGCAGTGACAGTTCTCGTATGTTGGCTGGGTAATTCTGGACCGGGGTTTTCTCTGACAAGATTCAATCCGCTTGGGAAAATACGATCTACGCTACTTCATTCGACAGATCTATCCAGTTCAAATCGAAGGCATTAATGAAAGGGAGGCAAGAACGAAAGGTGGCGCACTCGTCTTTTCTGAACATCGAACTAACAGACGTCGAGGAAGAGGCCGTGTACGCAGAACTGGATTATGACCTCTGTCACTTCTATAAGTCGCCCAAGTTCGTACCAGGGGTTCGGTTGGGGCTGATCGGAGAGGGCAGACCAGAAGGAGGATACTCCGGGACACTCGGGCCCGACTCAGTCAGTCGGCATGTTCGGTCGTTTGTCTCTCGGCCTCAACTGCCACCTTCTAGAAGAAGTCCATCGTAACTGGCTTTCTGTATCTGAAGTCGCCCTCTAGGTATTTCTTAGTCTTTGTCAGGAGGTCTCTTGAATACACCCTTCTCGTCTCGAGACAGCGCCTGCCGTCGTTGGCCCATCTTCGAGTCATCCACTCAATCCATGTCCTACTCATTCTTCGTTAGCTGTCCGCGGAAAATTCTAGAGATACCTACGGGCGACGGCGACCTTGGAGAGCCCAAAAAGACTGATGGACGTATCCGCAATAGAGTATAGTATAAGGAAGTCGTTGTTACACTTGAAGCAGTGCCGGTGGAAGGCTAATATCCAGCTCGTCCGACAGTCAACGCTGAGGTAGGAGTCGAAGGAGAGTCTGAATATAATCCGGATAGATAGAAGCAAGGAAGTGAAAAAAGGAAACATAGAACGTACCCAAAGTAAGCATCTATCGCAGCAACTACGCCGTTACGCGAGAGATCTGAGGATATGAACCTAAGCGAGTGAGGGATGGCATGACGGCTCCTTAAGTTTGGTCACTCTTGCGATGCGGAGGATAAACACCACTTCGGATATCCAAAGATAAGAGAGCATTAGAACTATGTCGACGTGAGCTACAAGGAGATGTGTAGGTCCATGAGCTTTCAGAGCAGCGGGAACGTACGATGCTAGGCATATCCTGCTCCCCCTTGGGTTCAGGCAAAGATAGAGCTAGATAGAGTAGGATAGTTGTGTCCTTTGGCGTAGCGATTTGAATACGATGACGTATCCAGTCAACGAGTCCTTGAACGCAAGATATAATGCAGGTAGTTAGAAGAATATCGGACCTGGGGTCGAGGCTTTAGGGCGAATCTGCGAGCATTGGCCATTGCGGTGGTCATGTTGATGTTGAACTTAAATAAAGCTCAAGGATGCGTGGGAGTGAGCACATGCAAGCTTAGCCAATCGGATCTTATGCTTGCCGGACCGGCTCTGGATCCGATGGCCCAACACCAGAAATTTATTTCTTCTCTTACTCTACCACCATCTTTCAGGACCATCGTCGCTGCCGATCCCCCTCTTCTCCAACTATAATGGACTGAGGAGTCCTCATATGATGCGGCATACTTTACATATGAGCCCCATCTCTGCATTCGTCCTCTAGAAATGAAGCTGGTCCTGCTTCTCATTGACTTTACTACACCCAACAACGGCGATCCAAGTACCCACCTGAAAGGTCCTATGTCTATCCATGAACTGGCTATCCGGTCTTCTCGCATGGTGATCAGGCTCACTGTTATTTCACACCTCTCGGAGGCGGCAGAAGTCATGCTTGAAGACATTTTCGAGAGCTAGTAGACGGTCGATTCAGCTGGAACAAGAGCCACCTGGGGATGCCTTACTCAGCTGTTGCCCATTTGTCCTGAAGCCCCCATCCTGCCATCTCCTCAAGTGTTACCTGCGAATCTTCCCCCCATTTGTGATTGTAATCCTCGTCATCTTATACACCACCCTCTCTCTTCCGAGTCCTCGCCACGTTTCCCACCCACTCCCTCATGCCCAGGCAGACTCGCTCTCTACCCGTCTCGAATCGCTTCCCATTCTTCTTCCCTGTATTCTCCATGGCTTCCCGGGCCCAGACATATATGAGCGGTGCTTTCCCTGACAAGCAGGTGACCAAAGCACTGTTCACGCCTGTCACGCGGGAATGCCCCCGCATCCATATTCTGCTTCCGGGTATGTAAGGATTTATCCATTGAGCTATTAACCCTTCGATTAAGGATGCGCTCCTGAGAGGAGAGGGGTGGTCCCGGACCGGGGCGACACGAAGGGAGGGTATGGCACAGTTTGGTTGTTCCGAGATGTTACGAGGTGAGGGTGGTACGTCTCTTCTCTCCCTTATATCCCTCCCAGTTCCTCCTTCGCCTCCACAACCACCTTCAACTCCCTAGTGGCGCCCAAACACTCTTACCAGACGGGTCATGTTACGAGGCCATCTACCGTTCGTCTGTCAACTCATCCGCTCTGAATATTTTCCGTTCTCTAAAGGTAAGGAGTTGCCTGGCGCCTCAGAGTCTTCCTGGGAGCCATGGCGGAAGTTGGACGATCTTCGCAGTCGTATGCTTCGCCATGCAACTGCCCTGTGCTCCACCAGGTCGCTATGACACAATTCATGCCTGAGGATGGCGGGAGTACTCCATTGCGGCTGGTAGGGTACTCTATTGTGGCTCGTACAGGTCTCCATCCTCGATCTCCCATCCTCTCTTTGGTTCATGCGAACCTCCATCGACCTCCGTTCCCTCTCTTATAGTGCATCGTGAGCTCTATGCAACCATCACATTTTGATCTATCATTTAGGTGCCTCGTTTGCTCCATCTATCAGGTCCTCGCATGAATTGCCAAGAGGCTTCGTGCGCTGTGCCGATCTGGTGACAGTCGACAGTGTGAGGAGCCACGTTGGTTCACGGTCTGGAACCGTGACGAAGGACAAGCGAAAGGAAAATTAGCAAGAAATCAGACAGAGATGCCGAAGCAACGAGACGGCTGAGACACCCAAGAAGTCAGAGCGAGAATAGCAAGACGAGAATTCACATGGATTAGTGCCAGTCGCGATAAGAAACTCAGTCGGCTGATAGAACAGAAGATACGTGATTCGCCGTTAAAGAGACAAGAAAAGGGTCGGCGCGGGAGTTCGGACCTTGGCAGCCAGGATGACTGGGGAGGTGCAGGACGGAGAGTGTTCCGAGGCAGTCCCAGAAGCTGAGCCATGCAAGATGAACTTAGTGCCAAGAGGCTTGTGCGGTTCGGTCCTCGGAGCCGTTGCCTCATCGCTAAGAGAGAGCATGTCAATGTGAAATCCCCCGAGAGGGAACATGTGGCGTGTGCGACGGGTGCAAGCATGAGACAAGAAAGGCAGAGGCCAAGAACAGAACGTGTGGCGCACGTCTCTGTCTGGTCAGGTTGAAGGGGTAGGGATGTGTCCGCGGACACAAGCGGGACAGGTTCGTACGAGTATAAACACGGTACGGTAGCACAGAGATAGCTCAGCTTACTCCTGGGAATTATGTAAACCTCTCAGGTATCGCGAGAACAGCTCGAACGCGAGCGTGCAGCCTTGATTCCTTTTGTATCTACCCTATTGTGTGCTCCTCAACGTGTTTCACTTTGCCGTCGAGCTCCTTCCCTCTCCATCTCGCGGCGTGTGCTTCGTTGTGACGTTCGTCGTCCAACCTCCGTCAGTTTCTCACGCTTTGGTGTTTCGTCCACCCACCCCGAACTTGAACTCTCATAACGTCACCATCACCATGAGCGCCAATTTGGATGTCCACTGCCTACCACGTCTCAGATATCTTATCCTCTGGCAATCATTCTTTATTGCCTTCCATCTGTTCTCATCCACTCGAGTCAAAATATCGCACTCATACCCATATCAAGGGTGGGGTTGTGGACAAGCACGGTCTCTATGCCGTATATGGAGCAGTCCCTGAATGCTACGCCTCCGTTGATATCGTCTTCGATCCTGCCGCCGCTTTCACTCTCCTTCGTTTGGGTAATTGACGTCGCAGAGGATTTAATAGTTCCAACAGCCCCAATATACTCGGGACTAAAAACAATAGGTAATGTATTTAAGTTGAAATAGTCAAATTTTGACGTGCGAGGGAAGGGGAAAGGTAAGCGGTCTCGAGTAGAATTCAAGTAAAAACTGAGTTAAATAAAGAATACAATGATAGCAAGGAATCCATGATACCAATGGCCTTTAAACCCGCTGGAAGTCGCTTGGCACAACGAAGCGCCCTGAGCAACGGAGGGGCGAAGGCGAGCAGTGCCAAAACAAATAAACTGCTAGTAAATCAGGAGGGGTGTTGGCTTCAGGAAGCGCCAGTACCTATCCGTTCTATGCTTCATTCCCCCGTTCCCTTGACCCCAACTTCGCACGGGCAAAAATCTAGTTCTCCATAAGTGCTGGTTCAACTCTTGTGTGGACATTCAGCTGGCTCTCTGTGCCACCCTGGTTCTCTGCAGACTGCGCCACTCATCCTGAATCCAACCTTATTATTGCCTTATCGCCCGGTGTACGCTATAATATAGGCGCCTATATATGTAGGAATATGCTTCTTGATGGCCACACTGGCGAACATATAAGTATATGAGAATTTCGTGACGATACCGTCAAAGCACCCGGCTTACCGATCGAACTCAGCGCCGGGACGCGATCACAGACTGCAGTGGCGGCACTCAAGCCTACACGAACAAGTAACCTCGTGGAGGAGGCGCAAGCTTTGCACCAGTTCCAGAACAATCCCCACCACCACCCAAGTCTTGTGGTTGGGATAGACGGCCTGGCTACCTATAAACCATTGCTACTGAACAGTGTCTCCACGAAATAAAGAATATCACTTACTTGGGGCTCTGCCAACCTAATCGAATTAAGGACTACAAATGTTCCACCAATGACCGTAACATTTGAGGAGCTATTGAAGAAACCTGCCTGGGGGAGGTGGGGAGTACTCAAGGGCAGAACGGGGTCAGAGTTTCGACGTCTCTGCGACATATCGAGCTTAATTGTAGGTTGGTTGGCTTGTAGACGGGTACACATTGCTCTCTTTAAACCCTGATCATAGCGTGGGAAATGCCCTATGTGCCTCGGGTCATACTACGATACAACGGCATCCGCGGTTCATCCATGTCCCGTCCAATCAGGGCACAGAGTTCGATTTAGGTTACGCCAAGTGTCCATTAAAAAATTCTTTCGACACCTAGGTCGCGCGGGACGTACGTCGGCTTACCTGGTTCATCTTTAACCCCCCGGCCTGTCTTGGTGCCGTTTCCCACAGCCAGCATCGCCAGTGACTTGTTGGCTGTGTGTCCTTACCTCAAGACCAAACGCCGAATGAAGGAGACACGATCAAACACAGTGGCAATTCGTGAAAGGAAGGAATAGATTTCAAACCTCCAGGCTCCAACAGGTGCACGGGAGGGGTGCAATGGGTGGCTTGTGTAGAAAAAGGATGCGTTCTCCCAACCTTCTCCCATTCATTTATTTATTTGTCTGATTGAAGGGCAATTCACGTTCGAGTTCTGCTAGGACAAGCGATAGTAGATACCCTGTCCACCGGAAGGTGTTAAGGCGCGAGGGGCGGAATGATACATGGGCGACACCGGGAGAAAAGTACCATGCCTAGGACGCACCTGTGTTGACCTTTTCCCTTCTGGAGATAGCCTAGTCGCAGTGGCATAGAAGAACAGTCATTCGCGTACAGTTTGGGACACGAACCAGGTTTCTCAGTCCTCAGTATTGCTTTAATTCTTCATGACAATTATTTCTCCATGCCGTCACCTCCCGCGCCACCACAGAGGTAGTCGCTAACCCTGCTGCTAACATTATTCAAGATTGCGGTCCCGATGCGCTCGCCAGGTCGTCCAGTTTTGCCTCCTATCTCCTCACTTATGCTTCTGTCTCGATGCTCAGCACTGGATCGCCCGTCTTGACCTTCCCAGCCACTCGCTGCCTGTGTGGCGCATTTTCTCTGTTGCCCAGCAGCATGACTTCGGCGTGATCTTTTCATGTGCGCAAGCTGCGAGTTTCTGCAAGCAAATGGAATTGAGTGTCCCCAATCATGTTATCCCTACTAAGAAATCTTAACTCCTGTCTCACATGATAATCCCCTCTAACGCCTCTTGAACTTCTGGGCCAGGGGCATTGTAGTGTCTGTGGTTAGATCATCGCGCGGTGATGGGTTGGGTGTACAGGGTACATAGAAAAGAAGTACGTGCTTTTGGTGTATGTACTTAGACGCACTTTTCGGTACACCTGGGCTGGCTGTTTCTTTATAGGGACCGCGTGCCAGCTTAATACACTTCCTTCCTTCCTTCCTTCCTCTGTTTTGTTTGACCTCAATGTTTTGAATTTTATTTTTTTCACTTGTTGAATTTATTTTCTTTTATAACGAATGACAAATATTCCTCGTCGAGGCAACCCGTACCAACACAGAGAAAGCAGAATGGATGAAATAGGGAGTATCGATGACTCCCTGACTGACAACAGCAATCTCGAGGAACCATCGGCGTTCGGTGGTGATTTCCAGGGAACACTTCCAGTTAGCGTACATAGGGGCCTCGAAGCAGGCGGCCCAGTATTTCCGCTCAAGTCCGCCATCATCACTGGCGGCATTCGCCAGCTCATCGTTTCGAAACCAACATTGGATTCTCTTTGCACTCTCATTACTCGTGTTCACGCCCCATTCTCTGAGCTTCCTGCTCTTCTTCGCCACCGTGCAACCGCCGATATGAACTCCTCTTGACAAACACCCGCAAAGCACCTGCATCTCGTCGTCGTCATCATCGTCCCAAGCCCAATCACCAATGTAGTCTACAGAATCAGGTCCGCTTCGGGTGGCTCTGTTGCTCTTGACCAGGCCTCGCAATGCACGCTAAGCTGCATGGGTCAGCTCTCCTTCCTCCTTCGGGTAAGGACCTGCGCGAAGAACGAGTTGCCCTACCTGGTGCCTCTCCTAGAGAGCCAACGAGTACCGTCCGAAGCTTCTGCTCATCCATCGCCAGGGATTTATGTCCTGGCAATGGGGATTCGTAGGAACGACATCCGAGAAGGTGCGGCGAAACGAACCCAGGTGTGAAGCGAAGTTCGGAATGGTGTGCCAATGGATGAAGCATGCCAATGGTGAGTTATGTTGCGGATAGTGGGTAGGGACACCGTGCTGTGTATGCTATGTGGACAGTGGGCAGCCTTCTCCTCTCCTCGCCTTTGCGCAATCTTTTTCCTCTTTGACGGCGCTGATGTGTATTCGATAAGGAACACCAACTCGTCCTATACGCATTTGGGAAATCCGTATGTTCTTCTCCTAAAATTTCTTCACCCCCAACCCTCGCTGTGAGGCAAAACTTCGTGCCGCTCGTGATGAACGAGGTACCGTTGGTTCGGCGTATGCTGCCCACGTTCGGGTCAATTTCCTATTTTATTTTGGTTTACTGGCAGCTTTTCTGCCTTCCAGCTTCCAGACGACGTTAGTCTCGTCACCACTCGTTCTACCTTCTTTCTTTCTTTCCTTCCCTCACGACTTTCTTTCTCCAAATGTTCGTGCCGTGCTTCTGTCTTCTATCCACCCCGTTGGCATTTTCATCTATCCTTGCCAACTTCACCTCGCTCGAGGGCGATGACCCAGCCCTCGTCCAATCTGACCGCATCACACGATGGTGTCGATCAGGGACCCGCATGGCTGCAACTGCGCACCTCTCCTTCATCTGCGCCGAGCGCCCGTCTCTCCATGGCTGTCAACTTAGTCATCTCCGAGATACCATGCGCCATGTGTCCTCTGCCATTTTCCACAGAGGATGGGTGGCGCTTGTCTGGTGTCGCCAATTAGGCATTTCGGCGATTGTGTTCTTGCCTTATTCCTCATTTTCATTCTGCCATTCGCTGGCTTTCTTTACCCACGCCTCCTCTGTCTCCCGAGTTATTTCCTTTTTTATATACCCCCCATGCGACACAATGCCGGCTTTGTCGCTGGGTTTGATATTCGGGGAACGAATCGCTCGTGGTTCCGGTCTGTCTCTATTCCAAGCTTTTGCCAGGTGGAATACGGCGCTGCTCTTTTCAATTTTCTATGGATACGAGATCAATGAAAAACACGCCGATGAGAGCGCTTCTGTGAGGAATTTGAGTAGTTCTATCTGGCAGGGATTCGGGTTGAGGTTGCCCAAATTCACGACTACCCGAAGCCGATACCCATACTTGTCGAGGCCTCATTGCATTATCCTAGGCCCACCGCTGTTGACAGGTCATGTTGTGAACGGTGGTTGGGAGATAGGCTGAATGGGCATCTCCAGCCTTCGTATTCATAATAAATAACACAGACGGCGGTAGCGTGGGACTTTGGGAACAAATTCTTGATTGGCCGGAAAGCGAGGCACGCGATGTGCACGAGTCGCCCCAGGCTCTAACCTTAGCTTCAACGCTCACACTCGAGCTCGATATTCTGCCTGCAAACAGACCTCCATTTCTTTAATTTACCACACTCAGATCACAATGAGATCTATGCATATACAAATCCATGGGCCCTATCAGTCAAAAACTACACATTGTGAGTTGTTTCACCATAAGCCAAGCGCGCAGCATTGAAAGGCGATCCTTACAGCCTTGAAGTCAATAAGTCCGTAACTCTGCCCATAATCGTGAAATACACTCAACGGAATGAATCAGGCTACAGTTGGAAGGCACGAGAACCGCAAAAGTTTACCATCAAGTCCGAAGGTTTCGACACGCAGCGAGTGTCGCTTTCGTCTGTTGATTGCGATCAGTTGGGGCCGATGGTACGATCCAAGATTCTTTCACTCCGGTCTATCTCACTCGTCTCTAGTCCCATGATGTAGCGTCATATATACGAGGCATTGGCATTCTCCCGACCCCGGAAGAGGTTGAAAGCTTGGTCAAACAGCGGAACGCACGCCAGAGAGAAATTCGCGAGATTCAGTCGAGGCGCGACCACGTGTTCAACTCAATCAAGGCTATGTGCGAGCATCTCAGTGCCATAGAGGACTTCCTTGAGGGGAAAGCAAGGCAGGTAGCCCTCATTTCCTCGATTATTGCGCCAATTCGACGACTCCCCCTTGAGCTCTTGACGAAGATTTTCCGCCTCACAATCCCACATCAGTGCTCACCACCGCTAGAACGTGACCCGCCACTCCTTCTCTGCCGGGTTTGTACCCTGTGGAGAAGTGTTGCTCTCGGAGACCCAGTCTTATGGTCGCGTATTAGCTGTCGATACCCTGTGGCGCATGAACACATTCAGACCTTTGAACTGGATGACTCGGATGGGGACGAAGTGATACCTCACTGGGAGGAGAATGTAGTCGTCCGAGATTATCAACACTTGGTGCAAGATCTCGGCTTCTTTGCTGAACACTCAAGAAATTCCCCTCTAGACCTAAGTCTATATAATTGCCCTACCAAGAGGATCAGGATCGATTCGCCGTCCTCGGTGCTCCAGGACTGCAAAAAGAATGCCTTCAATTTAATCCTGACCCTCTTCCCCAGATGCAAGTCATTAACAATGTCTGCCGAATGCAAATGGCTCAATCACCTCTGTCGCACGCTTACCCCCAACACGTTTTCTCAATTGACATCCCTCGACCTCTACATTTCTAGAAAGGTGACGAACTGCATTCTCTCGTCAACCAACATCTTCGCACTCTCCCCACTCCGGTTCTACCACTTCAAATCTGATTGGTTGGTGGACCTGGTATGCATTTCCATCAGGCACTCGTCTCTAGAAACAGTCATTGCATTTGGACGACACCAACCACGATCGCATGGCAAGGGTTCAAATTTGGCATAATTTCCTCACGCGGTGCACCAATCTTCGAGTTGCCCTTATTAGTTACAACGTCTATAGGGATCAACCCCTCCCCGACGATACAGTCTGGATGCCTCCCAGTCAAGACGGGTTTCGCCCGTTGATCCACCTGACCAAGCTTGCTATACGCACCAATCTTCACGGCAGCGCATCTACGCTGCTTCGTGACCTCAACCTGCCAGCACTCAAAATGCTTATGCTAGACGCCGATGGTCTCTCTCGATTTTCGCTCCTCCCGGCAGGCGTGGCATTCGTGCCTACCATTATACGCGACATGGCATATTTCCCCCAATTGACCGCCCTTTGTCTAGCTCGTGTGGCCATTAACGACGAAGATCTCTTCTCTCCCCTTTGCCTCACAACTGAACTGCGGACACTCAGCATCCTCAAGACTGCTGTGCGCTTAATTCCCGGTATGAATCCAGCAAGTTACAAATCACAAGTATTGTCGGAGGATTCCTCTGGACTCATTTCGTTCCTCACGATCAATGAAAGAACGTTCAATAACGAGGGCCATCTACCCCCTCTTCCTCATCTACGGTCTATTGTGCTATTTTACGCTATTGAAACATTCGGTGACCACGTACCATACATCGCATATGCCCGCCTTGCACACTCCCGCTATCGATAGATGCTCGATCACGAGCACCTCGATATTCGCCGATCAACTGCGCAGATTCCATTCGAGAAGTCTCCCTTCCAGATGTGTATTGCCGGGGAGAGAAGGCAGTCTAAATCTCGTCTTGGGACTGTTATCTCTGCGTTGCAGCATGCCATTGGACTGCTTCATACCACCATCTTGAGGACGGAGCCTTGTGCATTGTTGAAATTAGCTCGTGGTGACGACCACTTTTTATATCTTTGGTAGAGCACGTAGTCTAATAGGCAGTTAGGAATCTATCGGTTGACATCTCAAGTTACCTCCAGTATTCATGGACGAGTGCCGATCGTAATTTTCTGAAAGTTGGATTCATGGAGGTAACCTACGCGAAGTCTTGCCAACAACGCTCCATCGAAGAGATATGAATAGCACAATAATGCGCCAACGGGCCTTCAAATTCTACGAACCAAGGACAGGTAAACTGATTGTAAAAGAGTCAATGACGGCGACGTAGAATGCACCTGGGATTTATAGCTCTCCGCAGCCTTTCTGGCAGTCCTCGTTTGGGCGATCTTTCAAGTACCCCCGTCTAGCAGGCCGTGTATACTGCTTCATGATGCTACTAAAACTCGAATGAGCCTTTCCTTCATTATTGAGGACCACATCTGCAGTGTGAAGGCGAATGTGATTTTCGAAGTCAATGAGAGCACCCAGCGTCCAATTTCTCCCGCTTGAAAGTGCTATTGGAGAATTCTGAGAGAGTTCTAAGGAGCGCAGGTGGAAAGAGCAGGAGTGAGCAGGCGGTCAGGACAGAAGCCAAGAATGAGCAAGAGAATATATATTGAGAAATGTGAGGACACACCCAAAGTGAGCACGAATCACCCCTAGCTCACGCTATACAAGAGAACTCGCGAGGCGGCCTCTGGGGGCGATGGCGTCGACCCCTGCCATCGAGGCCAGAGTCCCACACTGTTGCAAGGTCTTTAAGAGTTACTGCAGAAGAATTTCGGTCCAGTATTACAGCGAAAGAGACGGACCTCAAGCCATAATCCTAGACGAACAACCTCCGGTGATGTTCTTGTATTCCTAGTCGCTGACAACAATCATCGTTCTTCAGTCACGAAAGCGTTTCGAGGGAGAGGTGGAGTCAAGAATCTCATGGAGGTCAGTACTACCTGATGTGTGAGGGATGGCAGGAGGATCGTTGACAAGCATGACGGTGGTTGTTGAGCTGCTGGACGAGCTTGAACCATGCATGGGATAGCGGTGACGCCCAATCGGATTCGAGAATCAGTTGCGGTTCAGATCAGCCGCCGGCTCTGGAGTGGCATTAGGTTATGTCCTTTCTTCTTATTGTGAACTTCCTCCCGGCATCGTCATTGTATCTTCGCTCGCGATCCGTCTCTTCTCAAGCCTTAAGGGACAAATCAGCAGCCTTCCCATGCGGTAGCGCGCTCTTTATGTGTGCTGTGTACGTGTTCATCCTACCCAAACCTCCTAGCGCCGCTTCTCGTTCACTCGTCGGCTCCAAATGGTGGTTCGAATACTTAAATCTTCTATGGATATTGTGGAACGTGCTAGGTGGATTCTAACTATCTTCCGGGTTGTCTCACCTGTGCTCCGCTGGGTTCGCGTTTTATATCCCTCGAGGTCCATGGCCAATGCAGTTTTCTGTGCTTCTTCGAAGGGCCTTCTGAGCTGGTACCCTGCGATCTCTTTGTCCGGCCAGCATAAAAACATTTCTATCTTGCCTTATCACCGTTTGTTTACCCGGAATAGAGCAGTCAACCCAATTATTCATAATGCGCCCATCTCTGGAGCGTCTATCTTGTCCTCTGACAGCATGCTGACGATCTCAGAGTCGATATAAAGCAGAGACGGTACCATTAGCTTGATATACGCTCCGGTTGTAGAGATTTCCTGGATTCAGGAGCAGAGCGCGAAAGTTTTAGCATAAGCCATCGTACCGCTCCTGGCCAACGCTTGTTCTTTGGCGGGCTATCCTCCTTCGCCCTCGAGTCCTTCTTGTATATCGTCCTGAGCCGACGGATTCCATTGCGTGAAGGCTCCAGACAAGATAATACGGCGTTGGATAAGGGAGCGCCTCACGATTATTCTTAACTTGGGGCCGTACGCTTGAAGCCCAAACGCACGCTATAGAGTTTGCGAGTGAGAAGCTTGGAAAACCTAGTTTGAAATGGTCCTTCTTCTCACCATTGTCACTGACGGCCCCTCAAACCCCGGTCGCGTTTTTCTTGAACAGACGAGAGCGGCATGAACATTCTTCCAATCCCGCTCGGGCCTCTATTCATCAAGGGAGTCCTATGCTCACTTACGGCCATTCAAGCATTTCAATAACGGTCACACACCTTAGTGTCCGTCTCTTCATTGAATCTCCGTACGCTGTCTCTTCTCTTCTCACCAAGACGTCCTCGCCCCCTCACCGTCACTGAAATTTAACATCGATTTACAAACCCCAGCCAACTTCATTCTCATCCTACTCGTACTGAGCCGCTAGGGGCACGGAACGTGCTTATCTCTGACTCTCCTATCTGCCGCCCTGGACCAGCTCGCGACCCTATCTCCTTCGCTCGTCGCCTACATTTCTGACCCCAATGTCGGTCCTTTTTACATCTTATCGACTCGGCCATCAAGCTTTCAAGGGCAAAGACTGAGTCCGTTAAGTCGAGGAAGTAAGTATCTGTTTCCACTTCATATGATCTATGCTCTAGCCTGCGATGTCGGCGTTCTTTGCACTTAGATCGTTCATCATACTGAATACCGCACAGAAAGGACACTCCTTAAGTCACGGCACTAAGGAACGGCGCTCAGAAAAGCACGGACTATAGGGCCCAGGGACCCAACATCTTCGTTGCCATTCACGAATTCGATCGAATTGCCACAGTCCAGAAGGGTACTCGGTCTTGAGAAGTACAACTGGACGACCGACTGAAGTTCGCCACACATTTCTTTGTTGAACCACCACCATCATCTCCTACCGCCAACGTCACCACCTTGCGCTGGGGACAAAGCTCTCATTCAGCACTTCAGCTTCAAGCTCCTGACAGGTTCCAACGCGCCATCCTACCTGGCCCTATAGTCATAACTCTTACCAAGACATCTACATATCCTACCCGCCGATGGCAAGTAGCAAGTTTCGATGTCAACCTGTAAGCGATTGACAATGGCTGTTGGCTGTAGGGCAAGGAGAACTCACATGAGACGTGATACGGCTCGCCTTCCCGCCTCGCGACGCCAAGGTTGCACACCTTTCTTTCTCCCCTTCACGGACACGGATGGAGGGACATTTAGATGTGGAAAAGGAGTAAAAGGATCACAGCAAGAAGACTCAGCTGTAGAGTTTCTAGAGCCGAGCACGTACCCATTTGGAGGATGGGTGAGACAATCGCCACCATCTGTACGATGCCCTCGATGTTGTCGGGGCAAATGTAGTGTTTGATTCAGCAAGAGGAATGAAAAGGCATCGCCTTCCCCTGCTGGAATAGTGCCATCACGAATGTGGAGGAAAAGACATTCGAAGTGCCACATGGACGAACCCCGCGTTCCTCCTGTCCGATAATTAAAATCCAAAATTTGCGCGAGTTCTTCGCTCCGCATGGACCTCCTGCATCGATGACGGATCCCCCGCAGAAGGAATCCAAGACGAAAGCTATGTGTGGCTATAAATTTTCCAGCGCTCTGAGGGATACATGGTTCAAAAACTTACGCGGTCATTTCCCCGCCCTACCACCCAGACCAACGCCAAAAAGGACCTTTAACTCCGAACTTGTCAAAAGCCCACGCAGACAATGACCTGTAATCTGTAGTCTGAGTAAATTTGAGCAGAGAATTTACCCAATGAGGTGGAAACTTACTCTTTCAGCGCGACTCCAGAATCTTCCCATATAAAGCGAATTTACACGGGTGGAAAAGACTGGAAACAAAGTTCTGGATGTGTGCAAGTCTAGACATCATCCAGAATAGTGCACAGTCCGACGGCGAGATCTTCGCTGAACATTAGAACCCGTCCTTGACCATATCAAAGGCGTTCATGATGGTTTGAGGCAGTTCGAGGATGACCGCCGAAGGGTTCAGCCGGCACTGCTCACCTAGGGCGAATTGGGTGTATCTTGCCTGAGCGGTAGCAGGGTTTGAGGTCAACGAGAGAGGCTTCAGAAGTTCTGTCAGATCAGGGGGCGTAGTTGACGGTGGTATTCCATTATACTGGATCGCGAGCCATCATCAGACACCGTAGCGCGTTCATCCGGGTCTCTGTAGGCCATCGAATGGAACAGGATTAACCTAAAATAAAAGGGATACAATACATAAGGCTTTGGGATACAGAATTCGACCATCAATACAAGTCCGTGAATACATAACAAGAGTTACTCAGCCGCATGCAAAGGATATCGTCTGAGCAGGTCCTTATCGTCGTCGCTAATGATACACCGTGGTTTCTTGCCCTCCTTCTCTTCTTGAGCAAAGTCCGAATTGATACAACTACGAGTATTCGTTCATGAGCCTTCAATACTATGAACAGCGAAGAAAAGAAGCAGACATACCGTAAGACCGCGTTTCCCGGCTTTCCCCACTCCGTCGTGTCAGAGACCATATACTGAACTACGATCATCTTCGCCGCCCCAATGTCGTTTGGGTGTAGATCCACGTCGGTGTAATAAACCGACTTCCCGTTGTAGTTGAAGTGCAGAACCGCGACATAGGTGTCCTTTCTGCCCGACATGTCTAGCTTCGCCCGTCAATTCTTCCACCGCTCCATGAAGCGCCTTATCGACTCCTCCGGTAACGGCCGCCTCAGGTCTGCCATATCTACAATATGCGTAAACCGTGTGACGCCCCACACCTTCCTCACTTTCAGTTGCTCGGGTGTCGTGTGTCGGGAGCGTATGAACTCCAAGTCGATATCGGAGGTAGGCCGGAGTGAGATGCTAATGCCAATATTGAGGAAGGTCGTTGT
This sequence comes from Cyclocybe aegerita, assembly GCA_902728275.1. NCBI lineage: Eukaryota > Fungi > Basidiomycota > Agaricomycetes > Agaricales > Hemipholiotaceae > Cyclocybe > Cyclocybe aegerita. Next base: position 104,983 of record CACVBS010000080.1, read on the forward strand.
TGGATCTGGGGCGGGCTTGTCAGTGGGGGCAATAACGCTTTTCATTTCGTGCACGACAGCGAGGCGGATCTTCTTCATGAGGAAGTCGTTTTTGTTTACACGGTGGATGAACTTGATAACGACGCTGAATTGTGGTTGGGTTTCGCAGCAATCGCGTCTATGGAATGGCCTACGTCATGGATGGGGTTATATGAGGAAATAAATAGGGATCGAGTGCATATATGTGGCATACCAGTCAAGTTTCTGACACTGCGACGAGAGGCGGTCATCACAGAGAGGGAGCTCAGAAGCAACGAAAGGGCGGTACTTCTCGCGAACAATACCACATTGACTTGCACTGAAGTCGGTCGGAGATCGTCAGCCATGCGAGGCAAACAGTAGAAAGCAACCTCGTACCCGAGCACATTTCTGGAAGCACTTCTTATCCTCAGGAATCTTCAAGCAATGACTGCAGGTCATCGCGAAGTCCGCCATCTTTTCCTTCTCCTTTTCGTCTCGCCCTGGACGAGCACACTTCTTCGGGTCACTTGGTTCCATCTTGGCTCGCTGCTGGGCTGAAAAGGGCGAGAAGGGTAGGGCGTGAAATGGAGCTACAGGACTAAATAGAAGTAAGCATTCTTGTTCTTGTAGACGTCGGCCAGTACCGCTGGAGAGGCAGGGGTCTCATGACCTTTGGAGAATAAGTAACGTTCAAGACTTACCTGAAGTTACGGTGGCCGAAAGAAGCGCCTCGATGACGGGCGCAAGGTTGTTTGCCTCTGGCGTCGAATGCTTCCGCTCGTTCTGGCCCTCGTAGCTCAGATCCCCCCGAAACTCAAGGCGTGCACACGGCGGGTAACAGAAGAAACTTTCGGGGTCGCTGGTCTGACAAATCTTCGGTCGATGGCACGATGATGGGGATACGAGAGCAAGACCGAGTAAAAGACTAGATAGTAATACTAATACGGAGGAAAACGTCACCACGTGTCGCGGATCACGTGATCTTGAAGCACCGGACCGACGGCGCTGAATGGTAGTGTCGCCACCAAGAATGTAGCACCAAGGATGGATGCACGGCTGGTGGCTGCAAATGGAAAGTGCGGTGCTTCGTGGCAGGTGGAGAAAAGTGCAGAGCATCAATTTCACTGATGTAAATATTGAATTTCCTGTGAATTTGGGACGACTGGAATACAGGGTCACTACGGGATGATTTTACTAGCATAGTAGATGTAGAAATATCGGGCTAAATACTTTATAAAGCAGGCAAATGTAATCGACGGATAGAAACAACGGAATTCGGTCTGGGTGTCTAATTTGTCGCCGCTGTGAAACTGTCAAAAAGGAGAGAACGATCTTGTGCCCCGGCTGTGACTCTAAAGAAAAAGAGAGATGGCGGGGTTGTGCATGTAATATACTTGCTGTTGAGGTTTGAAATGTCCGGACAGCATCAACTATCCCGACTGTGTCCAAAACCTCCTATTAATTTGAGAGTAGATCACAGCATAAATGCCATGATCGCACCTCAATTCCTCCTTGTCGAAGATTGGTCTCCGCTCATGCAGATGATCCCTTTAAGACCATTTGCATAATTTTATCTTTCCATTCCTTCAAGAAATGGATAATGTTCGTTAAGAAGATCCAGAAAGATTTTTCTTCCTTTGGTATCTCTGGTGCAGGACCCATTGGGGTTGGATTTTCCTGCATATTGTGCATTGGGAGTTTATTGTTGCTCGGGACTTGATAGTAATAGTTGTTGATAGCACTGGGGTAATAATAGTTATTGATAGTGCTTGGATGGTACTGATTGTTTATAGTGTAGTGTCCGCCATTGAGCTTGGTGTTTGAAGCTTGTGGAAAGAAGCTTTGACACGTCTTGAAGGCCTTTTAAATTTTTGAGTTGATAGTGAATGTCCCGAAGGATTGTTCAGACCTGTCTGAACTCACAGGTTTTCCATACTATGGATTTGCCGAGAGGGTAAGGCACTGGTGGATGCGGGAATGTGGGTGCTTGGGAGAGTCGCAAATACTTACTCTATATATGCATCGCGTCTGTATTGGCAAGACAATCATGATGGAGGTCGTCATCAAAAGCCACTTCTATATGTCCCGAGGAACACCCCAGGGTGACACTGTTTAATTTTATCTGGGAGCCCAAAATACATATGTTTCAAAGCTACCATATTTCCGGGAGTCCTTGACTGGAATTAGGCTATTATGACAGATGGGATGATAGTTTACACCGCAAATTCCACAATGGCGGAGTTTGCGATCAGTCATACACCATAATTATGAGAATCGTGTCTGGGATGAAGGAAAGAAAGCCTGGAAAAGACTATTTTCCGTGTCATGGGTTCGCGACTCGTGGACAAACGATTCAGAAGGAACTCGAACGAGACCTATTCGAGGAGTGAGGCTGTGTCCAGCACGACATCTGTCATGTCGAAGACATCTATGATGCGATTAAAAGCTCAGAACCTTACTGCGGAGAACGAGGTCGAAGCAGCTCCTGCGGGCATTGCTGGCCAATCGGCTGGCTGCCGTGCGGCGCACATCCATCACCTTATCCTTTTGGGGAAACTTGCAAGGCATATCCCCTTTCTCCGACGCCGCCCCATGTTCTCGAGTCATGTTGTAGAATGCCTTCCTTAGGTGGACTTCTCTCCTGGGCGACCGTATCCAGCCGTCGGAAATTTTACGGAACCTCGAGAAGTATACGCTGACGGAGCATGTGCACCACACCAACTTTTTCTGTCTGTTCACGAGGCCTCACCCGTTGCTCCATCACTGATTCTTGGTAGTGTCGACGAGGAAATCGGTGGTCAGGACACGAGAAGTTTGACCCCATCGCTTGATATAAGTCCCCAGTGCGAATGATGGTTAAAGTCGGAGAACGTGTCCGGCAGAAGTACTCTATCATTTCAACCTATGTCTGTCATTCAGACCAATTCATGTGGACATCGACGAGCGGTTGGACTAGAAGTAGACTGAAGCTCGTTCATAGAAAATTCTTGATTGATAATGATTCAGCAGCGTGCCGGCCATTCCTACTTTCAATCTGACTGCGACAACAAAAGCGGTCACGAAACACGCTCATAATTCAGATACAGATTTTTGTTTAATTGGGACCATTTCTACTAGAGTAATTAAGAGAAGACAGAACATTCGCTAATTGACAAGCACGATCGCGGGACATCGACTCGCCTCAATGTAAATTGTGAAATGTCTTCAAAAAGTATCAAAGAGAGCGGCAAGCGGCCCGATTGCTCTGATCGCTGTCTCCAGCAATGATCAAATACTCCCACGGTTGGTTTTTGCCACCAACATGAACTTGGGGATACCCGATACCCGACTTGCCTCCAGATATCCTGGGACACCTCGATGACAGACCACCACCTGACGATGAAGAATTGTCAAGGATTATGTACAGCGCAGTCAATGGGGTCCAGCCTTCAATGTGTGGTGCATGCCATCTGGGCGCGGATAACGCCATAATCCTTCAGAAATGTGCTCGGGTTCGTGTTGCGCTGCTTCGGGTTGCTACATATGCTTACGCATGAACAAGAACAGTGCAAACGGGAGTATTATTGCTCGAAAAAGGTCAAATATCTGTTCGGATCTCGTGCCGAGTGCGTTTCCTGATAGCCATTTTCGTACGCCTAGTGCCAGAAAACTGATTGGTGCGTCGAGCAGCGTGCTATCCAAAAGTTGCCCTGCTTGCTTCAGCTAACCTCATCAACAGGCCGAGGCACAAAGAGAAATGTCAGCCGATGGAACAGCACTTACTCGACATGCGGCGCTCCATACAAAAAATCCAAGAGGTGCCCCACATCATGGATGACCTCCGAACTGCCATCGCCCTAGAGTTGCTCTCCATTTTTCAGTCACCCAACACCGACCCAGAGGAGATCCATGTCATTGTCATTCTCGTCTTCATACGTCCTTGCTATCCACCGGACTACTTCGACCTCATGAACCCGAACGTTCCCCTTGAGCCACTTTTGCAGCGAACCATGTTCGGCACCCTGCGGTTCGTCCATGTCCTGAACCGCGCCGATGTAGAAGAAGAGCCGCTCGAAGAACAATACCTCCTCTCGAGCCGGATCCACGAAGCTTCCTTCATACGATTGGGAAACCGCAGGCTCGGACGGTGATGGTGATGTTTGGGTATCGCGAGAAGAACCTTTACGGCTCTCCTATGGCCATCTCACCGATAGACATTGCGAAGGCCGAAGAGGTGGCCAGGGCTACTGGTTATAATTCCCCGAATCCGGAACATCATTTCGATGGGTCGATGAACCCTGTCTTGAAGTGAGTCGAAAGTCGGAAGTGGGGTGAATTTACGCTGACTGGTGGACTCCTGTCTTGTCCTACAGGAAGATTAATTCAACCCTTGATCGCGAGGAGGGGTTCATGACCAGAATAAAGATCGAGCTCAGTGATTCGGACAAGATACTGATTCGAGAAACCGAGATGCTCAGTTCTCAGCACAATGAGTCGCTTCTCATGTCTATAGCTGATAATAGTGGCTGACAATAATCATTTCCCGCTCTGTTATTTGTCGAACCCTCTCGTCTTTTTTTGTAGGACGGGTGTCATGGTCGACACTCGGAGCTGTAGCTTCTATGACGCCTAGATCTCCGAGTGACGACAAAGGACCTCCCACTGGGGACGTTATGGCACTGAACACTCCACGAAAACTAGCGTCATGAATCAATTCTTTTCTCTTCGACCCCTCCAAGACCATGTCGTACGCCGTTTTGGTTCTCTTACTTTCTTTAGCTAATCTCATTTCCTTTTGTACTCACCATCAGGTCGCGTTGGGGAAAGGCAGTCTGTGACTATCAAGCAATGGAACGATGGCCTCTGTATCCTTTGAGGTCCCATCTCATTGGCAACGAAACCTGGTTCACTTTACTATCTGCGGCTACCCAGTAGCCGCTTCTCCTAGTCTTCTCTTTCAACTTGTTCCTCGAGAGAAAAGATGCTTCTTATACTGGGAGAGTTTATCTCGTTGATCGCCTCCAAATCGTCTTTCACCTCCAGCGGAAGACCTACGACACTCGCGGGCCACGGCGACGTATTCTCCTTGGGTTGTCCCGCCCTTGTCCCCCGTCCATTTAAGTTTTCTATTTGTCCCTCATGCCCAGGAAGAATTTGCCTCGCCCAGTGTAGAAGAAAGTCAGTTTCTGCCTGCCTTGACCGTCGCCCTCGATAGCCCCGTTTTACACGGAGGTCTGTTCCTCCTCTATGCTGATAAGATGTATCCCATCGTTGGCTTCTCCACGTAGCGAACCTCGTCCGGCCGATGTTCATGGGCCTATCGCATTGGTGATGGCCGGCGAATTCAGCCTCGAGGACGATTCAGAGGTGGGGTATAAAACTTGCGGTAGGCTTCCAATCTCGTGATCGTCTCCTCATGGGTACTTATCTTTATCGTGTAGTTCACATCAGTCTTTCATTGCACCAAGCAGAAAGTGAGTCATCCAACTGCTCGTCACTCACACAAAAGCGATCCGCTGACGACCTCCGTACCGAGTAGCCGTCGCGGTCGCCATTCTGGCTATTCTCAGGCAAACGTGTGAGAGCTTGCCCGAGGACGATACCCCTGGTTTTGACGTTGACGAGAACGCCGTCAATCTCTATATTCATCGCCGCTGTCGTGGGGCTGAACATAGATCTAGTGCGACGAGCCACCCTTCCAGTCGCTGCTGCCGACGCGAAGTCAAATGGGTATGACGGAATGAAGGCCCTAGTCGGAACGGCGGAGGGTACTTAACCGTGCCGTCGTAGTGACTCTCGGTCTGCGGGTCTGAGCGAGAGACGAAGACGCGATCGTCGAGGAGGAGAGTCCTCAGAGCGGCACATGTGTCCAACGACGGTCTTTTCGATTCAGGGGATGGAGAAGTGAGAGCCCCGGGGTCGCGATTATACCTGACCGCGTCTCAGGTTTGGGTCCTCCTGCAGGTCTCTGAGTCAGGGTTCAGAACGCGATACAGGGTGCTACCGATTTTTAGGCTCTGCAGACAACTCGAGATTTCACCCCAAGTTCAACGTTTGGTAGTCGCGAAGATGTTGATCGTCTCCTCAAATTCGGATACTTCGTCCACAAGGTGCGTCTGTACGATTTGTTGCTTCAATAAATTTTGAGTTTCCTTTCGGGATTGAAGATGAGAGGGGCCAGAATCTGCAGCTCTCCCATATTAAGCTTCGTCAGGAAGACCAGCGGCGATTGCAGGTGCACGATTCACCCGCAGTTATCCAGCGACACGCTACCTTCGTCCTCCACCCGGCCATTCTAGTCCTGTTTGTCATTTTTTCACTATATAGACTGCGTATACTGACAACACTTCGTCCGCTCTCGTGAAGGGGGAGAGTCCTGTGTACGGTTGAGTATCCCTTTCGCCAAGGGGTACCGTACTATGGCAGGGCACCTAGCCTATCTCAAGAGGCGGACGTAGGCAAGGCTTATGGAGCCTTTATCTCCGATTATTATTGAGAGGGTTTTCGTCATGCTAGACTTAAATCTAGTAGCGGGGTGGGAGTTGAGCAGTAGGAAATCGGAACCACGAAATCTTCGAGCTCATTGAATGTACTTATACGAGGCCGACACTTACCGAGTAGACTTATCAACTCGTGCGTCCTGGAAAATGCCTTTCTACATCGTCCTGCTATGTATGCAAACATCATCATATTTTCCAGTAAATATCTCTTTCTACAACCCGGCTGTTTTCACGACGAACACGTTCTGGAGTCAAAAGAATCTCGGTTATAGAAGAATTTTCTATGCCAGGAGAATCTAAATGAACTGCTTGACGATGTCAATGGCAGTCGTAACGGCGCCAAAGATGGCAGGGAGGAAGTTCTAAAACGAGACGGTGCACATCAGCCAAAGCATAATGTCGTTCTGGACTAAGTAAAATTACCTCTGCTTCCGGCTCGGTGTCAGTGAAGGATTCAGCGGTCAATGCCTGCGGAATATTTTAGATGAGTATATTTCTGCGTAAAGATGAAGAGACTGACCGCTTTGTGCTCGTCGAGAACCTTGAGGCTACCTTCAACGCGAGCCAGAGCTGCCTTGAGGTCCTCGGCCTTCTGTGCGGTAGCCAGAATCTCCTTCGTCTGCTGCTCGTCCTCAACGAGATTGCTAGATTGGGCCAGAGCGCCAGTGATGCCTTCGAGGATACCCTTCGCCTGACCGACTTTCTGGACGATGGGTCCAATCTTGTCGGCGATGGAGATGGCCTTGCCGGCGGCGCCAGCAATATCACCTGCAACTTTGCCGATGGTCTTCGCGATGGATCCGAAGTTGAGGCCGAGGAAGTCTGAGTGTAAGACGGGTGAACAGCGGCGGACGGGCTGAAGACGATATGACTTACTGTCGGCCTCGGCAAGGACTTCGTTGACAAGTGCATCGCGCTCTGCAACGACCTTGGCGAGTTCCTGAATAATGTTCCTTCAGTATCGTCTCCTCGTTCACAAGAGTTCATAATTTACCTTCTGGGAGGCAGCGACGTCGACCTCAGTGAAGTTTTCCCCAGCCTTCGGGATGATGGGGTGAGCGGCCTTGGCGGCATCGAGGCGAGCGTTGATAATATCAAGCTTGAGGTTGGTGGGAAGAGTGGTGAAGTAGTCGGCCGTGGCGCTCATCGTGATACGAGGGTTGCTTTGTTGGGTGATGCTGTAGCCGATTTCAGTTGGTTGGGAGGATGGGGAGACAGAGGACGTACCGTAGCCATTTTATACCTCCTGCTGGACCCGCCTACGAGCATTCTGCCACATCTGAGGAGAATTATCGCGGTCAGATGAGTGAGGACGACGTCTGCCACTGTGTTGCGTGGCGTCTTGTCATGTTCATCTGAGCGAAATGTCGTCTAGGTGGCGCTTGTTAGGTTTAAACATTCAATATTCAAATTTGAGGCGTACCAGGAGGACCAAGGTCAGCTTGAATGAGCCGGAAGCGGGTCCAACGCGTCAGGGAGGCAGTTCCAGATGTTGCGTGAGCGTAGCAAATATTTCTACCTTCAATTTCTGAGGGGTCCTGAAAGAATGTGATGAGGTTATAGGAGGGATGCAGCGAACTGAACGCTCACTGAGAATTACTTAGGATACGGGCTTCATTTCTATGGCAAGACTGAAGACCTCGAATTAGAGTGGTGGTAAACACTGGCGCTGAGCTCGTGGTACCAGTAGGGTTTGAAGCGGAGATTGAATCTGGCGGTGTCGAGGACTGGGGGAACGTCACTCTCCAACTTGTTTCATCTCCCTATTCCTCCTGCGTATCTCGATAAAGTCTAAACGTAAACGCCAATGCAGGCTCCGATTTACATGCCCTCCCCTGCTAGGAGGATTTTCTCACGAAGCTGGACGCACAAGAGGGTGATGCGATGGACTATATACTCTAGAGAGTCGACGAGGTATCCAGTCTTCCCACCTCTTTGTCAGAGCTAATTCGATTTTCAGGACGGAACATGAAACTGTGACTGCTGTATATCTCCTGTCTCGTCAGCCGACCCGTGGATTATGAACATTTGCGGTTTCCCGCACGATCACATACGCGTCGACGGTTGTAACGAAGAGGCTCACTCCAGGAGGATCGCAACGCTGTTGTGCTCGAGCAATCGCGATCTCTGCATAGACATCCCGCCCGATTCAATTTCCCTGCAGCTGACATCGAGTACGTCGTTTCTGATCGCACGTGTTGTGGGCTCTCCTTCATGATCTACTTCAGAGCAAGCAACTACAGTCGGCGAACCAGAGCTTATAAAGAGGTTCTGGCATCTTGCATGCGAGGATACATCCAGCATGCTACACGATAGGTGGGCCTGAAGTCGTTCTGACGGCATCATATTCTGACTGACTGACGGAACCCTTGTACAGCAGACAGCAGCCTGACATTCCGGTCGTTCCACTCAGCGTATTTATACGCCCTGCTGACCATTCGTTTTCTCCATCCCCTCAACCGAGCCAACTCTTGAACGAAACAAGATTTCTACTGAACAATCATGAGCGACTCCGCCAACTTCGTCCGCACGCTTCCTACCGAGCTCAGGCTCGCCGTTCTCGAGGCTCGTCTCCGTGCCACAAAGGTACCCTTCGCAACTGCCATCAAAACTTCTGGAGAGAACTTTGTCGGGACCGATGTCGCCGCCGAGCAGACCGTGAGCCTCATGTCCTTCCATCCTCGAATGTCGACTGGGCTAATGACGGATTTAGAAATACGACAACCTCGTCGCAGAGAAGGACGAGCTTGTTGACGCCGTTCTCGAGGAAGCCGAGAGTAAGCCATAGCATGACTTTCGCCTCATCCAACACTAACTTATCTACTGCATAGACTTCCTCGGGCTCAACTTCGGCTCCATCATAGGCACTATCGGCAAGGTTACGGGAACAATCGCTGGTGCAGCTGGCAAAGCCATCTCCATCGCTGAGAAGATCGGTCCGATCGTCCAGAGAGTCACCCAGGCCAAAGACGTCCTCCAGGGCATCAGCGGTGCTTTGGCCAGTTCGAGCAACTTCACCGAGGACAAGGCCCAGACGGAACAGATCGCGGCTACCGCACAGAAGGCTGACGACCTCGACGCTGCGTTGGCCCAGGTCCAAGGTAGCCTGAAGGTCCTTGAGGATCACAAGAAGGTAAGTACCGCTTTCGCTGAATCTTGAAATGCAGACCTTGATGCAAATACTTCTTCCAGGCCTTGATAATTCCCGAATCCTTCACCGAAGACGAGCCTGAAGCCGAGGTATTCCCCTAGTTTGAATATGTGGTATTCTGTGACTGCTAACTCGCGTTCAATATAGAACTTCCTCCCGATCGTCTTCGGGGCTATCCAGGCCGTGTCTACTGTCGTAGGCATCGTCAAGACCCTCCGCAAGTAAAGAATGGTAGCCCTAGCAGAGATATTCGTCCGTACCGTGGGTCCAGAGTGTTGAGTGGAGTCTGGTTTGAAAGAATTGTGTAGATCGTTTCTAGATATGTGTCCCTGAAAATAGCATCCCGTCTCGTTGAGCTGGCGTTGATATTCTCAGTTTGACGATCATTCGTTTCAATTCGGACAGGATATTCGAGCGTCTGTAGGAAATGGCGATAGATGACCAGTTATAAGAAGTTGTGCGCCAAGAAGCTCCAATGTTACGGAAGAAAACCATGCATGAATTATTTCAGTAACACATTTCACTGGTATGAGATGATATCGAATTATTGTTAAGAAAGAGCGCCGTCTCTTTTTCAGCTAGAATTTAAGTAACAGTGTGAAGTCTCTTGACGACGGCGTCTCCTGCCATTGAGAAATGGAATGCAGAAACTTAAAGGGATGCCACAGCTAATAAGCGCCGTTGGTGTGTATGGTCGCCCGCCCAACCGAAGAACACGTAGCCATACCTCGGTGAATACCAGAGCCGACACTCATAAAGGGGCATCCAGGTACAATGCTCAGAGTATAACTGCACCATGCCGCGAGCCGCTTGACACGGAGCGCGGCGGCACACTGCGTTACGGAATGACTAAATCCAAGGATCCTCGCGATAGCCTCATGGTCATCGCGCCACGTCATATGTCAAGGCGGGGCGGGGACTGAGATGTGATAGGCAAGAATAGGCATCATTCTACGAACACACCCTGGACAGCCTCGTTCATATCAACGGAAAGATCTGATGCGCAGTGTGCCATGAGTCAGATCCTTTTATGGTGCTTTTTATTCCCGTTTTGGTAATACCAAGCTGCACGACTCGCGCAAGCGACTCGACCGGTGGATGGCTGAACGAGCCACACGAGGTTGCCAGACTCAAGCCAGCCGACGTAGAAAACAGATTATATTCGAATTTATGTATGTATAAAGACTACTTGTAGTGTCGTCTAATATATTTACAGCCCCGCTGAGCCTGCCAACGAATACCCATATAATACGAAGTCCCATAAAGGAGGACGCCGGTTCTCATGGCGCGGAAGAGGAATAAAATAAGTAGATGATTGGGAGTAGAGGGAATAATACACCATGGCTTGAACGTTTCGACCAGCAACGGAACTACTATAGCATATGAATAAAGGTAGGATAAATCACCGGCTTCGAAATGCTGGAGGGTCGACCTCTTCAAACATTTATTCGAAGGAGAAAATCGAATTAAAGTTCCATACTTGAGGACAGGAGAAAAAGCTGGTTCCGGTGCCCAAGCGCCACTCGTCTCCCTCTGTACTGGAGCACGCGACGGATACCCAACATCCATCAATTTATCGAACATAAGGGACGAATCCAGGATCTGAGCGAACTAGGTGCGTTAAATGTGAGAACTGATCGTATTGAATATCAACACCAGCGCTCACCTCGTCGGGTGCCTCCCCTCCTTCTCCCCGACTCGGAAGATTCTTCTAAACTCGATATGCTTGCCAAAACGTGGCCCGCCAGCATGAACGCAGGCAAGATTAGCATTGGTGTGATTCCTGTGTCTGGCGCCGCCTGGTTCGGGGACGGCAGCGGCGGCATTGAATGTGTAAATGGACGCGTAGATGCTGGAAATCCTTGACTCGACAACTCGGTGTGTTGTCCGCGGTACGGGACAAGGGAGTCCGTTAAAGGGCTTGCGGTATGCAGGCAGACGACAATGAATGTGCCGCCATTGATGATGAAATGAGAGGCGTTTGCGAAGAAGCTCATTATGAGCTTACTGGCGGGATGTAGGGTCACTTTGCCTGATTTGAGGTGGTTGCGGCCGTGGGAGACGAGGGAGGTTGGGGGGACGATTCGGGGATGAGCTGTCGTTTAAATACGCAGTGGGAGGCGGCGAGAGGGGTGCAAGAACTGGTTAGTAGGAAATTTGACTCAATTGGTCAGAAAGGCCGGCACCACACTTGCCGCAGCACTTCGGTGTGGGCCGCTGCTGACACTACTTTTCCGAGCCTTGCCGCTGGGGCGGGCTGAAATTCCCTGTTCAAGAATAGCGAAGGGATTGTTCTGGTACGCGCCTGGCTCCTAGCTGCGTAGCAGAGCGCATATCATGGTGGAATAGAGTGCAAGAAATGGAGAATATGCATGAGTTGGCCGATATAATGATTAACGCGCAGGAGAGGAGCTTACCGCGTCGGTGAATCGTTGGAGAATATGCATCATGTACAAAGGGGCACCGCGAGCAGTGGATCATCGGATAGACGGAAAAATATCTCTGTTTAAGAGGAACGCGAATGCCGCGTGTTGTTAGCACAGCACTAAAAATTATACAATGTACTAGGTTAGGCGCCGGACCTTCGAGCCTCTCCTGGACCCATACCGCTTATACCAATGCTTTGCGCTCGGAGCAGAATTCAATGGAATGTTCCAGGATGCCCGTCAAGCCGTCATTGGCATAATGGTATGAGCCTGTCGATGGCCGCATTCTCGCCTTTCACAGCTATGTCCTATGGTGCGCGCCATTCCGATAAGGTGGGTCTAGCGCCGATCTCGGCGCTTCAAGAGTGGCATTTTCCTATTCCTGTCACTTCTGTCGAACGCAGGTGCCTTGGATGACATATCGTCAAAAACCTGTCCAAAGACAGAAATTTTTCTATGAAATGGTGGTTAGATTTTCGGAAAAGTAGGCAATTGCGAGCAGTGACAAGGATCGCACAAAGCGACGCCCACCATGGGGGGACTCGGTCTTTGCGATTCAACGCGAGGATTTTATGATGAAACTCTGAAATGCTGAACACTTTGCTCTCGTATGTCTCATTATTTTGCACTGACCTGCACAAGGCTGCACACTGGTCGCCGCCCATGCTCCCCGATGAGTGTTCGTCAGGCACCGCGAACAACCATATGCGCTTAGTTTCCGCCTCAAAAAGAGGGAACAACTCCTTGTCGGCCGCTTATGGACTGTTTTGTTGCCAAAAAGAAAACCATGTGATATCGCGCCCATGTGATCTGGCGCACCGAAACAACCAGCGCCTCCCGCCTACCTCTGCCCGCCTCTTCATCACCGCCCGAGTCATGCTCGCCCTCTGGCACTTTGACCGCCCTGTTTGCGACCTTCAGGTCCCGACGTATGTCCGCCTGATGGAAATATCGGTCCCTGTGCCATGGAAACCCGCCTTGGGCGCTGATGCCTAATCACGATCGCGCCCATTGGGTCAGGAGCTCTGGAGATCACCGGCGTACACGCACAGGAGTTATTTTTGTTAGTGTGTAAATTGCTGTGCTCAACTCCGGCGAGCCGTTGGGCCGCCCTGCGCTCAGTGCGGCCGGAGATTCTACTTAACTTGTTTGACTTGGTGTTCGTGCTTCGTGTGTTCCGACGGTGAGCATTGTCCTTCGTCCCGCCCCCGGCTCCCGACGCCTGACTCACCCAGTGGCCCCTTTCCAGATAAATAGCCCGACGCGATCTCCCCAGTCCCGCTGGTGACCCACACCGACGAGCGCACAGGCACGCTGACCACGAGCGAATACTTGGGTCGACCACAAACTCCAAAACCCGCCCAAGAAATGGCAGAAGCCGCCGACGAGCTACGTGAGATTGCTGGCATAAAGCCGACCGTGTGGCTGGAGGATGGGGAGGAGCGTGAAGTCAGCTCGCAGTCGAGGTGTGTCTTGTTCTCTATTTTCCCGCCCTTGCCATCCTGCTTCTTTTTGGCGTGTGGAGTGGGCGAGTGTTCTGGCTGTCTTACACGTGCATGTGACGGACGCCCGCTTTCTGTGCGCTAGGGCAGTATGGGCGCGACTAGAGGCAGGGTCTGCAGCTCGTGTGCGGGAGATGAGCAGGGGAACTGCAGGCTCTGAACTGCCATTTACACCCAAGTTTCCGGGTGGCCGAGCGAGCAAGGCTGTTGCTCGGTCTATTCACCCCATCGTGCTATACGAGCACTTCGAATTTCCTTATCGTATCCGTTCGTATCCCGGCTCTAACGCCTTATTTCACAGTAATTCGGTGTACAAAGTCAAGCGTACATGGGACCACTACTACTGGTAAGCTCGGCGTCTGTTCTCGCCTTGCCACCACTGCTTGCACCTCTTTCTCACCGCCTCTTCTTTCTCTCGCGCAGCACTTGCCCAGTAAGTACTCTTCGCTTACAGATCTTTCTTCCTCTCCTTCGCCGTCTGCTCGTGAAAGTACTGATTATCGAACCTTGATTGATTCCTGAAACACCAACAATTCTCCTTGCTGCCTGCCACTGTAATAATATCCCCTCCTGTTCCTTTCCTGACTAGGCCTGGCGCAACCAGGTAACGAACGTTGTTTGTCATCCCTGTGGGTATCTCTACTGACGGATTGATTACTTGCTCTTTCTCTTTCTCCCATGTCCTCGTCTGAACATTTCCTCCTGGCATTCGAATCTGATCTCCGTCGGCATTTACCCTATCCCGCCTTCCACTCGACGTTGAATTCCCAACGAAATTACTTCTCGGCTCCTTCGCCATCTCGACTTCTATGTCACTGTGGGCGCCGGCTATGAATAGGGCGGGTGCCCAGTCAATGCGCGCACATGCAAGCACCTCAAGTCTCTCCTCGGCGAGAAATACGAGGTCGCACGGGTCAAGATGAAGAACCCAGACGGCCCGGCGCCGAAGGCAGGTAAAGGCAAGCCGACATCGAAAGCCAAAGCGGTGAAACCTGCGTCAAAAGCGAAAGCAAAGCCGGCGAGTAAGGCGAAGGCTACCGGAAAGAGGAAAAAACGCGACGAGGACGAAGATGATGAAGGGGATGAAGATGCCATGGACCAAGATGAAGACGAAGACGAAGATACGAAACCACCGCCCGCCAAACGCTCTCGCAGGGCCGCTGCTGAACCGAAGGCGAAAGGTAAAGCCGCCGCGAAGACGAAAGCAAAACCCAAGAGCAAAGGAAAGGCCAAGCAGGAAGAGGACGAAGAGGACGAAGAGGAAGGCGATGGCGATGAAGAGGAAGACGCTGAAGACGCAGACGACGCCCCTGCTGCGTCAGGCAAGTCCCAGCCTCCTCTTCTCCTCGCCAACAAGTGGGACATCGAGAAGGGCCCGGACCCCACTGGCTGGTGGATCTCGGAGAAGCTCGACGGCGTCAGGTACGCTTTTGTCTTCTTTTTGTGGGTGACTGTGGCGTAGAAATCCTAATGTGGGTATGACAGGACTTTCTATGACGGGACACAATTCATAAGTCGTCTCGGAAATGCCTTCACGCCCCCTAACTGGTTCTTGGATAGTAAGGCTTACCTCTGCATTATGTACATGTACTCACTAGTCGCACAGAGCTGCCTACGGACGTCACCCTCGACGGCGAGCTTTACGGCGGGCGGGGCGAGTTCCAGTCAACCGTCTCTATCGTCAAGACCGTCAACTCGGTCCACTGGAAGAACATCTCCTTCCAGATCTTCGACGTACCCTCTCGCGGCGAAGAGACCTTCGAAGAACGCTACGACTTCCTCCAAAAGACGTTCGGCCAGGACGGTACTCATACGACAGACCAGATTTCCGTCGTCTACCACGAAGTCGCGAAAAGCCGCCAGCATGTCCTGGAAAAGCTCAAGGAGATTGAGAGCATCGGTGGCGAGGGCTTGATGTTGAGGAAACCTCAATCGTATGTTATCGATCCTCGTCGATCCTCATTGATACTGGCTCATTTCTTTTCCTTATCTTCCTTCTTCCTCGACATTTAGCAAATACGAAGGCAGACGCTCCGGAAGTCTGCTCAAATTGAAGACCTTCTATGACGCAGAGGCCATCGTCACTGGATATGCCCCAGGTAAAGGCCGCAACAAAGGTATTACCGGCGCCTTGAGCTGCAAGATGGAGTCAGGAAAGGTGCGTCCTGCGTCCCGAATTATTTACGCCGTCTTCCATCCACCGGCCTGACGTCTGACGTTGGTTCTTGTTCTCCTTTTCTTTGCCTTGGTTCAGCTATTCAACGTGGGCTCTGGCCTTACCGACAAACTCCGCAAGGACCCACCTAAAATTGGGACGATTATCACGTACCGCTTCCAGGAGCTGACGAGGGATGGAGTACCCCGGTATGGCTTTGTTTCCGCAATTCGGTTTTTCCGTAGTGCTCATCGTTCCATGTGCAACACTTTAGCTTCCCGTCTTTCGTCGGTGTTGCGATTGATAAAGACGCCCCAAAGGACGCCGAGATACCCGAACACCGCAAGGTGGAGAAGGCGGATGCATAAATGCCTCGTCTTCATCTTGTTCCTCCCCTCCTCCTCGCTCTTTGCCATCCATCGGGCTGCATATCAGCCATTGTCCGTTGTGTCCTCCCTACGGCGAGTCGCGTACATACCCCCTCCTTTGTCCTTTCCTTAGCCTACTCGTCCCGCCGTCGATCTTTCTCGCCTATTTTATTCACGTCTTAAGACCTGAAGGCCTGAACGGCCGTCTACTCATATTTTGTGGCTATCTCTATCTTCCTTCTAATGTGCCCAAACGTATGGTACTCGCACTGCCGGTTGCCACCTTGTTATTTATTCGCTATGTCCCCGTATATTTAGTACTCGGTCATGGAATATATTAGAACCTGCTGGTCTGTATAGAAGGGCAGGCCCGTCACTCCGGCCTCAACTTCAGTGAAGGATAAGCACCTTGAAAGTCGGATATGTGCCCAGTGCGTGGGAAGGACGGGAACAACAAGCTGTCGTCCACTTCTCGCTTCCAACCCATCATGACCCCCACTAGACTCCATCTCCTTCGACGTTCAAATCTGAATTTTCATGCCCAGTATCCATTCAAGTCTCGCAGCATCTCCACTGCGAACTCATGATATTCTCTGAGACCCAATGCCGGGTTTGCTGGACGACACTGCGACGAATTTATTACCCCCGCCCAATGACGGGCATGAAAAACCAGCGTACACCGAGCGTCATCCACGTCTGGCATCCAGGTAGATTTTCACCGTATTATATACCCTGCGCGCCCATCATTCTGAAATCCTTACTCTCAGTGAGCAGGCCCACGAAGCGTCCGTCTACTTCCAGTTCGCTCAAGCGCGAAGAACACCAGCTGTTTCTATTCCGCTCCATTAGCCCGTCAGGGTGGAAATCAACGTTCATACAAGCCTCTCGCCCACTTTATGAGGCTCATCGTCGCACGAAGGTGGAATGTTCGTGGGTGGGTCATGTAGGATCACCGTGGTAGGCCCTCCCTCCCATCAACCCCAGACTTAAATAATTCCAACGCTGTCCTCTCAAGCGGACAAATTGAATTCCTCTCTTAAATTGGCTGCCTCTATCCAATTCTTCGACAGTAGTCCTATCTCAGTCAAGCTTGTCGACGCCTTCCTGGCTCGCGTGGTATTGCGCCTTTCGTAAAGATCCCGAAAGCTGAAGACAATCCCGGAAACCAGAATCACTACCTCCTGGGTAACCCAGCACCGGACCCTCTCCGTTCAGGATGACGGACCGTCGTGGAACCACCAAGAACATCCTTTACATCCTTTACCCTAAAGCTGGATTTTGACCCTTGCATTAGGTACTATTGATTCCCCTAACTTTCCCGCTAGTGTACCGTGCTGATATTTCAGGTTCGAGTATAGCAGTGCCCGCTCGCCTGGAAGGTACAAGATGTAAGACTGGCAGCTAAGACGCAACAATGTGGTCAGACGATAAAGTCGAACAAGGCTTGAGTGACGGCATAACGTTTTTGGTCAACATACTATTATTATGGCCTCTGGGGTATAAGATGCGATGGTACGCCTTCTAGTTCCACACCCCCACCAAATTAACTTACCTCCTCGGAAACCTCGCCCACAGCAGCAGCACTTCGACCAGCATGAGCGCTACCATCAAGTCATTCTCCAGCCTTCCGACCAACGTCAAACTCGAAGTTACGCCGGCTCGGTTCGGCACTATCAACGCTCCTTATCCAATTGTCCCGAAATCTTAAGGCCTCATAAATACTTGGTGTTCAGGGCCTCGCCGAGATCGTTGCAGGGCGCGATGAGCTTGTTAATGTCCAAGAGCGCTCATGGAGCTTAAAGGTAAGTAAGCTATATCGTTGGCATCCCATCTCTTGCGACTTACTCGTCCTGCATCCAGACATCTTCAGTCTCAACTTCGATCCTGCCGGGAAAACAGCAACTGACGCAGCGAAGGAAGGACCTCGAGAAGGCCAGGCTTATCGTTGAGGAGCCCCGCGAAGCAGAGCGCGTCCTCGACTTCATCAATAGCACCTTGGCGAGCTCTAGCCACTGCAGAGAGGAATGAAGAGGACTATAGCCACCGCGCAACAGTCAGAGGTCCTTAATAGCATCTCTAGTTCGTATCGAAGGCAGCTTGAAGATTCTTGAGGAGCGCAAGAAGGTCGGTATCATAATCTTTCTGGGTGAATATATTCATTCAAAGTCTTCTGCAGTTTACAGCTCCGAGGCTTTCACTTCGAAGCAGAGGTAAATAGTCGTCGGCCGGAACGGAGTCGCCCGTGGGCTGATGTAGAGTACACTGCCTCATATTGAAACCTCCTACCCGTCATCCTTCGCGTACAAAGGCGTAAACAAGTTCGCAAAAAGTGAATTGGGAGGAATTTGATGACGTTTCCTAATACATGCTAGCTTTGATATTGCCAGTTAGGAACAAGATGCGATTGCTCGTCATGCCGTCTGTCGCTGCGATGCTCGACGTGAAATGCGTGCCTTCCCTTGGTGTCATGATCCACTGCGCCGCCTAACGTACGAGTATAATTCACCAAAAGCCCCATTCGTTCGCTGTCGCTTATAATCGATAGTAAAATCACTAGGAAACTTCGTACATATGCAACTTACTTTTAGGATCCTTCCTTTCATTTCGTATAAAAATTGTGCAATGCGCTGACTCAGCTGCAAATCTAACCCTCAGGAAACCCAGGCAATGTCATCGAACCGATTTCGTTGGCACTGTAAGACAAGAAGGGCCCTTAATCTTGTGCTCCACGGTGGTGAAACGTAAGAGATTAGCCATATGTGACAGTCAATATGCTCTATATATTTAATTTTGCTGTTAATGAGCATCATCCCAGGAACTGACATGCATCCACTTCCCTTGGGAGTACGTTTATGGCTCGTATCAACCCTAGAGAGAAGCGGGGGACATTGCAAAGGCGGGGGAAGACAGGAAGCGCCTATGGGTCCGAGTTATTTGCCCCTTTCTCATGCGGGTATATTGAGATTTTTCGTCGCTGTTTACTTCTCTGCGGCTCTTTACAGCTGCTCGAAAGAATATGAGGGCCCCCAGGAGGGCCAAGCGGCGAGAATTGAAGAATCAAGCTCAATTCCCGCGTAAAATCTGTTCATCCTCCGTACCAGCGGCGACACGCACCCAAAAGATAAATTTCTTCTGACTCTCCATTTGTACTCATTCCTCTCGCTTATTGGGATTCGTAACGGGTTTCAGCCTCTTCCTCGACGCGGCCGCGGTCCACATGCTCAAGTTCCCAAGTTTCATCTGTCTTTGCGAGCGCTGTGGCTCTATTTTATCTCTTGAACAATACCTCAACAATTTCTGAATATATCCATATCGGGCTCCGAACGGCCCAGTTCCTCTCAAAGTAATTGCAACCAAGGGAGCCAGCTGGCAGGATGAACGCTTCCCAGATAGGAATGGACAGAGCCATATTGGGCATGCGATCAATACTTCTCGCTTCATACGCGTTGCCCTTAAGGCGAGAAAACCATGTGGTGTTCATCCATATTGAGATCATTTCCTGAGATGTCTTACTCTAAATATTCCCTAGCCATTTACGTAGTTTGGCCAAACTATAAGCGTCTGGGAGTCGTGACAGTGGGTGCGTAAACTCTTGACCCCAGCGAGCATTAAAATCGAGTACTTTGGGAGCCAGACAGATATATTTACGCAGCCATAGATTTAACCCCAATCTCCCGAATTTCTCTTTGTTCAACCACGACCTGCTTAGTAGCACAATCCTCAATAAAAGGCGACAAGGGACATCCCGTCAATTGCCAGTAGAGGTTGCAAGGATTTCAACTGAATTATGGGCATGAATCGTACTCGGAGAATATTTTTAATCTAATTCTACAGTGTTCTAAGTGCTTGTGTAGGGTCCCGACAATGCCCACAACGGCAGACGTGGCTTCGATGGCAATCAGGGAAGATTCTGGACAGGAATTTGTGTGAGCTGTCATATAGCTTTTTCTATTCAAAACATGGGAGGACTACCTCGACGTCAATATTTCCTTCAGTGAACCGGACATCGGCGAAGATCTAGATTATAAAGCGAATTTAAGTGGATATTCGAAGTGAAGAAAGGCGATTCTGACCCAAGGGCTTTATCTTGCGCTTGGGCCAAGGGAGCAGCGCTAGGTTGCCTGTCGTCTGAGTGAGACTACCACAATCTATTCCTTCAGCTTGTTGTCTAACCGGCGAACGCTCTGCTGGTGTTTTCGAGGACGTCTTTGGCTTGATCGACTTTCTGAACGATCTGGCCCGTCGTCTCGGAGACGTAGACGATTGTGTCCGCTCAGCGAGCATTCCTGTAGATTCGAATATTCCAGATACGGTAGAGTCGAAAACGAGCCAAGAAATTCCACGTTATAGACGAGTTAGCGATGGCAGCGATGATGACTTAGTGGCCTGTTTCCGCAAGAACAGCGTCGATGGATTCGTCTTTCTCTGCGACGGATTTGACACACTCGTCGATCCAGACCGTCTGGTCCATATCAGAGGAAGGAAAGCAAAGACACTTACAGCTTGTTAAGCGATGACGCCCATTCGGACGAAGTTCTCTTCAGGCTCTGACTGCCCGTCTTGTGAGCCAGCGATTAGAAGGCCTACAACACGAGTTGAAGAATGGTAGAAGCTGTATTCTTTTAAGTCGAGGTAGTGGTCGAAATGCAACCCCCTTAGCCCTCAGGTGCCTCCCGACGCGGATACCCCTCAACAAAACCGTCCTGGCTTGCTAAGGGGTTGACAGGCAGTGCGAAGTGTCGCAATTTATTACTGCAAGACGTTGGGAGCCGGGAAAAGAGCTCAATCTTTCGGCGCCGTCAATACCTAGTGTTGGAATCGGGCAATCCGGCATTGTCCCGGATCTTCGAGTAGGCGCCCGTACATACTGGAATGGAGATTAGTCATCGTAGCACAGCTTCGTATAGGTATAGTATTTAGTAGACAGTTGTAGAACATACTAGATACAAAGTATGTACAGTATATAAGGACCTCTGTAGGAGGCCCAAATATTAAGTTCTTACTTCCACTGTGCCAACACCTAGGTCCCGAGTAAGATTTAGTCAAGAGAATGTAAAGATTCGTTCGGTCTCCAACTTGCTTTAATTGTAGCCGTTTCTCTACACCAACTGGTGCTAATTCACCTTCTACGAATCTGCGATGGGTTATCCAGGAGATTTTCTGCCTCCGATGGGGTTCTTCGACCACAGAATGGGGTATTAGAAGAAGCCAGAAAAATCGCAGGTGGAGGTCCAGAGAAAGAACTCGGCAGCCGTCGGGCCGGCCAAAGTCATTACCTAATTTATTGATCTTTGACCATCACGAGACCCTGCAACGCGTCATTGACTCTTCCCACAATCTTTCGGATTCCTTCCCCCAACCCCTCCTCTCCTTGCCTCTTCTAACTCTACGGTCTATGGGTCGTGGTAACTTATACTCGCGTCTGAATTCAATTTGAAGCCGCAGCCTTTCGGAGGAGAGTTCCGCTCTATGCCTCCTTGTCCGAGTGCGATCCCTGAATGGCTACGCAGCAAAATTTTCAAGTTCGTGTCTCTCTGGCCACGGAGCGTTTAATGCTCTGCAGGAAGGGAGTTTTTAACTTTTGGCTCAGAACTCTCAAGAAGTTTCCTTACAATCCGCAGTCCTTTATATACCCGCTATTCGGAAGTCGTATGGTGCGTGTCGCGTCTTTCTTTCTTCACGATTTTCTCATGGTCCTGTGTTTACGCCTATAGTCAGAAGTAATGACGGTCAACTCTCCTGGAAGGCGTTCGCGATTGTTTTGACGCACATTTCAGACCCCAAACGCAGCTTACGAATTATCATTCGCGCTGTCGATTCACTTCACTCCGCGCCTCCTCCGACTATAACTTTCAGGAACTGAACAATTATCCGGAAACCGAGTGGATGCTTGCCACCCTCCTTGCCGCACTCTGCCACGATTCTCCTGAAGTTTCATGCCTAGGGCTGCTTTAACGCCCCACGGACTACTCGATAGTTCGACTCGCACGCCCGCCTTCTTGTGTGCCGGATCCTTGGACTCAAATTATGCCCCAGAGCCTCACGTATATCAGCTAGAATACATGGGCATAAATTCAAGACCCGGACGGTTTATCTTGCAAAAAAATTACTCGCGCTCCTCTATGGTTCTTGTGAGCGGTTCACTTTCATGCATGTGTTTCTTGGGAACTCAGCAGAATTGGTCATTCTAGAGTGCCCCGACGCCCAGCGGAAACCATGCCGATGCCGCCGCCCGCGCGACGAGGGCGCATGGCGTGGATACGGGACCGTATGTCGCGCTTCTCGCAGAGCGCCTAATCTACTATTTTTCCGAGAAGTCCGGTGATATCATTATATGTGTTATCGTTTTCTAGAAGGGCCCCATGAAGTCACGATCCGGGGTCATCCCTTCTGGCTTCAGCTTCGGAAGCCATTGAATCGGTTTGTCAGACTGCATCGATATCTTCCACGGAGTCCGCAAGCTAGGACTTCTCCATTGCTTCTCGTGTCGGCGATACTGTTGGTCCCGTCTTACAGCCCCATGGCTCCTATCTTCGACATCCTCGACTTCTCCAAATCGCGATGGCGAATCCTACTCAACTTGCAAGTGCGACGTCGGGCGACGAGAGGCTTCTTGTACTCGAAAAGGAAAGTTGAACGACAATCTTTTACCTCAGAACTTGCACTTCGTACACAAGGTCCCGGCGACTAAATGCAGCCGGACAGGTTCCAATTGTCAGTTGGTCGTCTATGACAGTGACGCCGACTGTTGACACACGGCGACTCTTACATAGCGTCAACACCCACCTCTGACAGCATCTGTTTGTCCCGGTTCTGATGTTTTATGGTCCGAGTCTTTCTTCCTCATGATCAACCACCTGTGTGAGTTCACCGCTTCACGTTCTGTTCGCTGAATTCGAAGGCTAATTTCTGGGCCTACTCAAGCACATACGCTGGCCCAGCACACGCACGAGCTTTGTTCTACAATAAGCAAGTCAAGTCCTCGTTCGAAGCTTGAATTTGATCACCGCTCGACCTACTGTTTGCCATGATCATGATCGTTGACGTTGTGAGGTTTTAGTGGTTGGGCGTTTGTCCGTGCGAATGATGCATGGTCGGGCCTGTTTTCGGTTTGCGAATGCTGCTATTCCTGTTACTCGGAAGTTGGAGTACCTTTTCCGTGCGCTGTGGCACCACAACGTAAAGTTATGCCGTTGTTCGAGCCGTTATCCGTCCTCGATGCACGATTCGAGGCATCCAACTACGCCCATTGAACGAAAATTAGCGCATCACGACACCGAATTCTGGGGACCCTCTTCATACGCCAATGCACCCCAATCCGCACCTCTCCGTCCACAAAACCACACTTCTCTCCATCTAATTGGGCGATCTCGTACCTGGCCGCCATACCTCTTTGGCCAACCGTTTTTACAGTGTGGACTCCAACCCCGGAATCTATGGAGCGCAATAAGTCCCGAGACATCTTCCATAAATCATCGTGGTCGCAAGTCACGATGTAGACTTGCAAGTGGGTGGGTCTATCTTTATCCCAATCTCAATTGTTTTTCTATTTTTCCTTTCGTTCTTTCTTTGGCGCGCGAGGCGCGTCTGGTGGACGGGGAAGCCAATCGAATGGATCCTTCTTGTCCCCGGTCGCTCCGAGCACGTTGCCTGCTTACCGCTGACTGGCGCGACAAGGATAAGCGGCTGCGAAGGGGACGTCCCTATTCGCTTGTCCCTTTGTCACTGTGATAAGATGGGATGTGGCTGCAGCAGTCGACATTCCAACGACGACCTTGTCTTCTTTGCACAATCACCTACCCCAGGAAGAGAGCAGAAGGCAACGCGACGATTGTCTCATCGGTCTTTGAACGCCGGCAGATGCTAGGATAGCATTAGATAGACGTCGGAGGCTCCATGGCAGATCTTCTTCTCGACCTCCGTCGCTGAGCTAAACGCTGTTCCAGCCTACTAGTCACCTAGTCAACTTGTCACCATTTGTACAACGGCATGGAGTGAAACCTAATGACAGAACCGTACCATAACTTTCCAGGATATCACCGCGCACGCCCGCCATGACCACCGTGCGCCGGGTGCAGTCAGCGTAAATCTGGAGGGAATAAGTCCAGCTATTTCAAGTTCCACTCCGAAGAAGCAAATCTCAAGTCGTAGAACCCACAATAGCATAGAAAAAAAAACGCTACTGCAGAAGCGCAGCAGCAACGAGGACGTCGACATCTGTCCTACCCATGACATATGTTCAAAGCCAAAACACTATTCAATTAGCCAACACGAACGCATACGCCATACGTATTACGCGCGGTCTCGACCGCCCATGCTTCGCGAACATAATCATCATCCCACAACGAATCTCTGGGGCAATCTATCCAAATCCTCTCCAAATTTCGACGCTCTTACCGGAATCCTCACTCGGTGTCAGAAACGAGGAACGGCATCATGATTCACGGATTCACGCGAGCGTCGTCGTCGTTCCCCCATCGCTTGCCTCACGGGGGTGCTCGCGTCCAGACGCCAAATAGCGAATAGCAAACGATGCACATCTATAGATAGATGGGATGATTAGGCGAGATCACCAAGATCTTTTCCTCGAGAGGTACCGCACATTTTCATCGCGCAAGCCCTTACCAAGAGATTAATTACGACCCTGTTTGTGCTCATTTCCTGCTTCTGTGTATCTGCTTCCGCTGGGCCCAGCAGGGACGGCGCGTCCGATGCTTGAGATTTCGAAGGCAGCGAACAGCACCCGGGGGTGCGAATTCCCTCTCTTGGAGCGAGGAAAAACGCGACAGCGAGAAAGAAGGGATGAAACGCGCACACAAAAAATGCGCAGGCGATTTGTGTATGAGGAAATCCCTAACCCAGGTCCCAGAACCCAAGTGCCTCGCTCGCTGAGTCCGTACGATATCTCCACCGTTCGGAAATGAGAGAGAGCAATCGCAAGAAGGGGGAATGAAAATCGGATATGACGCTGTCGATGTCAAAGTCATCGACGTACGTCCAACGAGTCGATCCATACAAGCAGGAGCAGGTAGGGTCCCTCGTCCGATCATATCACAGGAAGTAGTCCGCAGGAGGACGTTTCGCGGGTATTGATTTTACGTCCTGAAAGCGAGGAGGAATTTTTTAGCCGAAGAGGTTTCGTTGTTTACGGAAAGGAAGCATAGATAAGATTAGGAAAAGGAAAACATTTCCCGGGAATGTCAACGCGCACGCCAACGCCAACCATTCATAATTCGAAAGATGGACATCGACGCGTCGACACGACTTCCATGATCATATGAAGGTCATATGAAGGCCATGACAGCGACTCGGCGCCGCGCAGGTAACACAACATTGCCATAAAAAAGAAAAAGAAAAAGAACAGTACAACGACAGGGGGTAGGGGTGAGAGAGAGTGACTTACAACGGTCGCATGCGAGAAAACCTTGTATTCCTGCGCCAGATGCTCGTCGAGTTCCAGAATCGAAGCCACATTTCCACATCTATAACGAGGCCAAACAAGCAAAGAAAAACGGTATAACAGATCAGCAAATCTATTCATTCACTGTGCATCCATTACGCGGAAGAAAAGGAAGTCGCTGCGACGGAAAGAAGGAAGAGCAAGGGCGTTTCTTTGGAAATTGAGGTAGGACGGACATTTGAAAATCCCAGATCGCCATCGTCATGAATAATATGAACGAAGAGATGAAGAGACAACGACGAAATGGGAGGAGCGGAAGCGATCGACGGAACCACGGCCTCGAAAGAGCGAATCACGCTCCATTGCAAATGCGAAAGAAAATGCAGAACTACAGAACCACCACAAGCCGGACACATGTCCTGTCTGCTGCCCAAAAAGGCCCCATCACACACACGGGCGGCGCCAAAGGACGTAAAAAAGCACAACAGAAATGGCACGCAGTTGAAACGAACTCGCCTCCCTCGATAGAACAGCGGAGGGGTAGTTTGATTCCAAAGCAAGCAAGGTTTGGAGGAAAGGGAACGCACCGATAGCAGTAATTCGGGGCACTCCAGACGGTGACGATCGTCTGATCAAACATGAGCTTGAAGCCCTCCATGGCGAGCTGATGGGCTCGCGCGATGAGGTCAATCGCGTTGTTGTGCGCGAACGCTTTCGTAATGTCGGCTCCAAAGAGAAAGCCGGCGCCGCGAGGCGAGAGGCCCCAGCCTTGGATGTCTGTTCGGCAAATAATGATAATTGGGTGAGCGAAAGAACTTGGACGAAGACTAGGTCGGAAACGACAAAGTGTACAGGCAATGTACGATGTACGCCTTTGACGGTAATGATGAGGAAAGCTTACCATCAGGATCAGACCATAGGAGGTCGCACATTGGCCCGTCGTGGGGTACCTCCTGTTTACGGTCGATAGCACGGATCTACCAAAGAGGGTAAATCAGCATTCATTCCACTATCATCCGCTGACAGTCGAGATCATCGCATGCGCTGGGCAGTTGACCCAGCTGACCACTCGTCGTCCAGGAATGGGCAGAGGAGACGGAAAGGAGAAGGCGAAAAAGCGGGGACCAGACAACCAACGACAACGAACGGTTGCTTCGGAGCCGCAACCCAGAACCAAAGCCAGAGCCAGAGCCAGAGCACGTCTCCTCACCTGATCAATACTCCCCAAATTCGGGCTCAAGCCCCCATGCACGCAAAACACCCTCCCATCCACGATCGCGCCGAGCGCAAGGTAGTCAAACACCTCGCAGCACCACCGCCACACATTGCTGCTCCCGTACTTGCGCTGGCACTCGTCGTAGAACCCGTACACCTGCGTGATCTGGCGCGACTCGTGGTTCCCCCGGATGAGCGTGATGCGCTCCGGGTACCGCACCTTCAGCGCGAGCAGGAGGAGGAAGGTCTCGACGCTGTAGAACCCCCGATCGACGAAGTCGCCTGGGGGAAAGGGGAAAGGAGGGGATTTTAGTGGATTGGATTGGTAATAGAGTAATTGAGTAGGATGAATGTATAATGAAATGAATGGATGAATGAAGGAGACCTTCGGCGAATGGTGAGTGGATGACGGGCGGATGGTGCGAGAAGAGACGCTTGCGGAGAGAGGGGTGGGAGGAAGGAAGGAGAGGACAAGAGAGGAAAGGGGGCGGAGCGAAGGTAACGGTGGAAAACGTCTTTTGGAAAAGCCTTCCGACGACTCACCCATGAAAAGATAGTTCGTCTCTGGACAGAAGCCTCCCATCTTGAACAACTCCATTAGATCGAAAAATTGCCCATGGATGTCTCCACAGATCTACATCCATCCCACAGCGGTCCCCGATGGGCGTTGGTGATTTGAGAAGTTGGATTTGGGCACCGATGGTTAGATTTGGATTTAGGTTTTCGTTTCGTTTCGTTTCGGTCGCAAGCCACATTTGCAGTCGCCATACGCCGTTGGTTGCGCGATGCATGTTCGGGTTCGGGTTTCGGGTTCGGAGCACGATATGGCAAGGGCATGGCATGGTAAGATGACAGTCGAGTACGCGTCAGCTCCACGTCCTCTCATGAATGGCAACCAAAAAGCTACGTACCGTAACAGGCGAGTCCACAACCTGGACGTTCCCCTCCTCGATGAGGATCTCGCGTGCCTTGAGACAGAGCCGCTTGACCTGTTCCTCCGAGATGGGCTCGCACCGCGTCAGCTGCTCTATCTGTCTGAAACAAGCATAAATTAGCATTCATTGGAAAGCGAAGGCGGTACGATCGGTCAAGGAACACAGAAAGAACGCGCCGAACAGAACAGAAACAGAACAAAAACACGTCCCAAGGGTCGTTCGAAATCGAAGTGAAGCGGGACATGATATTTTCCGTCAACGAAAAAAAGTTGAATCTTCGTCGACACGACATGCACGATACGCCCCAAGTTCCAACTGAATTTAATCGTACTCACTTATCGAGATCACTGGGCATTTCTACGCGTCTTTTCACCGAATAATCTTGAGATGTTCGAGATGCACTTGGAAGAAGAAGCGTCGGTGAAGTGAGTGGGGACGGAGAGCGGGGAAGAAGGCGGTGGTGAGCGGATGAGAAGGCGGTGGAGAGCGGACCAGAAGGCGGGTCGGCGGTGATGACGATGACGATGACGATGGTGATGGTACAAGGGAAAAGTCGAAGAGCTCAGATAAAGTTCGCGCCCGCGCGTGACGTACCCTTCCTTCTCCGCTATGAGTTCACGGTCACCAACTCCGCACCTTCTATTCGATTCTGTTCGATTTCGCGTCGATCAACCCTCATTCAAGTTCACTTGATATCACCATCTCCCATCTCCCATCTCCCTTCTCTCGAGTCACTCCAAAAGTCCTCGATATCCCAGAATTGATAATAAAATGCCAACAATGGTATAAAATCCGCGGGAACGTTCCAATGTTATACTTATATATATAGAATCTTTTACATGTTGCAGTAAGTACGTAGAGTATAGTGGCAAGTAGGTAGTTGGTCGAAAGCATGAGACGGTGATAACAGCTGGGTTGTGGTGGTGGTGGTGGCTTTTCGGTGGTAGATGGTACACATACAATAGAGGCGTAGGATGAGAATGAAGAAGAGAACAGGAAAATGTAGTAAGTAGCAAGGAAACAAGGAACTTAACAAGCAACGCCAGACCCAGAACGTGAAATCTATGGCACACAATGTGAAAGATGGACTGCAGAATAGAACATGAACATGACTCGGCGAAGATGAGCAGAACAACAACAACAACAACAACGAGAAGAGAACGGAACATCCGACCAACACGAACATCCGAACAACACGAAGAGAAGACAAGACAAGACCAGTCTGAGTTAGAAGTTACACAAGCGCCCCGACGCCCTTGCGCAGCCCGCTCTCCGCCTTCCACGCACCATGACCAAGCGCCATCGTCTGATGGTACGAATACTCCGTCGGGAGCGGCTGTGGGTGGTGGATGTAGGGCGACGGCGCCGCGTGGTGGTGCTGGTGGTGGTGTTGGGCCTGCTGCTGCTGCTGCTGCTGCTGGTGATGTTGCTGCTGCTGCTGTTGGTGGTGGTGTTGGTGGTGATGTTGGGCCTGTTGGGCCTGCTGTTGCTGATGCTGCTGCTGTTGAGCATGATGCCTCGCCTCCTCCCTCCGCACCAACCTCTCATCCTGGATCGGCGCCAAGATCGGCGGCGGCGACTCGAACCTCCCAGCCGTGCCATACCCATTATGCTGCTGCACAAGATGATGCGCGCCCAACCCCGCATGCTCCGCCCCCGTACCCGCTGCGCCCATCATCCCCCCCACGCCCGCCCCCGCGGCGTGGTGGTACGCCGAGGCGACGGAGGCGGCGTCCTCATGGAAGACGGGGTACGTCGGCGTCGGGGGCCCAGAGGTGTGCGACGACACGGAGTGCGAGGAGGCAGGCGAGGGCGGGCTCGCACACCCGTTCGAGTGCTGGCTCTGTGCGTAGGACGACTGGGGGTGCGAGATGTGTGAGATGGAGTGGCGCGAGGTGATGGATACGGGCGAGTTGTCCCTTTGCTGTTGTTGCATAGCGTACCCATCATGCGACCCCGCATACGCCGTATACGACGGCCCCCCACCTCCTCCATTCGTCGGGCTGCCCGCACCGTTCACAGGGGTGGTATGCACATACGTGAACCCCGCGCCCTGCGACTGCTCCTGGTACGTCGTCGTCCCACTCCTATACGCATACCCCTGGCCGGTCGGGCTGGCCAGATTTAGGGCCTGCTGCTGCTGCTGCTGCGATGACATCGGGAGACCCCCGTTCGACGTGTACCCGAGCTCGGGCGAGGAAGGAGGAGGACCGGCCGGACGCAGAGGCGGGCTCGAGGCGGGGGGTGGATAGGGCGAGTGTGGCGGTGGCGGGGAGTGTGGCTTGTGCGAGGGGCGGGGGCGAGTCGGGGGGTGTTGAGTGGTGGCTGTAAGCGCGGGCGGGCTCCAGTGCGGGTGGCGAGGACAGGGGCGGGGGCGCTGAGGGTGGCTCGGAGGCTGCTGCTGTCGTCTGTGTCTGCGTTTGCGAGTTGTTCGCAGCAGCGCGCTTCGCCCGGGATGAACGAGCAGAACTTCGTCGAGAGCCCGGGGAGAGGTGGATACGATAGCTACACCATCATCAAAATTAACACCACCCACTCTGTGCGGGGTAAAAAAAGCACTCACTGTTGCTGGAGGTTATCCTGCCGCGAACAGCGCGTCTCGCAGCCGGGGAAGGGGCACTTGTGGTTCCGCTCGCCGGTGTGCACCCTGGAGTGGCGCGCGAGGTGCCCGCTGGTCGTAAACGCGCGCTCGCAGGTCGTGCAGACGTGCTTCTTCTTCGCAGCGGGCGACGTCGATGAGGAGTTGGTGGACTGGGCGCTCTGTGCGGGGGACGCGGGGGACATGGGCGGGGACGAGGACGCCGTGGACTCTGTGGCGGACGGCAGGTACTGGGAGTTGGAGAACTGGGAGTGGTAGAAGTGGGTGCCGAGGTGCTGCTGCTTCGACTCGGCGCGAGGCATTGCTGAGGGAGGATAGGGAGGGTACTTGGGCAGGAATCGAGCGGCTGGAAATAGCGGAGAGTTAAAGGGCGAGGAGACGAGCGAGAGTCTTGGCCAAGGACAGTCCATGTGAATCGCGATTGCTCAGAGGCTCAGTTTAGACTCGCGCCAGTCTCCCGGGCCCCGTGCCTCGATTGGGAACATACAAAATAAAAAAACGCGATCATCAGGTGCCCTCTTTCACTTGCTGCCTTTTCGGGCGCCAATCCGTGTCCATCGAAGTCCCCAAATTTGAGGCACGTGGCAACCGCCAGTCGTATCTTCTCCCTCCGCAGACATGTTCATCACCACCCACTCGCAGCATCGCTGCTGCCTCACCTCGCCCAGCCCAGCGCACAGACCTACACACCGGCCGGCCTTCCAACCAGGCACACGCACACCCCAAACACGTAAAAAATATTCCGCTCTCCTGTCGGGGGAAATGTTGCAATTGATTTGATGATGCGAATTTATGGGCTTGACCGCGCCCCCAATTGATGATCCAATCCATCCCGTTTCGGGCGATCCTGAGCCTGTGCTCCAGAACCAGAACCAGAATCAGATCTCGCATCTCTAGATCTCCCAATCTCTCCGACCAGTCCCTACTTCCAGATAAAGATAGCTCGCTCGAGCCGTATGCGGCAGCTGCAGGACAAGTCCGATCATTTTTTCGCCAGAGCGAGCGAGCTTCGATCTATTCATTCAGCAGTGACCTGATAATTTACCTCTTTTGCCATCAGGAGGTCCTATTTCGACCGGTTTTTTTTCTCTGGTGTCTTCTTCCTACCGCTAGCCTGTGCTCTGGCTGGCGCACACGGCTCCGACACTCACCACTACGGTTGGATAAACCGAGCGCATTCGAACGAATATACGGCTGCGCCGTCCGGGGACTGCGATATGAGATTCATCGCATAGCAGTCCGTATTGCTCATTTCGCCTCATCGCTCCTAGTCTGTATTTCTCTCACTTGCTCTCCCATTTCTGTCTCTCTCCTCTCTCTCTAAATGCTCGTTCACCCACTACGCTCACACCCGCTCTGCACGGCCCATTCTTCCAGGCTGCTGGAACTTGCAAAGCGGGGATATGTAGGCGCCCTGATGGAATTATTGATATTGAGAGCGAACTTCGACCGCTCCCAGCCTCTTCCTCCGGAAGAGGAAATATGCAGGGCTTCAGCCATGTCTCGGGACTAATCTTTGCTGTCAAGGACTGGGGCGGGGCGGGGCACTTTGCGCCATCCTAGCGAAGCGCGTTAGCACGACGAATCGATCGTCTTTCGCCAGGCTGCAGTAAGTAGTGAACGGTTGCATTGGGTGGGCAAACGCGCCATGGGACGCGGACGGGACAGAAGAGCACCCTCATTCTTTGCTCGAATTTATTTCCATTTATTGGAACGCCGTTTACTTACTGCAGGTGAGCCAAAGTATCTTGATTGCAATTGGTCGACGACAACGTCGACGGGTACTTTCGACTGGTCCTTCCAAAGCCCCGAACTCTCGAACACATGCTCGTCGCCGGACCTCATGAGCGCCGCCCACCGTAGGCGTACCACAGATGAAATACAGCCTCTGTTACTCAGAGAGGCGGAGAGTCAGCCGTCCGAGCCGACCGTTCCCTGTCAAATGCGGACCAAAATAAACCACTACGACGCCGACGAGTAGAGGTACAGCCGGTAAGTACTCGAACAATTCGCGACCTCACTATTCTGAGCCCAAGCCCCTAGGCACGCGTTGTTCCAGGCTGCCTCATGCGCACCACCCACAGTACGCGTACCACAGACTCGGTGTAATACTCAGTCATCGATTCTCAGAGACAAGGGGACAGCAAGTTGGCCGTCCGAGCGCAATAAGCCTCAAGGCTACGAAATTCTCTCTGATTTTCATGCCATCTATTCCCCCACTTTCTGTTCGGAGAACTCGGCGTGGGCGGGGCACTTGCGCAATCTTTGAGAAGCGCTCACTGGTGTGGCGAAGCGCAGAGTATACATAAATAGTCGACTCTCCTGGTAGGCTACTGGACAAGTGTGTCAGTCTCCAGAGCATCGTTTTCGGTCGGATTTGTTTCCGTTTACCGCAGGTATCTCTATTGGTCAATTTACGATTTCTGATTATTCTGAATTCTTGCCCCGAAGGCTCAAGCGCGCCTCGTTCCAGGGCGTCTCATGCGCACCACCCATCGTAAGTACGTGGACCGCAGATGCAGTCACGACTCGCTGTTACTCAGAGAGTCGGCTTTCCAAGCCCCCTCGAACGTGGAACCAGAAGGAAATACTACGACGCCGACGAGTAGAAGTAGAGTAGGTAAGTACTTGCAAGGCACTCGTACTCGGACAATTCGCGACGTCTGATTCCTCGCTATTATGTGCGAAAGCTCCGAAGCACGCGTTCTTTCAGGGTGCCTCATGCCCGCACGCGTATCGCAGACCGTACAATTACGGTTACTCAGAGACAAGGACGATACACGGCGAGTTATCCGTCCGAGCGCACGTCGAACAAAAGAAAAAAACACTAGTACGCTGACGAGTAGACGTATAGGACTACGTATAGGGGCACGCTACGCTATGATAACGCAGGTAAGCACTAGTGGAAATGAAAATGAACGCGCCACACAGCATCAGGTGATCCTCTTCTGACGGTGACGACTGAAGTAACTGACGGCGGGGGCCGAGGCGAGGCACACGAGTAGCGGGGAACGCCGTCTGTCTAGCAGTCTGGTCAATCACCAAAACCGTCATTTATTATCATCGTATTCGTCAAACGGTCACCGTCAGTCGTCAGTCGTGATGGGGTTAAACCCACCACCATCATCATCATTTATAATGGAACGGATTTTCTTCTTCTTTCTTCTTCGTTATCTAGTCCTCTCAAAGGCCCCTACGGCACATTGGCGCCGAGCTGGAGCGTCCTAGGTATATCGACCAAGATCCAGTGCAGGACGTGCTCTACATGTGCATATGTGCGTTTGGCGACGCTGCCGCCGTCGACGTTGGACCGCGAGCGCGTCGCCCCGCCAGGCCAGGCCACGTCGGGCTCGGACACAATGCGCCGCTAAATGCAATACACTCGCACTCGAGCCATTCGACATCAACTGAACATCGCTTCATGGCGCTGGCACGAGCGCGTAGCGCGGAGTGGGGTGCGCGATCGAAACACTTCCAAGTTCTTCTTCCGGCCAAGCGACCGAAGCGTGATCAAAAAATAATTTATCCCATTTCCTCTACATAGATTTCCCACTTCTTAACCCAATCCGACAGACCGGCACGGTGTACAGACCAAAAACGATCGTAAAGCCGACGCCGACCTAAAAAGTCGCGAAAGGCCCCAGCGCATAACCCACCTCGTTCACCGCAGGTGCCATAGGTTTATGTAAAAAAGACGCCCCGGTCCAGCACGTATTCCACGCCAGGCCGCTCGAGGTGCGGCTTCGACGCGTTCAGAATTTTAGAAGGCGCGTTCGGGTGCACAGCCCAACCCACGCCGGGTCCGAGTGCGCTTCCAACTTCCAACTTCGCAGCCGTAAATCCCTGATCATGATGCGCCCGAAAAGGCGGGAAGGGGGGATTGACGCGCACTGCACAGTGATAAGCTCAGCCGCTGAGCTACATACATACCCCGCCCGTTCGCCCAGGACCCAGGATCATCGCGATGCCTCAGGGTACTGGCACAGGGTGCAGATGCACGAAAAAAATCAAGCCCCAGGAACGGCGTGCTTATGAGGTGGCTGTGCTGCTTGAGGGTTGCGCTGTTCCAGCCTGCAGGCCTGCATGAGACGCATTTGGTGCGAGTGAGTGATGGGACCGGATGATGACGAAGGAGGAAGGAAAGACACACGCAGCCTGGCGTAGCGTAACATAAGCGCAAGGAAGCCGACGGTAAGTCGACATGGAGGCAAAACGGCTCGTAATCAAGGGACGCGTGAGGAAAGGCCAGGGTTCGTGCGCAAGTTCGCGACGAATAGGACGCGCGCTATCCATAGCGCTGGGAACCTTGAGCACCTACGCCCACGGAGTGGGTATCGAGAGGTGTATGGAGGTGTATGTTCTCAATTCCCTCCCTCCGGCACCTATCCAAACTTCAGCTTCGAGGGATGGAAGGCCCGTTGAAATCGCTACCCTGAATCCTGGCAATTGGGCGAAGGCTGCGAGAGAGCGCGCATCTTGAGCCCCCTTCGTATAGATTCGACTTGATGTCCTCGGGGCGGCGGGAGAGGGGCGTCTTCCAAGAGA
The DNA here is from genome assembly GCA_902728275.1 of Cyclocybe aegerita. Classification (NCBI taxonomy): domain Eukaryota; kingdom Fungi; phylum Basidiomycota; class Agaricomycetes; order Agaricales; family Hemipholiotaceae; genus Cyclocybe; species Cyclocybe aegerita. The sequence continues at coordinate 139,758 of CACVBS010000080.1, forward strand.
CTATGTTCCCATCGCGCCGTTCTTGACGGTGGAAAAGGATGTATTCTGGATGGGTCGCGGAGGGGAGTGGGTTCAGATTTCCAATGTCGACCCACCACTATCTCGGGAGTACGTCCCGAAAGCCCCGAAAGCCCTTCTCTCCCCTCAGCCACCGACTCTTGAGGAATTCATTTGGCGTATCTCATCTTCCCATGTCACGACGAATTGAAAGGGGGGACCCCGCTGGCGTTGAGTGTGCGAAAGACCCTGGATGTCGGATCGCCAAGGGCATCAATTATTCGATCGCACGCCAAAGACGGATGTGATGGGCGTTGTGTGTGGCGACTCGCGAGGGGGGACGCGCTGTGATCAGAAACGCGCACGTAAAACACTCTTCAGTATATGTCGAGGTTAAGCAACAGCCTGCTTTTGGGTCTTTTCAGGACGTTTTACTGACACACACATGATGGGGAGGAGAGATTGACGAGAACGAGCGTCACAACTGCCGGAAAGACGGCGAACGGCGAGTCAAGTGCCCAATGGCATCATGTTTTCTCAGACTGTCACCGTCGCTCGTTCAAGGACAAGTCCTGCAAAATCGGATGAAATGGCACGGTCGGTACCGCGAACATTGAATACATTGTCAAGGACATTATCTTTTGGATTGTACTTTACAACGATGATGGATCGCTATCATACAGCGCCTACAGCTCACCCTAGCTGACTATCCCTAGACATCGCTGCTCCCTGTACGGCCATTTCGAGCTCCAGAGCGTCCTCGAAATGGACATTCGCAAAGTTCCGCGAGCCTATGCAATTCGTCCATGGATCAAGACGCCGAGGGTTCAGAAGTGCCTCACCTGGGAGAATTAATGAACGCCGCTGGGACGGAGCATAGCTTACGAACAACCTTTGCGACTAGTGAACGGCTTTTCGGAACGGCCTGCCTGTGAACAGACCCTATCGAAGGCAGTTCGTCCACCAATGACAGGATAACATAACAAGACAGCTCTGGAGAAATCGGCTCGAAGCGCCAGAAGATTGCACCCTGTGAACTCATAGACCCTTTCCGAGGGGAATGGTGGCATGACGTGCGAAGGGAAGGGGGCGTAGGGAGATCATCAATAGAGATTTGTGCGGCTTTACTTGCGAGGAGCAGAGTAGAGATTGGTCCCTCCTGTGTCACCGCTCCGACGTTCGTGTCCTTCTCGTGGTGGATATACGACACGAAGCCTTGAACGTTCAAACGTTCACAGACTCCCGTTCGCAATTCGGACCGATCATCGACGACATTGGGAACCTCCCTCACCATCGGGAGTAGCGCCGACGACATCGAAACATCGACGCGCTATATTCAGCTTCGAGCTTCCCAGCGAGTGTTATTTCTAAGTGTTAGATCTCGGCGGAGGAGGCATCAGGTATCTTTTCTGCGACTGATGAATGGGAGAAAGGTAATAGAACATCAAGATGGAAAGCGAAATTTCTATGCAGCGCGAGTACTGCGCCTCTTCATCCTGTTCAGAACAATCGGAGTTCCAGGAAAGAAAGAAAGACATACTTCTAGGCAATCTCCGAAGAAACCGATCGCACACTGTGATAGAGGCTGTCTTCTATTAATTTGGAACATACCGCAAGGCGTAAACTGATTATGGTGGTCCACAGAGCGCGATGAGGTCGAAGATCAATGGTTGGAGAACGCTACCCGAGATGCTCTATGACAAGACCCTGACGATGTCGTACTCGCAAAATTCGCTGAACTCGAATTTCGGCACAACGAGACTAAACGACATCGCCGCGGTATAATTAAGCTTGCCTGGGAACGACAGCGGCTCCTCGAGAAACCTCGGTATTTTGTCTCCTCAAAAGCTTGTAGTGTGACCTTGATGATCTGTTATTAGAAACTTACCGCTTTGTCGGACTCGGAGGTTCTCTGGGTCTAATGCGCTCTAAACCCTCTTTCTACTCTTCATCCTGCTTCCCCCTCCCGCGTGTAAACGCTCGCCCAAGACCACATGTGGACCCAGGAAATGTGAAAGTCACTCACACGAAGGGAGTCCCCATTGTCCAAGAACTTTATCTAAGTACTCAAGAGCAGAGAACACGCATGAGAGATAACAAAATCAACCCGATGACTATGTTAGGAAGCCTACACCGTGTGGTGTTCTGCTGGCGATTGGCTGGACAAGCGCACACATCGTGGAGGACGCGTTCCAAGACAAAAAGATGCTCATTGGCGAACTATGATGTCTTCTATCCGGGCCGGACAAGCACTAGAAATACCCAGGAAGTCATTTTCCCACACTACCCTTGAACCCTCTCTCACCATGTTCTTCGAAAGGGCAAACGGAGACCCACTTTTACTGCAGCCAGTGAAAACCACGCAGAAATACCAGTTCAAATGGTTTCACATCCTCGTTGCGGCCCTCACTATTCTTGGACTCAAATTCCTGGTGATGCCCGCGCACGATGCGGTCTCCACCGTGTACTATTCGCGTCATCGGACCGTACAGAGGCGACAGGAGGGTGTCTGCCCTCAACCACAGCCTCCCGCGCAGGCTTCGAATATTTCTGCATTTGTGGATGCTCCTGGCTTCGCATCTGAGGCTGCGACACGGCTTGCTGGAGCCATCCAGATCCCCACCGTGTTATTTTCTGTCTTCTGATAATGTCATAACGATGGCATCTAACACGCCGTTTAGGACCTTTGATGACATGGGTCCAGCGGGCGAAGATGAACGCTGGGCCCCCTTCGAAGATTTACATGCCTATCTTCGGACGACTTTCCCAGCCGTGTGCGTTAGGGCTTTCGTTGCGTGCTGGGGTTCTGTATATCAGATACTGAACGTTCTGTTCTAGACATTCTGACCTGGAGCTGACGGTCATCGCGGGTTACTCTTTGGTCTATACTTGGCCCGGCTCCGTTGAGAACGCTGGACCGCTCATGCTTACTGGCCATCTCGACGTCGTCCCCGTGTCAGTCTGAGATATTTTCTGTCTCCCATGCTTGAGCCTGTTGGCCTTGAAACCGTTGCTGAATTTGCCAATTACTTTAGTACTGCGCTTGATCGCTGGACTTATCCTCCCTTCTCCGGCACCATCGACGAAGAGTGGATACACGGCCGTGGCGCTTGGGACTGCAAAAACAGCGTTATCGGTATCCTAACTGCAGTCGAGCACCTTATCACTATCGGCTGGAAACCACGCAGAACAATTAGTAAGTTTTGTGTCTTCTAAAATTCTTGGTGAATCAGGTGACAACAACCTTCGTTCAGTTCTCGCCTTCGGGCAGGACGAAGAGATCAGTGGACCGCGCGGAGCTGCCAATATTGGAAAGCATCTCGAAGCGCAGTATGGGAAACATGGAATAGCCTTGTTGGTGGACGAAGGAGGCTCAGGCCTGAACACCGTCTATGGCAGCCAGTTTGCGCTTCCTGGCGTCGCGGAAAAGGGATATATCGTGAGCCACGTTTTGCAATCGCGTGTTCTTGGCACCTTATTTCTCCGTGAAATCTACAGAACGTTGAGATCGATGTTGACATGGCGGGGGGCCAGTAAGTGACTCTATCCGTCATGATCAACAACCTCCGATATCATTGTCTAATCACTCGTTGCATCTATGTTCGTAATTATAGCTCGTCCGTCCCACCGGCACACACGAGTATCGGCATCTTATCCAAAATTGTCTCTGCGATAGAGTGAGAGCTTGTTTCTCCACGTTCCCGAGGACATGACCCTAATGCAGCGTTCAACGTTTTAGGGACGCTTCTGTCTTCCAGCCACATATCGAAATAACGAGCCCGATCTGGAGCTACCTTGAATGCGTAGCTAGGCACGGCGACGCCTCGCAGACGCCCTCTTGGATAACGGATGCCATATCATCTAGCAACCCAGATTTGAATGAGGTCGCCAACCGATTTGCAGAGACGTCTCTGGGTAACAGATACCTCGTTCAGACGTCGAAGGCCGCCACCATCTTTAATGCTGGCCTCAAGGTAAGTCTGATTAGCACCCCGTGCATGTTTCGAAACTTCAGGTCCCGAGTCAACAGAGCAACGCACTTGCAGAGAATGCCCATGCTTTGTTTAACACACGCATCGAAATCTTCAGTTCGCGTATGTCGTTGTTTTTCCTCTCTTTGCTTGCTTCGTGCTTCTGACAGCTCGACGTAAACTTACACCTGGCCTTGCACTGCCCCATCAGCACCTGAGGTCCAGGAGAGTTATTTCGGGCTAATTCAACCGATAGCGGAGGAATACTCTCTTCTTTTGAATGGGGACCGAGTCTCTGAGGGTGCGACGATCGGGAACATTACGATCGAGTGGAACAAGTCGATGAATCCCAGCCCAATCGCGCCTTCCACTATAGCCTCGGAGGGTTGGGATATCTTTTCGCGAGCTGTCCAAGCAACCTTTGGGGAAGAAGTCATCACTGCGCCAAGCGCGATGACTGGGAACACCGGTACGTCTAGAAGGCGTTGCAGATCTTCGAAGGCTGATTATTGGATCTTGACTCTGACAGACACGCGTCATTATGTGAGTACCGTTCACGTGTTCTTTTGGGTCTGAGAATTGACTTCCTTCGAATCACAGTGGAACCTGTAAGCATGCACACCCTCTTCTATTTGTGGCTATTACCCAGGAATTCAGGTCGGAAAACATTTATCGTTGGAGTCCCAACCGTGTCGGAACGACGTAAGCCACCGCCGCCAGTCATGTATGTAGTCCGTGAGCTCATCTTTGATTAGATTGGGCATTCATACTGTGGACGAGAGAATCAGTATGTATAATATCCTTTCGTTCGGTTCTCCGACGGCAGATATTAACACCCCCCCAAGAAATCGTTACCCACGTCGAGGGCATCAAGTTCTATACAGGTGCGCCGCCGCTGACCTCGCTCACATTACTTCGAGGCTTACCCGACCGTTTCATTAGAACTCATACTCCAGTCCGACGCCAGAGCCTAACGCTAGGTCAACTAAACATCTAATGAACTCTTACGACACCCATGCCCCTACCCTTGCTCCGATTGTCCTGTCGATCACTTCATTCAAGAAAATATATTGACTTCGAAGCGTCATATCGCCCATAAACCCATTTCGACTTCCCCAGACCCTGAGTCCTGCGTCACTCGGACTAAGGGCGAAGGATCACATGGAACATGGGATGCGCCCGCCCCGTCCTCCGAGTCCGACTCGGACCCCGACGCCGAACGCACGTCCCACCGATTCAGTAAATCATACTCTAATTGCTCGGGCTCGGACGACGAGATGATTGGCGGCTGATGGATTTGGTCAAGGGGGCCTACTTAAAGCCTAAACGCTTGTTAGATGACTCTATGAACGAACCCTGAGCGAACCTGAACAAATCAACAGGGTCTGGCGCGCAGGGCTCAGGCGTAATTAGGGATGAGCGCGTGCGTCCATGTGTGCCTGCGAAGGGCCCTCTTCTGACCTGAGCTTGAAATGGGAATTGAGGGCTACCGGCGGAGAGACGTGAATATTGCGTTGGGGGTTTCCCTCGGTTACCCGGTGGCCGTCTTGAGCGTCAACATCATGTCGAAATGTCAGATTAGCCCTGTAATATTTATTGATACCCCTTGAGGTTTATAATGAGCAGGTGTTCATGTTTCTGTGTTTATATCTTGTCATACATATGCTCGTCATAAGATCTGCACGTCTAGTGGGGTTCGTGACCGTGTTCCTGAGCGTTAGATGCGAACGAGTTGTCCGCGTCCTCCTCGCTGACGCTAGACCTCCTGAGCTCGTCCATTGCGTCTTCATATGTCTCCATCGAGTCTGAATGGCTTTCCCTCAACCCATCGTCATCAATATTGATCTCCTCCATCGCACCAGAGTCGCTCGTCGTCCGCGTCGTTTCCCCCGGCACCGGAGTCGCACCACCTTCGAAGCTGTCTCGCTGCGAAATTCCCTTTTCATCCTCCACCTTCCCATCATCGGTGACGGGAATCGTTAATTCCGACGACGCATCCAGCACGTCGCCTATCGGTTCCGACAACACTGGGTCCAGACCCAATCCCACCAACCGTGAGCCAGAAGACTTCCTGGGCCAATCCTCTCTCATCGCGTCTGGTTCGATAGCCGACAGCGGTTCCGGACCAATAGCAGACTCTTCCGCGAGTTTGGGCACGCCCACCGCACCATCGCCATCACCAAACACCTCCCCGAGTTCTTCGAGCGTGCGGCCGGCCGTTTCGGGGTAAACAAAGTAGACGAAGATGCCTGAGATGACGGCGAACCCGAGGAGGAGGAAGTAGTAGCCAGCACCGAGCACGGCGAAGAGGGGAGGGGTGATGAACGCGACGATGAAATTGGAGAGCCAGTTCGTGGCGGTGGAGAGCGCCATGCCCTTAGCACGAGCGCGCAGAGGGAAGATTTCAGCCCCAAGCAGCCATGGGATCGGACCCCAGGTCGCACCGAACAGGAAGAGGTAGATGCAGACACCTGTGCGAGTTGCTTTCAGGATGATCGCAATGGAATTTGACAATATAGACACACCAGCAAATATTCCATTGGCGACGGGCATACGCGCCGATCCCAGTGGCAACGTCTCCTCGTGGAATTGCAGTCCTCCGATAAGCGCCAGCGCACCCGCCAGACCCGCACTACCGAACAGCAAGAACGTCCTCCTGCCCCATTTGTCCACCCAAATCATTGTCGGCAGCGTCCCAGCACAATACACCAAAGCACAAGCACCAGAAAACAGGAGTGAATGGGGAATGTCGAATCCTGCACGTGTGAGGTTCTCTGGAAGGAAGTACAGGATCGCGTTGATCCCGTTAAACTGAGCGAAGAGTTGACAGGTGATCCCGACAGCGGCACGACGGGTGTACGTCCGAAAGAGTTCTACCCATGACGCCGTACCGAGGGCGGCTTCCAGTGCGATGGTGCGTTCGATCGAAGTGTACGTTTCGGTGACGCCGTCGTCGTACAGATCCCCATCAGCGTGCAGGTCAGCGAGGAGTGCGAGTCCTTCAGGCTTGAAGCCATGGCTGATCAACCACCGTGGCGTCTCTGGGAGTATGAACGTCCACAAAACCAAGATGCACGCCATGACCGCCTGCACGATGTAGGGCCCGCGCCACGAAATTTCAGAGGGCATAGCGAAGAAGAACCCGTAGCCGACCCACGCAGAGAGCGCATACCCGAGGTTTAAGCAGAGGTACTCTATCGAGACGAACAGCCCACGCCCGTGTCCTGGGGCGATCTCGCACTGGTAGATGGGAACCGTCATGGAGAGCATGCCGACGCCGAGACCTTGAATACACCGCCCGATGATGAGCGCGGTGATGTTAGGCATGAAGATTTGGATGAGGGACGCGATGAGGTAGAGCATCCCTCCGATGCGGATAGACATACGTCGGCCGAGGGCGTCGCAGATGTAGGCGGAGAAGTACGAGGAGAGGAGAGCCGTTAGATTAAGGCATGAGACGACGATGGCTGAGGAACTCGAGTCAGTTAAAGGAGTATGATTCACTCCAAGACAGCGGCACACCTTGCAAGAAAACGTTGACCCCTTCTTCCCCTCCCTGCACCTGGCTCAGAGTAACATCGCGGCCGTACATCCTCTTGATGAAGCTTGGTTGAACTTGCGCAGCAGCGATGATACCCTGGCTGTAGCCGAACATCGCGTCTCCCAGAGACGCCAGCGCCGAGGAGGAGTAGAGGAGAGGCCTGCCAACCATCCATCGAGGATAGCGGACGGTGTATGAAGTCTTCCTGAGGCTTTCCAACATCGCTCGGTGAAAAATGGGATGAAGGGGGAAGTTGCGATTGGCCTAGCAGAAAAGATTTAATCGCTCCTGATTTTGACCGATTGGCAAGTGTCCTGCCCGTTCAGGGACCTGTCACGATGGCACAGGCTGGGCTTGGTCGGAATAATGCAAGAGCATTTTTTTCTTCGTTTGAAACGGGCTCGGTCGCTAGCAAAACACATCAGAGGATAGGTGAAGATTCAAGAGCAAAAATTAACGACGTTGGTAGGAGGAAAAAGAGAGCCCCGGGTGGAGCTGACTCAAAGACAGTGGTCCAGGACTTCAAAGCTTCATGCATCATGACGTGGAGGTGGGAAGGAAAGGGGCTGTTACCGAAGCGGTGCTTCCGCAAAAACGAATTAGGGTTAGCTTACATAAGTAATGGACTTCTCTTGGGCGCTTAAACCTCCTCATTCTAGACGCCTGAAACGAGAATAGAGGCATAAATCCCATCCGAGCTTATTATCCTTCCTTTACAATCATGAATACCCGCCCTGGGAATGCCCTTCAAACACGTATTTGTCCATCTATCGATGGTTGTCTAGGGACTCCCAGAGAGAAGCAAGAGTGAGGAAAAGGAAGGTATAATTATTTAGGGGATTATGACCATGTAGTTCCCAGATCCGACACTCGCACGAAAACGAGTCTCCACGGAGAGGATTTCTTCCATCGTGTCCAGAGCTGCCTGCGGAGAGTCGGGAACAAGATCCTAGGAGATGGCCCACTTGGCAGAGATACGAAAGAGCTTCGCCCCATTCCAAATGCAACTCATAGCGACGAAGACTGAACCCACTCTATTTCCCGTCGTCGCCTAGAGTGGATTTGAAGAAGTGCCCCTATGCTTGGTTCTGAATGTTCAACGGTGAATGCTCACTAGCACTATCCGATCACCGATAATTGCCTTCTGCCTCATCTCGACGCAGGGCCTTGCGGAAATGGAAGCCGCCGCCGGCACCCTGAACCCCACTCTGTATTGCGAGAATTTGAGAACTCGGAGCAGACATAGGGTGAGAAGGCGAGCTCGATGAACTTCCTTTCTCACTGAACGTCCAGGGTTCAAAATATCGGACCGAACTTACATACAAGCGAAGATTATCTGATAAGTAACAAGAGTCTAGTCCGGTACACGGCACGGTGAGTGGATTTGAGCGCCGTTTGGTCCGTGGTCATGGGAATGGTAGAGCGAGACGATATGTAGTATGTCAATAGTCCGATCATCTTCCCACTTTGGAGGCATGGGTGTTTTAGTTAGTTATACTGTCCAGACGCTTGTTGTCTCGAGTTGAAAGACGTGGATTGTTCGGCGTTGATTTTTAACAGCGCGCAATTATTTTCCCGGGAACCTGGTGCATTTCTGTCACTTGATGGTGCGTAGATCTACAGTCTACGGAAGTGGAGTGCGGGGTACGCCTGGGAACTTCGTTGGGGGGAACAGGGGGTGAAACTGATACGTGTCGAAGAAGATATGCTTTCTGGTAACTCAACGACTGGGTGTAGAGCCCTCGGAGATGTACAAGTGCGCCACTGGGAAAACGAAATGATCCGTCAAGCTTTGACTTCTCTCCCAAGAGTCTTACAGGAGAAAGACCCATATGTCATTGTTAGTAAGGTCGCACAGCGGCTGACAAAACCAACAAGACAATAAGGCCTTTAGGCATATCCGTTAGTGCTTGGGATATCTCTTATTTCTTGGCCGGCTTGGAAACCACGGCAGGCGTTGATGCAAATGAGTAAGCTGTGCCAGAGTGTATCTTCTCGGATGGTCGATTGAAACAAGTTGTGGCAAAGGGAGTCTCATTCTTGAACGTTCCTGAAAGGTTCGCGGTTAAACTTTGCCCGCGTGAACGTACTACCTCTAGACCAGAACCAGAGATCAAGTCAACTCTATCTAGCTTTATCCCCTCGTCGACAAGGACGGCGTACTGATGAGAGTCCGTCCTTTCAAATCGGAGCGCTAGAGTGCAGATTCAGCTCTAGAACCATTATTCCTCCCGTGCTTGATCTCACGTCGCTGCGCCGATGCTGAATTGTTCAATGATGAAACGGTTGAGTCTGGATGTATCGTACACCCACAAAGGGAAGCCTCTGAACCGCCTACCGGCAGAGCATGTTTGTACTTCCGGCGAGGTGAACTACCCTCTGGTTGCACTCCTTCTGATTCCCCGTTGTTGATTTTCCCCCTTCATCAATCGGATACGAATCATCCACCCCCACTTTCTTGGTCATTTAATCCCGAAATGAAGTCAGTCAGGTCGACAGCTGCGGTTTTAGCTCGTCTTGTGCCTTGAATTCCTCCTTGTGACCCGCTCATTGTATTCTGTACCATCTCTGATGCTTATAAACAAAACGACGTGAACTCCAGGAATTGTGTGCATCTATTCTAATGGGGCAGCAGTTGAAGTGTATCTGAAGGCTACCTGGCGAAGTGCTACGATCGATTTCTCCCGTAATGAGTTTGGAATGACATGCGTCCAGAAGGGCGTTAGATGGGCGACTTGAGACAGATATATAGACGTAAGATGAATTGGATTTACAGGAACCGAATGTTATTCGTCGACGCAAAAGGGCCATAGGACGCCCTGCGATAGTACGCTGTATAGAGTTGAACGGTTGACTTCATAGTTCTTCTGGAAAAATACCTTGTCCACTCGAGGTCGACCAGATCTTGAAATTATTTTGGACTGAAGTCCGTTGGCAGGACAGAAACAGCGCCGGGCTCCACCTTCGAATCGATCGCGCACGTAAATTATCTAACAAAGGCTCCTCGAGATCAGAAAGGTACGGCATGGAGCATGTATTATTCAAGCATAGCTCCGTCGCCCAATGTCTACTGTATGGTGATGATCACGGTTGAAACATTCATAGTCAACAGTGAGGAACAACAACGTTCATTTGAGCAACGCGTCGAACAACGCAACTGGTGCAGCTTCTAATGAACGGACATTGGTCAGTAACATTCGATTCGATCATGAATTGGTTGGCTTACAGGATGCCAGGAACCACGGCGGGGTTGTGGTTTTTCTATCATCTCCAGCGACGCGCAGGTGGTCCCCAAAACGCGGTGTTGCACGTAAGATCATTCCGTCGACGACTAAGAAAGGCTTCAAGAGATATGTTTGGTTGCCGGGTACTCCCATACCTCCAAGTTCAAGCGTGTTCGAGCCATTCCTTTGGAGTTTAGGCGAGCGCTGTCTCCCAGGTATACACAAATCTTTGGATATTGATCAAATCATTGAAGCTTCGTATGGCCAGAGAAGCTCCGGCTCGTCGACGAATCTGTACTCCGCGCTCAACAACTGGCGTTCGTGCGATCCCTCATCTATTATTTATCAAGGCATCAGCGACAGCGGACATACAATTCAAGGGAACCACAACTTGCCTCCAGCTAGATAAAGGAATGAGCGAAGACCGTGGCGAATCCACCGGTGGCCTTTCTCCCGACGACGGAAGCTGACAATCCAGGCGTCCAGCAAAGCGCGAGCTCGGTGTGTGAAGTTGTACTTTTGTCCTCGGGGAATCTTGTGGGCGTCTAGAAGCCAGAGCTTGGTCAAAATGCTCAAGGCTCTGGCCTGTCGATGCGAAGGATCGAGGCACGGCGTAAACTGTTCGCACAGGAGGAGGAGAAAAGTGCAGGACGAACCTCTATCATATTCGGGTCTTTGATCTCAAAATTCTCTAACCCAGTCAAAACGCCGTGGAGCTTCACTTCAGCTCTCCACTCTGTCAAAGGCTGCACGGGCCCGTGAAGACCACCCGACTGGTAGAATTCGACTAGCCCTGCTAACTCGCTGAGAAATTTGGAAAACACTTTGTGTAGTTTCTTATTGCTCAATTCAACAATATCGAGGTTGCAACGCGCACTATCGCACGCCTTCTCGTTTGCGAAGACCAATCGCACGACTTCGAGTTGGACGCTTAACGGGCGGGAGCGTTGGTCGATGATCTGGTTGACAATGGGCAGAATCAACTCCACTGGGTCGTAGACGACGAGTTTTTGCAAATGTGGAACCAGTGAACCCCCAGAAGCATCTCCCAGAACTTGCTTTAGGTCCTCCGTCGAGAGATTGTTACATTCCAACTCGACGAGCTGCGGCATGCGGCGGAGAAGGTCCGCCAGACAACCTCGATCCTGGCGAGGAGGGCCGGTGTATAGAGAGAGACATCTGATGGAGATTCCTGCGAACGAACGTCTCAACATGGACGTAATGTCGGTGAGAGCGTTCGGGTTCACGGTGTCGCGTACCCTGAGCTCTTGGAGCTTCGGCGTGTCGATCATGTTGATGATGGTGTGCAAGGACCCGCCGTACATGACGAGGTCGAGATGGGTGAGACGATACGGCACCAGAGAGTTTAAGGTTGGGAGTGGGTTGGGCCCGGAATGAATGCCAATCCACGTGAGGCATTCGAGAGAAAGGGCGCCATCGCGGAGGGCTGGGACGATCCCGATGGGGTGGGAGGAGCGTTCTCTGTACCTCTTCAGCTGCTTCCAAGGGAGCTTGAGGAAGATTGGTACCATGCACTCTATATGAACGTCGTGGAGTGCAGGTGCATCCTGGAAGGCGTCCAAAGATCCAACTTGTCTCGACATTTCCTGAGGCTTGTGCTTGATGTCAAGGTGCAAAGTCTCGAGTCTCGACACTCGATTGAGTATCTTGGACGATATAGCTTGGAAAGACGATCGGTGGAGCTGTAGAGAGACGGATTTCCACCGTCCGGACGATTTGAAGTACCACAGGGCGGCTGGGTGTAGACCGGAGCTGTCGAGTCCGCCCAACTGGAAGGACACCGATACTAGTGTAGTGGTGAGATGCTGGCCGACGTCGAGTTTCTTATTCCGCTTCGTGAGACGCAGTGGGGGTAAAACGCAATGGATTTCGGGGATGGAGAGACAAACGTTGCGCCAGAGGCGGCAGACGTGTCCAAGTCGGTACGGTGGGTTATGGAGATCGACGTTCGGGTCGTTGGCGACATACGTTAATATAATGACCAGGATTTCGAACGGAAGAAGTCGAACAGATGAAAGGAGGGCTTTATGTACCCGTAGAAACGATTCGAGTGCAGCATCCTGCTGGTACCAGGTCTTCCTGTCGGGTGTTGAAGAAAACCTTCGCAATGAAACCTCTTGTTCCGCAGCAGAGATAGCGGCAGTCACGAGGATTCTTTCTTGGGGTGTTGGCTCGTCGTTGGACGCGAAGAGCCTCGAAACTGGCGCAACCAGAGAGACCAGGGAAGGGTTCGCATTGAGAGTCATGGTGGTAGGAAGAGAGGCTATTTTGGGAGACTGAACCGAAAATTCGCCATCAAGATGTTCGGACCATGTATGGAAACATACATGAAAAGTCGCCATCGAGAGTGAGCTCGTCTGGAATATATTGCTTATAGCAAGGTGACAGAATTTACATGTCTGGCTATAGGTAGTGCACAATTACGGTGGTCATCGCGCCGGTCTCCCTTACATAAAGAAAAACTACATTGAACAGCTCGAAACTAAAAAACACGGTAAGCTTACTGGGGGGCGTGAAGGCATTGGTACAATTTTGGGAGAAGATGTACTCTATATGAGAAAAGTGGCGTACATGACGATGAGGATTCGTGACTGTGAGACGATGTACAGATGACAAGTGACTTGGAACATAGAATATAGAGCGCGAAAGATTGGGAGTGAGAAAGCGGTGTATGGAAGTAGCAGCTCGATGACGGGCAAAAGGAGAATGCATAGATGTAGGATGCATGAGCCAAGTCCAATGCTAATGCCAACGGCGGTCTAGAGGATGAACACAAGTGAACTCGAAGGCTGAGCACAAAAGAGGCGTCTATATCTACGCCCTGCCTTTTGGCGCCGTCTTGCTGAACAGCTTCGCTTTCTCAATCGCGGCATTGCCTTCGCAAAGAAAAACAAGATCAACATCCGTCTCTTGCTGCAACGAAAAGAACAACAACACGCACTCTGCTTCACCAAGTTCTTCTTATAATCAACGATGCTAATATCTTGCTTCGTCAGATTCTTGATCTTCTTATCCGCAACCTCCCAAAGCTCCTCAGCGACCTGGCTGATGAGGCGGAAGTCGTGCGAGACGATGACGACTCCACCCTCAAACTCTTTGATTGCCTTCGCGAGGGCGTCGATAGACTCCATGTCCAAATGGTTAGTCGGCTCATCGAGGAGTAGGATGTGTGGGTGCTCCATGGCGAGCTGGGCGAAAACGACACTGGACACAGAGATTAGCCTTCTCTGCGAATCCATCGGTTGAAAGAGATTCAAAACCTACCGATTCCTCAACCCATCACTCAGCTGCTTGATCGGCGACGTTTGGTGCGTCCCGCTCAGGCCAAAGCGACCAAGTTGGGCTCTCCACGCCATAACGTCTTTCTCGGGGTACTTCTGACTGAAAAGCGACTGGAAGTACTCAATCGGGCTCTTGTCGTAAGGGAGCTGGTCAGCCGAGTGTTGTGAATACTTGGCGAGTTTGAGGGCGGCGTGCTTGGAGATGGTGCCCTCGCATGGTTGGAGAGCGCCAGTGATGAGGTGAAGGAGAGTGGATTTGCCGGCCCCATTCGCGCCGAGGATGGCTACGCGTGAGTCCATGCTGGAGAAGGGCGTAAGGAAGAGCAAAGACGGAGATGAGGACGACCATACTCGATACCGAAAGAGAGTCCTTTGTACAGATAGTCCTCTTTCTTGCCAGAATAAGAGAACGCGACATCGTCAAAAGCGATGATCGGCGGTGGTAGTTTGCGGATGTCCTCGAAGTTGAATCTGAATGAAATCAGGATGCGAGCTTATCGGGAAGCCGATGTAGTACGTACCTGAGGGGTCTCTTCTCCTCAACCTTCTCGATCAGGCCAGCAGCCTCCATCTTGTCGATGATCTTCTGCTTCGACTTCGCTTGCCGCACCAAGTTGGCGTATGTACCAGCGGAGGCAATGAACCTAGATCAATGACGTCAGAGTCTGCGAACGAGAAGAGTAGCCACAACGAACTTTTTGATGTGAGCGATTTCCTCTTGCTGCTTGTGGTAGGCCTTCATCTGGTTGACCTCGTTCTCCTTCTTCGTCTTCACGTACGTCGTGTAGTTACCCGCGTAGTACACGAGCTTCTTCTTCGTCGTCAGGTCCATGATGTTCGTGCACACCGAGTCCATGAAATCTTGCGAGTGCGAGGTGATGACCAAGATGTGGTTGTACGTCGAGAGGTACGCCTCCAGCCAGACGACGGCGCCGAGATCGAGATGGTTCGTCGGTTCGTCGAGTAACAGCAGATGAGGTTTGATGAACAGCGCCCGGGCGAGCGCCACACGCATCCGCCATCCACCAGACATATCCCTCGTTGGCTTGGCCATCATCGCCGGCGAGAACCCAAGACCGTGCAAGATGCTCCCAGCCTTGGTCTCGAACGTGTTTGGGTCGAGCTCTTCCAATTCCTCGTACGCAAGCTCGACGGCTGCGTCGTCCACGTCGTCCATCGTGGACAACTCCTCGATGTAAGCCTCTAGGCGGGCGACCTTGGCTTTGGCGGAGGCGACGATGAAGTCGACGGCGTTGACGTCCGATGGCTCGGCCTCTCCCCGAACTATATAGATGTCGATGTGGGGTGGGATCTCAATATCCCGCTCTGCGATGGATTGCAGGAAAGTCGACTGGGTTCTGTTAGCAAAATGCGAAAACAACGGGATAAGAACACACCTTTCCTGAACCGTTCTCTCCCAAAAGACCATATCTCTGCCCGTAATTCAGCGCGATCTCAGCACCCTCGATGAGTAACCTTCCGTGGAACGACAGCGTGTACTGCTCGATCTTGATGTCTCTGCTCTTCGGATCGGAAGTCAACACACCCGCTGCACTCCTGCAAACAATCTCTTCAGCACGAGCTCCCCAACGGCCACTGTGTGACGTACCTATCAGTAGCCATGTTCAACCTCGCCATCGACATCAAGTCCTCCGTGCTGGCCGCCTTGCTGTTGACTCCGCTCATGCTCGTCAGCGGCGTGCTCGCGCCATTGACAGAGCCAGAAGGTGTCCCCGAGGGCGAATCATCGGTGGTTCCTGCTACTGCGGCGTTCTTCTTCGCTGCCTTCTCCGCAAGGCGCTTTTGTTTTGAGGCCGAAGGAGCCATTTTCCTGTGTCTATATTATAAAGAATGTCTCTGTAAGTCCTGAATTCGCGAGGCGGGTAAGGAAAGGGTAGAAGACAAGGACAGATGGAATCGATGTCGATGGATTGGTCCGCCAAATTTTCTGGTGGCGATGTGATAAGATCGGAGTCTGAATCAGCGGTGGCGGTGCCCCTTCAGAATGCTTACATAACAAAACGCACCGAGGAACGCGAATAACGAGACACGAAGAGAGAGGCAAGAAAAACTCACGAGAAGAAGACCAGGAGGCGACCAGTGCGGTAGGAGGTCGCTGTACATGTATAATGCAAAGAATGGACAAAATAGCGTCTCGGAGACCAATTGCAAAGGAGGAAGAGAGGGAGACCGACGTGACGTTCAGAGATTGTGGGGGTTCGGAAGGAAGATGAATTTGCAGAGGGATGGGCTCATATACCTTGTCGAAAACAGCTTTCGTTGGGTAAAGGTCACATGAGGACTGGCGACTTTTTGGGGCGATCGTTTTTGGTAGGCAGACTCCCAAATTAGGATTAGACGATCATGGCGGTCAGCTGCCTCAGTTTCGAAGAGACGGGGGACGAAGTGCCTCGATGTCCTTGCAGGATAATAAATCCTGACGACTGGTACATTATTTGACCTGCATTTATCACGGTTGATATCTTGCTGCTCCGAAATGGTTCAGTTAAGCGATTTCTGTGCACCGCTCGGCACCTGCCTCCGTTTCAGCAAACAGGACTCTATATTGCGAACTCTTGGGCTTAGAAAGGTCTGGAGCGCGATAGGTTTTATATTTAGAACGTGACTGCAACGTTTTCATGATGTGATGCGGCTCTTAAGAATCTGTAGTGTGTACAGAGAGCTTAAGCTTTTAAGATCATCTCGGATCTTCCTGAGCGGGACTCCCCTGTTGAGCTGCTCGACCATAACTTAGATGCAGTTAATACAGTCGGCTGGTTTGTGTTTACCGCTTCGGAGAATAATATATAAACCACAGGCTGCTTCACGGTGGAATATAAAAACAAATTAAACTGAACCAAGGCGACAATCACGTCTTAAGTTGCTACCCTCAAACTACATGACACAACGGACTTGTCCTGTCAGACCCATCGAGGATATACGGTCGGGCTAACGGCAACCTGTGGCATAAGCAACTCGGGAAAATCGTTCATGATACCATTCCAATATATAACAGTGACTACTTGAATTATTGCTCATAAATGATGAGATGATGAGATGAGAAATACACTATGATGGTAGTCCATAAACCAAGTCATAACTGTCGTGAAGAAGAAAAGGAAATGCGGAGAAAGAATGGCCATAGACACTACTGAATCGGTGCGAATTTCAGGGATTGCGGCTCTCCAACACCCCAAGCATCCTCGCTCCGCGAGGAAGCAGGAAGAGGGCGCCGGCCAGCGGTCGCTGCTCTTGGCCCAGAAGGCCCCGGTCTATTCAACCTTCCACCTTGACCAAGCTGGCCAGCAGACGATGCAAGCGCCAACGACGCGGAGTCGGCTGGGTACGCACGAAAACTCGGTTGCGATCGACTCGTCGACGGTTCGGAGGAATCTCCCTTGGAATCGCGCATGAGCGTAGAAAGCGAGAAATGGTATTCTCCTGGACTGTATCCAGGCGGCTCCTCAATTGGAGCTTGCAGCGAGCTTTGTGCGGTCTGAGGTCTGGATGGGCCGGATTTATTTCGTACTCGGAGGGGACCAACGGTCGCTGCGGATAAGGTGGCGAGACCTTCACTGTACGACGAGGCGTTGGAAGTGTAGGCGGTCGCTCCTGCAGTACTGGTCCTCGACAGTGCTTGATGTTCTGGGTCGTAAGGGTCGTACCCATCGTTGCTTCGGGGGCCACTAGACTCTCCTGACTGGTACGCGTTGGAAGGTCGCAAGGCCGCCCGTTCAGATGTCGGTGCCGAAGGGGTAGGAGGAATATAAGGGACGAAAGGGCCATAGGCAGAGACCGTGCCGCTGGTTCCACTATATCCTCCTGATTCGGCGCTGGGACAGAGGCATAGGGACTTCCAGTCTCGGATGTTCCACCATACCATGACGGACTTGTAGGATCGGAAGGTAGGTCGCTGGGGCTGTTAAGATCGAGCACGGGTTTTGAAATGGGGTAGTCGGCTGCATGCTTCTTTCGGCGGAAGCAGAACCACCAAAGTAGGAAGAGCAGGAACAGGGCGACGATTGGGCCGGCCACGCCGAGCGCAATCGCAAGAGTACGCCTCGAACCCAACGATTCACTTCCCCCGCTTGCACCAGCGGAATTTGATGGAGGAGGAATGTCTGTCGCACTCGTTGACGTAGAGTCTGGTGTTGAGGAAGAGCTTGGTGACACGGAGGTGGATGATGTCGGATCTGGGTCAGTAATCTCGAAGCTATTGAAATTTATTCAGGATTCAGTCAAGTTGAAATTAGATAGACGCACATAAACATGTCGACCACGGCATACAAGTCTCCCGGAGGAATAGAAACTCGGATGGTATGCTCCATGTTCGTAGTTCCTTGGTATTGAGCAACGACACTGGATTGTACAGTTCCACCTCCGCTTCCAACGTCAGGCACGGTGTGATCTTGCAAGTCGACGATCATTGTTTGTTGGTCATCGATCGTGAGCTGCGTGATGACCCGATAGGGCCATTTGACGGACATGAAATAGAATGACGCGACTGAATCACAGCGATTCCGGGAGTTCAGAGAACGAGAAGGAAGAAGTCGGGAAGCGGACGTACACGTGTAATTAACAGTCGCGAATGCGCTGCTGCTCAGCGTCAGCCTGTGCGATCCTCCCGCATCCAAATCGCCCGTGATAACAGTCCAGCTTGCGTCCGGCGTATAGGTTATGAGTGGGCTTGTATCGTCGACGGTAATATTGCGTCGTTGTTGGGCATAAGCAGTCGTTAAGAAAAGGGAGAAGAGAGGGAGGAGGAGGTAGCAGACGATCATGGGGGAAACCTCATGGAAGGCGGAGGAAACTTTGGGGGCGTTTGGTCTGACAGTCGATGCTAGCACCATGTTCTCTTGTACGTATGGCTGTGTGGGCTGTCAGGGTCGTCCGCTTACGGAAATATTGACTGATGGGAAACCAAGCCTTGTGTGACAGGCCTGCCAAACGCCAGTCATCGACACAGCTTTGCTCGGTCTACATAGTCTTCAAAGTGCGCTTTCCTCAACGCTTTCTGGATCGACGAACCCTTATGGTCAATTTCTCGCATCATGATTCTTGATTTTGTTCGGCGCTTAAAATGGGACACCCGGGTCTCACGTTATCAATCCATTTCTCACGCCATTCATCGAGCGCCTAAACACACGATTGCTTGTCTCTTGCTACCATGTGGACTTGATGACAATCAAAGTCAGGAGATGTGATACTCGCACGAGTTTGAGGGCATCCGGATCGTTACTTGTCCGCCGTGAAAAGGAAAAAGAGTCGACGAAGAGACCGGCGAAGATGGTGGGAAAAGTCCAGTATAAGGTTCTGGAGGATCGGTAAGCTTGCAAGTTCAACAGTTTGCGGGAAGGAGTAGGTAATATAAAGGCCAGTAGACAACCCCATCAATTTGGCTGGCGGGGCGGACTTGGGTGCGAGAAAAGTGGATAAAAGAGGACAATCTATTACCCGTTTCTCTCACCAAGAAGGATACAGGTCCAGAGAGTGGGACCCAGATGTACCTCGAGATCTTCCTAGTCCGTTGTCATATACTTTCTGTCCGAATCTAATCCTTTTGATTCACCGTCTATATTTACATATCGTTGACGCAGCGCTGGTCGAGCGAGCAGCTGTATGCCTGACACTCTTCACGAATCAAATGCCACCATCGGCCCACAAAAGAAGGAGAGTTCGAGAATTTTAACCTGAATTCAACCGGAAACTAGGTGAATCATCAGCTTCCAGTTCACATATTTGTCGAAAGAAGAGTCACCAAGACTTCAATTTACGAAGGAATAATCCCAAATTTGAATACTTGCCTCAATCCACAGGCCTAACCGCCTCACGTATCATGGCTTCCGTAATGCCAGGGCGAAGAGAGAACCGACACTTGAAATGAGGCGCGGAGCTGACGATCTCGGTCGTATACTCTATCGTAGAGCGGTCGAGCAGTTTTCCATCCTTATCTCTCGCGTCAACCAACTCATACGCGCTGAGCACGGAAGCGAATAAGATCCACGCGAATTCTCGTGCAATATCTCGTAAAAGTCAGCCTCAGTCACACTGATACATTGAGTAGGGCAAGAGGGACTTACTTTCACCGGGACAAATTCGACGACCAAACCCAAAAGCCGCATCTGTCTTTGCGCGAGTCTCGTCCAGAGTTCCGTCGGCGTTTAGGAACCTCTCCGGAATGAATTCATCCACGTTGGGGCCATAGCGTTCTTCATCATGTAGAATATTCCACGTGTTGGCGATACAGATGGAACCTTTCGGAAGAACGTACCCTTCGTACACGTCATCTTGGCTCAGGATATGTGGCACCCCGAGTGGTGCTACGGGGTTCCAGCGCACAACCTCGTGGATGAGGGCGTCGATGTACGGAATGGTGCCACAGTCTTTAAGCTCTGGGAGTCGTCCGCAGAGCGTGAAGTCGAGAATTTCATAAGCCTTTCGTTGGACGTCTGGGTACAGGACCATGGCGAGCGCGAATGAGTTTATGAGAGCGACAACCGTGTCGGTCCCCGCGGCGTAGGAGGTCCCGAGGACGTCGATTATACTGATTTCTTCGTCATTAGAGACGTTGGATGATTCTTCGTCGAGCCTGAAGAAACGCCCAGCTACCGAAACTCTGTGCGTTCCTTGGATCTGCAAAAAACGAGAAGGTGAGAAATTTGTCTACTAGTGTTGAATAAGAAAACTCTGACCGAGTCGGCTTTTGCAGATTCGAATGGGGCCCGCATCATCTTATCAACCAGATCACCAACTACCCCCACTCCGCGAGTGACTCCAGCAGTGGTAAACCATGCTAGAAGAGACGTGAGGAATGGCAAAAAATCGACTGAGGCAGAGGATCAGGACAGTCGCGTGTGAGTCATAAAGCAATGACGCACAGACGAGGCCTTGAATCATAAGGCGTTTGAGGAGGACAGCACTTTCTTGCGTGAGAGCGACATGCTCACCCTGCTGACTAGGGGGAACACCATACGTCGCAGATAGAAAGAAATCGTTGACTGCCCTAGTAATTTGTTCTTAGAGGTAAGATTCGTAAGGGAAGTGGGAAAAGGTAGAACTCACTGGCGAAATTCCATTTGGTGGTCGTTACTCTCCAAGAGGGAAACGAGAAGCCGACGAGACGACGAAAGCTCATTAGATCGAATCACAGACTCCATTTCAGTACCTAAGTATTGTTTGAACGTTTTGCGGTTATCTGTATACGGAGGGGAGTGAGCATGAGACGAGAGACGAGAGACGAGAGAGGGCTGGTCAACACACTTTTCCACCTTTCGCCATAGTCCTGGAAGACGAAGATTCGTGAAATTCCCAGTCTAAGACAAATGTTGAGAATAAAAGTCACATCAACTTAAATCTCGCCTACTTCTCGAAAAAGGCTGTGTATGGCCTATCGGAGTAGATAAGACCGCGCTTCACGAACAGATCTTGGACGGCGTGTTCTGTATTGAGGATGATGATGGTCGCACCGGGAATCTGGAGAGACAGAATATCGGAACCTGGAAGTCGTCATTGAGATAGCTGACGAGGAGAGGGGGAAAGACGTACGGTATTCCTGTGCCCAACGAGCATAGACCTTCCATGGATGTTTGTACCACAAGTTCAGACCGTTTCCAATAAGCGGCCAGCGCAATGGGCCAGGGGGAAGAGGCCCTTTCCGTCGAGGAAACACGAAGCTGGTAAAGGCCACAAGCCCAGCAGAGAGGGGAAAGACCCAAATCCACAGCATCTTCGAAGCGAATGCAGTAAAGCGAAGAATACTGGGGTGCCTACAGCTTATAACCGATCTTCATGACCAAGAATCCGTGACATTGCCATCGGGAGAAGCTCATAATGAGTTAAAGACTATTTGAAGTCATTACTGCTTCGCAAGCGGATTCGCCGCCAATGTGATGCTTTCTGCTGTTTGATGCCATCCGAGTCGGTCAGAGTGCAACTAAGTATCCCGATTTCGACAGGACAGGTGGTCTTTTAGAACCCAACCGAACATCTATGTAAATTAAAGATGCACGGGAGGATTCGCCATATAAACGAGAAATCCCAACGTACCTAAGGTGTTCGTACTGCAACTCGTACGCGTGTTGGCGATGGTGAAAGTTCGTCCGTCGAAATAATTGACCTTGCGGCGTGTTCCGAACCGACTATTGAGTGTATGATCCCCCGAGCTAATGGTGTGAGCTTTCGAGGGCTCGCGAAGCATGGATAGGCCGCATGGATAGGCCGCGTCTGATTGCTGGCATTCATTTTCGGATTTCTCCCAATTCCAAGCGAGATAAGATCAGATAAGATTCTCGTCTTCCAACTTGTTCTCCACGTCCTCTCCTTTCTACCGTTTTCAAGTCTCGCCTCTACTTATTCGCGCAGTACCACGCGAATGGCAAGAGTTTTTCGTTACCCACGAGGGCGTCATATACAACCAAGCCACGTTCTTTCACGGATTCACTGACCAACGAACACCCGTTCTCGACATCGACGCCGTGCATATGGGCCTTATCCGGTGCAATGGGATTACTCGTACAGAGTCATTCCAGAAGACGAACTTGACTGGGTGGAGCTCTGTGAGTGCGCTGGCAATCGCTTAGGGTAGCTCAATGACTAACAACGTCGCCGTCGTCCTACAGGCAAGCGAAGGGTTCGCGTAGGTAATGCTTGGAAAGGTCTTGCACCGTCGACGGTGAGCCATATCAAGATGAAGCCTCCGAGAGGCCCAAGCATCATGACGCCGTATCATGTGGCAGTTGATGAGGTTCGCACTGGTCACTTGCGTTTAAGGACTCATTGTAGAACAGACAGCATGAATACTCTACTTGCATACAGACGCGTTGTATTAAATTCATATCTTGGAATTGAGCTTGAAGGAGGCCAGTCCGGCAATGCGTTGATGGTGGGAGGAAAAGATGGTGTTCTGGTAATCGGCTGGTCGGGATATCTTCGCCTCCTAGAATTTATCAGAGGTTGCAATAGCATTAGATGATTCCTGATCAATTGAACGTTATCCGGATACCGTTATTTCTCCACTGCTTCCACTTTTTCCTAAATTCTCTCCGCTTCTCACTAGCCTCCTTGCTCAACCCAAAAACCACTTCTTGAAGCTCAGAACCGCCATTCTTCTTCCACAAACGCGCTTCCACAAAGCCAGATAGTAAACACTCCAACAAAAACTTTTCTTCCATACGTTGGTTGATAGTCCGGAGGGTCTTCAGTCGAGGAAGATATTCGGGGTGCGTGATGAGAGGCTCGAAGAAATAATTAGACCCATCCTCGTACGCCTTTCGAGTGTAATCAGGATCCTGGCTGGGTTCGTCGGAGCCTAAACACCCCAGTGGACCGGAGATGGTGAGCTCTTCCAGCGCTTGTAAAGATTGTTGGATGTCCTTAAAAGTATAGCAGGCGAGTCCGGGAAGTTGCAGCTTGCATAAGGTTTTGCCACACCGCTGAAAAAATGACATCAATTCGCCAGATTCCCCGTCTTCAACCTCCCTTTCGTAGTGTACGGTCGCTACCTCGAGTGCAGGGCACTCGAGAGCGGAGGGAATCAAAGATGGGGGTTGATCTGTCTTAAATGTGAGTCGCTTGAGACGCTTCAGCAAGAGGGGCTTTTGGTAATCTTCCGCCATCATGTCATCGCAGATGGCCGGCCATAGACAACAGTTCTCCAGGTTGACACATTGGCGGAGGATGGTAAGGTAGTCGGTGGAGAACATGTTGGAGGTAATAATGAGGTTCGTCAACTGGTGCCACGGCGCACCAGATCTTGCATGGAATCGAGGGTGAGCGACCGGAGTTGCGTGAATGGCCGGAAATCCACCACGCCTTCTGGGAGGAGCCACTCGTGGGGTCCATAGATACGCTCGCGGCACCTAAAAGAGAAGGCATCGAGTCGAGAAACATCAAGGTCGCCTATAAAAAAAAGCGGCGAAGTCGTCTATGTTGTCGGTTGTGTAGGAGATCGACCTCCATTCGCACTCTCCCGCCATGACTGTAACATCGTCGAGAAGCTCGGAGGGCTTACGCAGTTCATTATTGGGGCCGATCGAAAGAGAAAGTGGATGTCCACTGGCTCGTTCAACAACGGTGACGAGGTAGGGAACAACATCATACTCTTCCTCATCGTCATCGCCGAGGACGATGCAAGTCCACAGCGAAGGTGATTGGATGATCAACCGGCGCCAGAGGCGACAAACATGCGAGGGGTAAATCATGTTTCTTGAGTTGTCGTCGAGCAGCATCACTAACACCTCTAAGATGATTTCTGGAGGAAATCGGTGGATATGAGGGGCATGCGCCACCGCATGCTCGAGTACCGGTGAGGACATCTGGAGGGTACGAGGTAAGATTCATCGCAAATACCAATCTCGAAACTCACAGTCCCTACAAGGCTAATCAGCTTATCGCGTTTCTTCGCGAGCCCTAGGTGATAGTTCAATGCAAAGACGCACAAAGGTTCCATCACAATGGATCGGGTTTCGTCGGAGGATCTGAACGCCCTGTCGCATTGCCGAATCCGGTGACAGCCCCTATTTCAACATCGCATCCTTGACCCACGTACCCCATCCTACGTGCAAGTACTACCGCAGATTCAAGATAGGAGAAATTTGAGTTACCGTAAAATTAGCACATATATATAAATCATGCGAGAATGAACATGAAGTGGCAATAAGACCCTATTCGAAATCTACCTGAATGCCTTGCGCACACCATTGCCTGCCTTTTTCCTGTCTTTCCATCTGTCGGTAACGGGAGTCCCGATCCAATCCAACAAAGACCTTCCATAGGGATGATACTTGATCCTTACCTGCTAATAGACGAGAGTCGAGGAATCGAGCGACTTCCCATTCCAGAGCAGCCTTTTCTTCAAGGTGCTGGTCGACGATATGAAGAATCTTCAGTCGAGGAAGAGCCTCGGGCTGATCAATGAGATTCCCGAAAAAAAACGAATGCCGGCAGTGTAGATTTCTTTTTTGGATAATTCATCGATATCGGGCGAGCCAAATGGACCAGATATGGTGAGCCTCTCGAGGACCTTCAAGTCGTCTTGCATCTCATGGAAGTAGTCAGTCGCTATTCCAGGAAGCTGCATTTTCTGTAACGTGGTGCCACAACTTCGGATAAACGATATCAATTCGCAACATTCGTCATTGTCGTCATTCTCATCGTAATCGAAGGTGGCATCTTGGAGTGCTGGGCATTGGAGGTTCCACGGGATTAGGGCAGGGACCCGGTAGGTCGTAAGGTGGAGTCGCTTGAGTTGAGTCAGCTGGATTGGGTCGCGTTCCAGTTCTTCATGAGATATCTTCTGCATGTCGTCGTTCGTATCGGGGCATAGTCTGCAAGTTTCTAGGTTGACGCAGGAACGGAGGATGGTCAGATAGCGAAGGGAGTCCATGTAAGCCCCAAGGTTCAGAGCCGTGAGCTGATCCCACGGAGCCAACACATTTGCGGTGCGGACTTGTTGAAGAAATTCAAGGGTCAATGAACGCAGTTGCACAAAGGGCTGCATGTCGACCACTCCGCCTGGCAGGTCCAACTCGAAAATCCCGAAATCCCGCACACGGCATATCAGAGACAGGCTCCTGACATGAGCGACGTTGGCGCTGCCATCAAAGTAAGGAACGAATTCATCGATCTTGTACGATTCATAGCAAAGCGAGCACCATTCCGCATTCTCTGCGACCTTCAGAACGATCTTGAGGAGCTCGCATGCAGTCAGAAATTTGCTGTCGGGATAGATTGAAAGTGAAAGTTGGCGGGGGCCGGCTCGTGAGACGACAGTCTGTAGGTAAGCGAAAACAGCTTCCTTGTCTTCGTTGTAGTGACCGAGGGCTATGCACGTCCAGAGAGAGGACGATTCCGTGATTAAACCACGCCAGAGACGGCAAACATGCGATGGAAAGACCATGTTTCTCGAGTCGTTGTTGACGAGGATGGAGAAAACCTCTAAGAGAACTTCCGGTGGCACCTGTTGTATGAGCGATGGTCGGCCTTTGAGGGACTTTTGACGTTGCAGTTCCTTCCGTTCAAGATCGCGACGATAATCGCTGACAAGGGCTTCCAGCTCCTCTTGCGTGGTATACAAGGCCATCTTGAATGAGAAGGGTCAGAGGAAAGTTGAGAATGGAGTTTCTGCACCCACGATAAGAGTTGGATTGGTGCCTACCACTTCACTCCTACAAAGTGGAAGGTGTTGGTATGAAGGAAAGACGCGAAAAAGTCCCATCACAACTGCCGGATAAAGAAATTCAGCCCCTATAAGTAACAGGGTTCAACGCGACTTGGAATCAGGCCTTTGTATGCAGTAGATACCCATTATTTTTAAAATATGCAGGTGAAGAATAAAAGCTTTCCGCACAAATAAGGCTCAAAAAATATCATAACGACGGTGCGTTCAAGGAGAGGAGTAGAGTCTAGTAAGAACTCACCAACTCCGAGGTCCGTAATAATTCCTTACTTATCAATACAGCGTATAAGGATCTCAGTGAGAGTTCTGATAACAGGGATGTGTCTGCTGACCTGGTGCGAGGGACAACGGTTCAGTCGATTGCGCTGCAAGGAAGCATAGAATAAATATTCACTGAATTTTACTCCCTTGCTGACGGGGCGAAGAGGTTGGACGTTCGGGAAGTTGTCGCGGAATATCCTGGCCACCAGAGGGACAGCAGAATTTTTAATAGAGACCAAACCTGAGAGGCACACCAAGGGTTAAGCTTATTATCGTTTTACAAGGACTATGTCAATCAACCTGAGGGCCTCGTAACTCTACAGCACGAAATGAAAACCATTGCGAGCCGAACCAATGGAGGCATATTACTCATGTATAGTGGGTGCCGTAGCCATCGAACGCTTGGGCTGACCATCGGTGGGTGCTCATGGCAATCCTCTAAATAATATATAAGATAATGTCAACTTGAACTCTTGCACAAGAATGACGACGAAGATGGGATGAGAGGTATACTACTTATGATCGGAGGCATAAACCAAGTGACGAGTCCATTGCAATTATGGTGAAAAGAAAAGAAATGAGAAGGGCGGCTTATAAACACTACAGAACCGGAACGAATTCCAATGGTTGGGGCTTTCCCGCAGCCCATGTGTCCCCGGCCTGCCGTCCTGAGGTCGTTGAGCCTAATGCTCCTTGTCTATTCGCACTCCCGTTCTGATCAGGTTGGCTACTCGCATGTTCCAAAGAAGAGGGCCCGCCAGGAGCGTACTGGCGAAGGCTTGGTTGCGATCGACTTGGCGTTCGTTTGAACGAATCTCCCTTGTAATCGCCCGAAGCTTGCAAGAATTTATATTCTCCTGGACTGTACCCAGGCAGCTCTTCATCTGGAGCTTCCAGTGAACTTTGTCCTGTCTGGGGTCTCGACGTCCCGGATTTATTTCGTACTTGGAGAGGAGCCACAGTCGCTGCAGCTAGACTCGCCAAACCTTCTCTATAGGACACATTGGGATCGTTGATGGTCGCCCCAGTAGTACAGGCCACCGTCGACAGCGCTTGATGTTCTGGATCATATGGGTCGTACCCATCGTCACCTTCCCGACCAGCGAGAACTCCTGCCTGGTATGCGCTTGAAGGCCCTGAACCCGTCCGTTCGGACATCGGCACTGGAGGGGTGGGAGGAATATAAGGGATGAAGGGACCGTACGCGGAGATCGTTCCGCTTGTTCCAGTGTATCCTCCTGAATCGGACATGGGAACAGATGTGTATCGGCCTCCGGTCTCGGATGCTCCTCCGTACCAGGACGAACTTGAAGGATCGGAGGGCAGGTAGCCGGGGATGTTGGGATCGACGATGGGTTTCGAAGTGGGGTTGTCAGTCTGATGCTTTTTTCGGCGGAGGCAGAACCACCAAGCGAGGAACAGTAGGAGGAGAGCGTAAATTGGGCCTACGACACCCAACGCGATAGTAAGGGGACGCATTGTACCAGACGAAGAATGATTACCTCCGCCTGTCCCAGCCGAATTCGTGGGAGGAGGAGTGACTGTCGTACTGTTTACTGTCGTCGTTGGGTCTTGCGTCGATGAAGAGCTTGTGGACAGTGAGCTGGACGACGCTGGGTCAATAACCTCAAAGCTAGTGGATAATGATCAGTGTGCACCCAAGTTAGGATACGATATACGTACATGAACATGTCGACGACGGCGTAGGGGTCTCCTGGCGGAACAGAAACTCGAATTGTATGTTCTATGTTCGTTGTTCCTTCGTAGTAACCGACGACACTGGATCGAACCATTCCATCGTTTACATCGATGGGCATAGAGTTGTCTTGCAGGTCGAGGAGCATTGTTCGTTGACCATCGATGGTAAGCCGGGTCGTGACTCGATAAGGCCATTTGGGCGAAATAAAATAGAATGACGCAACTGTATCGGACCGATTTGTGGCATAAGAGAACGAGAAAGATGCGCTCCGGAGAGGAACTCACACGTGTAAGTAATTGTCGCGAACGCGCTGCTGCTCATCGCCAGTCTATGGGACCCTCCCGCAGACATATCGCCCACAATTAATAGCCAGCTTGCATCTGGCGTGTAGCTTATGAGCGAGCTGGTATCGTCGACGGTGACATTGCGTCGTTGTTGGGCATAAGCAGCCGTCAAGAAAAGGGAGAAGAGCGGGAGGACGACGTGGTGACAGACGGTCATGGTAAGACCTCATGGGGATCAATCGACGCTGGCAAGTTTCTTGTACGTTGCTTGTACGTGTGGGTGTCCGTGGGATTCAGGGATGATCGATGACCCTTTGTGGAAACCCAGTCTTATGTGATAGGCCCGCCAAAGGCTAGCCATCGACAAAGCTTTGCTCGGTCTACAGAGTAACAGAGTATTCAAAGTACACTTCTCTCAACGTCTGCGGGGCTAATGAGGCTGAGCGATGAATTTCTCGCACCCTGATTCTCGAATTCCTTTAGGCGCTTAAAAAGGGATCTGTTATCAATCCCTTCTCACGCCGATTTCACCGAGCGCTTAAAGCCCGAAACACCTTATCTCTCGATCGCCACCATGTGCAATCCCTGGTTACCAGTCCTCCTCTTTTTGCTCAACTCCACTCTGCGAGGTGCCTCTACAACTTTATTATCGATGATCAAAGTCATGAGATGCAATACTTTCCCAACGAGGCCGCCTGGATACGGGTTCAGTCACCCGATTACGGTGCTAGAGGCACGTACATGATGTCTTCGGACGCTTCAGCCTATGCAACCTTAGAATTCAGAGGCAAGGTGACTTAAATGCACGCTAAATCTATCTCATCGATGAGGCAGGAACTGATCTTCGAGTCGCCTCGCCGTCTTGGGACACAGCGATGACGACAGACATTTCGGTCGACGGCGGCACTCCTATGACGCTCAACCTTCAGTATCAAGGGAACACCACCAACAACATTCCTGATATTCGGAAAGCGATAGGAGAATCACGTCTCGTTGGTGTCCTCACAAACCTGGGGGATGGGCAGCACACAGCCAAGGTATCCATGTCTCCGGGAGGCAGTGCGATCATCGTTGACATGCTCATGTAAGAGTCTTGATATCCCTCTTTGAAATTCTCATGCTAAGTCTTTCATACATACGTAGCTATACATCGTCGACAGGCGTGTCCGCGGACGACCCCGCTTGTAAGAAAAAGTTGAAGGCAACATTCATTGGGATCGGAGTCATGTCCGCCGTCGCATTCGTTCTGCTCCTGCACTTCTCCTGCTGGCTTCTGTCGAGGCCAAGACCCTCCAAACGCCCAGCATCGCCATGGACTGCATATGATCTCGCTCCGTATCCTACGCAGGTACAAAGAGATGCAGCAAGTGTGAATGTGGGGGAAGACAATCACGCGAGGGAAGATGGGCGAGGGTGATAATTGGTACCCGAGAGATTCGAGCAGGGAAAACGATGTAGTAAAGACAGCAACGTGAATGACATGAGGTAGGAATGGGTATTGTTCTCGAAATAGATCTGATACAAAGGCGACATGTGACGGATGGCCCTGAGCATGCCGCAATCGCATCCCGTCCGGCGTTTCTTCGACGTTTTTCCCTTCCACCATCTCATGTTCTCGTCTCTGACCTCCTTTGATAGACTCTTTCTGCTCGAGATCATCGTCGCTTTCCTGCAGCTAAGCTCAGCTTCGGGCATGGAGATCGGCATAGGCGCTCAAAGCCCCTTAATATCGTACTTCGGAAACTGGAACTTGGCATATTGGGGTCCAGATGTGAATGTCTCCAGCGTTCAGATGGTTTCATGGGACCCTCAAGCCTACGCGACATTCTCGTTCAATGGTGCGCTCCATACATTATTGGACTTCGTGTGGTCGTGCATCCCCAATCGTAGGAACTGCACTTCGAATCAAGGCGCCTTTATGGCCCTACCTCGTGACAACCGCGGTCGCCATCGACGGGGGCACGCCACAAGTCCTCGTCCTCCACCCGCGTCCAAATAACCAAAACAAGACGGTGACACCAACAGGCGACTTTCAGGCCTTTCCCAGCCTTCAACCCGGACCTCATACAGTCAATGTCACGATGAATCCGGGAGACGGACAAGTCGTTGTCGATACTTTTGTGTGCGTTTCTTCGCCGTCTCTTCCCTCGCGCTCAGCTTTTATTGGACTGTCCCAGGTATACAACAAGCGTCAACGACTCATCAATCGATTCTCTGCTGTGGCTGCCTGATATGACTTACGACGGTTCGTCTTTCCCATTCCTTAGTTACATATCGGCCGATCTTGATGACTCTGCAAAAACTAGAGGGGAAATGCAAGAGAGCGAAGCGACTTCACGCGGTGTTATCCGCGTTGACTGGTGTCATCGGGACATTGGGACTGTTTAGTCTCTGGCGTCTGTGTTGAATTCGCGGCTCGACGAAAGTGGCGACTACGTATTTCGGCAAGAATAAATGACATGAATCATGCTTCGGTGGATTGGAATGAGCACTGGCAGATACCCAGGGACCTTCTTACGTCTCTTCCGTGCGCCAGTAATCTTCGAAGAAGAGATATCTTCACCTCAGCGATCAGGAATACGCTTAGCGGAAAGAACTCACTTTACTCCTTCTTCTCATCCTCCGTTCTCCCGAGACCAACTCCGAGAAGAAAGCACGTCCTCATGCTCGCTCCCAGATACACAAAGCCCACACTCCCCCACATCATCGCGTTCCAGTCCCAGAAGCGCCAAAACACCTCCCAACCAACAGGGGCCATCGTGGCCAGGTGCCCAAAGTCGGCAACGAGCAGCCCAATGAGCAGGCGACGCCAAGTACGGATCGATGACGTCGAGGAAAGGACGAAGTGTTCGTTTAAGGCAAACAGGAGATACAGGTTCGCAAGCTGGAGGAGGGCCATGCTTGTCTGCGTCGGGTTTGGGGAGTGGGTATACGGCAACCCAAAGGAGAGGTCGTTCAGGTAGTTTTGGGGCTGGAAGGCAGCATAGTACGCCCCTGCAAGAGCCGAGAGAGGTTCGATATAGAGGAAGAAGAGGCGATATACGAGCGGTATCGGTGTAACCATTGATTACTAGGAGCTGAAGCCCTCTGTTCAAGCTCGGCCAAATTAGTTTTGATGGATGATAAATCAGATCTCACGCGCCTTCGTGACTGAAAGCTAACGTCTCCAAGATGAATACTTACGAATGTCCGACGTCGTGGAATGAAGAGAACGCTAGCTTTATTGGCGAAGATCACCCGCTTTCTGGATGGTAATTCACCTTCGGCGTCGGCGGGGTTCGGCGGGGCGCCCTATCTCTTGCTTGAGCTGCCTCATGACCTCACGATTAAAACTTCGGCAGAACTCTGGCAGCCGAGAAGGAACGTCAAAAATCGCAAAAAGTTTTTAAAGACGGAGGGGTTTTAATGCAGGTGTCCACGCTCTAGTCATTTTCCCTCTCCTCTATCTCAGTATCACTATGATCGGAATGTGGTTTTCCTTCACGCTGGGAGCTCTGCTCATTGCTGGGGTCACTTCTGCCGCAATCGAAGAAAATAACGCGAGGATATCTTTGTCCTCAGCTTCCTTTGAAGGTGGAGTGAACGCCAAGTTCGTGAGCCGCGGAAAGAAATTCTGGGTAAGCGACTCGTTGAACATCCCTAGCAAAGTGAACTGGTTGATACGTTGCTGGTTGTAGGGCATTTTTGTTTACCCTGACCTCTTGAAGAACCCAAGTATGAGCTTTTCCTCCGGGGCGAGATATATGCGAATAACTCTTTTGTCAGACGCCTTGCCCGTGATCGAAGCCGAAATAGGAGCTATTACTGCCGTAAGTGGCAATCCACCTTCCCAAATTGGAGTCTCCTTCGGATACTGCCGTTCTGACCAACTGTCTCCAAGGACAATGACATGAAGGTGGGCCGTCGTTTACATGATACGTTTAGTGTAATTTTTTTCTCATGTAAAGGTGAACACAAGTGGGACGCACTTGAACGTGCGCAGCGTCTTTCTTATGCTGCGCTCTATGTTAACCCTGCGTCAGCAACACGTGGAGCGTTCAATTTCGCGAGGTCCGACTTGCTCGTGAGCTGGGCGGTTTCTAATGGGAAGATGATTCGTGGCTATACCCTAGGTAAGCATTTTGCTGTTTGTAATAGCTGTGCCCATTTATGTTGGCGCAGTCTGGCACTCACAGCTGCCGTCATGGGTGCAAAATATAACGAACAGAGTGACATTAGTAGGTCAAATATTCATCCACGCGGCGTAGACTTACTTTAATCTCACTTCTCTCATCCGCACAATTAGATATCGGTAATTCAAGACCACGTCTCTACCGTCGCCGCTAGGTACAAGGGAAAGATATACGGTGAGCACTGAGTGGTTTTGTGAATGTACAGTCGGAACGCTTACATGTCCATACAGCCGTATGAGTCTCTACTCCCCTCAATTCTGCTCACTTAGTCTTCCTCGCTTAGTGGGACGTGGTCAAGTGCGTCCCCTCGTTCGCGCCAATCACTTTTTTGGCTGAGGTTGTACTTATCAGTGAAGTTCTAAACGAGGATGGAACGCTTCGTCGCTCCGTCTTTTCCAACGTAATCGGCGAGGTATGATAAATCGTTCTTCATTCGTGTTCTTTCTTTCAACCTCATGATAAATATACAGGCTTTCATCACGATTGCCTTCCAAGCGGCTCGCGATACCGATAGCAGCGCAAAGTAAGAATGAGCCACACCATTTACACTGAGTACACTGACGCCCTAGATAACTCCAGGCTGTATTTGAACGATTATAACGTCCTCGAGAACAATGCAAAGCGCCAGGCGATGATTGCCCTCGTCAACCGCATCAACGCTTCGTCGAAGTTGATTGACGGGCTCGGGGCGGAGGTCTACGCTAACGTAAATGACTCTGCCCACACTCCAAGAGCAGGCTCATCGCGAATATTCCAGGCGGGCGTGATCGACGAAGTCCAACCGGCGCTCACCGAGCTCGCCTCCACCGGGTTGGAAGTAGCGATCACCTACGCCTACATCCCAGGAAACGCGCCGAATGACTGGGCGACGCTAACCAAGGCGTGTCTAGCCGTCCCGAGTTGTGTCTCGCTCACCATCGCTCCACCTGAGGTAAGCCATCTTCCTGCTGCATCACTTATCTTATGAGCTTATCCGAGTCCCTAGAATCGGTGGCGGCCTGTCTCGTTCACCTCGCTTTGGGATAATAATTGGAAACGAACGCCGGCGTACGACGCTGTCATCAACGTCCTCGACAATTCGACATGAAGGGGGTAAATCTCGAATCTCGTCTTATATTCCAGGTTCTGTTCAAGTGAAAACAATGGGGTAGGGGGAGGTTCTTGAGTACTATGATACAAACTATTTCGATACATGGTGGTCCGCAGGTCTAAAAGTCATCGAATAAGTTACGTCGGGGTGGTCGTCGATACGGGATAGCGAAAAGCGGTACGATATCACAAAACCAAGCGGAGTGGTGTGGGGGTAGGTGGGGATGGGGAGAATATGGGGGAATGTAAGACGATAACAACAAAGTCCGACGGAGGAATATAAAGAGAAATAGGATAAGGGTTGTAGTCTTCAGACGCAGTGACAGCGTTGACTTATATTTTGGTGGCAACGACGGGCGTCCTTAGCGATGTGGGTCTTTGAGGACGACTTCGCAACTCTGATCTCCCATGGAAGGCGATAACGAGAAAGCAAACGTGAACGGGTGGAATAGAGATGCATGGGGGTTGGGAGAAGCGGAGTGGTGATGAAAGCGATCTCAAGCGAGAAGTCCAACAGGGGTGGAGTAAAGAGGCAAGAGGCGCGTTACTTTCAGTTTCAGTCGCTGAGCTGCTCACTCGCGCCGTCAGCGCAAGCTTAGTAGAGCGTAACTGGGCCGGCGGATCACTGGCGCGGCACATGGGCAAGGTGGATGACCCACTCGTTATAGCCGCCAGCGGCTTGGAAGCCCTGTACGATGGTACGGCCGTTCAACGCATCAATGCGTCGCCCAGCGCCGCCGTGTGTCTTAAACTGAGACGAGTGATTTGATGTGGGCTGAGCGCCGTAAGCGACACGCGCTGATTGGGCGTCTTGAGGCCCGTCACACTGCTGAAGATAGTAGTGCACTTGTTCCAAGATGGCATAGACAGTTAGCGCTTGAGGGGTGTGAAGGCTCAGGGACCAGTTGGGGAATCCTTTGAAATAAATCTTCGTATAAGTTAATGGAGGATAAAAAGCAGCCTCATGAATCTGAGCGTGATAGTTGTATTGAGCGCCAGTAGGTGAAGGTGGGTACTTCAAGTCCATCCACATCTGGTTTGACTTGATGTCGACACACGGGCAAATCATCACATTGGACAACGGGCCGTCTGGTCCGGGATGTGGGCGAGGCCCTGACATAAACAAAGTTGAATTCCAGATCCGGAAGGAATCGAGATCACGACGACCACATACTGTTGATCAACGTCGCCGACGACGCTGGCGTTCCCGGCCCAACGTGGGGCGAAGGCGCGATACTACTGTGCACGGACGGGACATACGTGCTCTGCGATCCCCACGACGACTGTCCATTCGTGCTTGGGACTGGTGAACCGACCGAGAACGACACGGGCGTTCCGACCGACTTGGTGTGCACTGTGCCCCACGACGACGCGTAGGAAGGGTCGGCTGGAGAGGCGCGGGGGTAGGCGCCGTGGGGAGATGGGGCCGTTCCCCAGGAGCGCGTCGAGGATCGGTCATCCTTCGAGGAAGGTGCGTATTGATATCCGTTGTGGTTCATGGCGGGGATGATGGAAGGCGGCGGGCGTCTGTCAGTGTGCGCAGCGGGAGGGCGGGGATGGGGGTGGAAGATTGGCTTGACTCATC
>CACVBS010000080.1:175069-206872 GCA_902728275.1 Cyclocybe aegerita
GGGGGGGCGGGCTTTATAGGGCGGCTTTGTTGATGTCGGTCAACAAACATTATCGATGGTCGGGCAGGCGGACGGCGGGCGGCGGGTTTCCCATTGGTCGGGAGGGCGGGCTTACCCATTTCCGAGGAAGACTGTTTGTGGGTGCAACCAGAAGCGCCGCATGACTCACTGACAGCTTCCCAATCACCAGGTTGCGATAGTCGGGATTGGTGTATAAATACAGGCGGCGGGTGTGCAAAGAACCACAAACTTCCATATATGGTGCGTCGGTGCTCGGGCGCCTAAGCGCACTTACCCTATTTGGATGGATCGTTGATCGCTCATTGGGGTCACCCGACATGCTCTGGACTTTGTTCGCCCGGTGGCGTGTGGCTTCTGTTTGCTTAGCGCTGATGTGACAGTGATGGATTTGCTCTAAGAAGCGCCGAAGAAAAAGAATTTGTTGATTGGTATATGACATGTTGTGTTGAGCTGACGAACTCAAGTAGATGAATTCCCGTCGATAATTGCTTCCGCGAGTATCATGTCGAGGGTATAGAAAAGTGTCTGTTCACCACCAGCGGGTTTTCGCGCCTACGTTGAAAGCTTCGCAAGGGAATTTGTTGGAAGTTGAACTCGTAAAAGGAAATTTTCAACAAACAAGGAGCACATGAACCCCCGAGCACGTCAATCATTTGAAATCGTTGCAGAAAAGATCCGATCGTTCTATAAATGTCGCGATAAGGTGAGAATCGAGTAACTCTTCCAACTCCAATTGTCCGTGGCCGACAAGCCGACAGCGCTGTGGGTCCAGAGATGATTTAATTAATGCTGTTAGCTAGCAGAATACCAGAGGGAGTTCAAATCAGAAGCACTGACTCCTCGAGCTCGCTCCCGTGAGTGGCGGCGACAGATGCACGAAGTAGGAGGAGTGAAGTGAACGCGGAGACTTTACATATGGCTAGTCGTTATCTTATCTTATCAGCTAGACGTTTCGCGGTAATGGAAAGCGAAGTCTTCCCCGTCTCGCAGAACTTTTAGGTGCTCTGAGGCGCCAGAAGCAGACCTCTCGAGAATACGGTTTACATAGCCCCAATGGCGGCGTCACACGCAACCGTGCGATTATCCCAAAGGGACGTGTATAGCACATTCCTCCCCAAGTCCTACGTCATATTTCGCATCAGACCGTTCCTTGCCTCGTTGATACATCAGGAAACCTACTTACGTGGGGTGGCGAAATCGTCAGCGAAACGCGCGCTTCCTGGAAGGTCGCTATTCGTAATCACGACCTCTAATCCGGTGGAGGCCAGAGAGTTGAGCGCGGCTTCAACCTTGGAGGCGTTTCCAGCCTACTCGTAAATAGCGGAATTAGCTCGGGGAATTCTATGTTCTGTTCACGCTGACCTTGACCAAGGTATCTTTGTCGTTCATGTTGTAATACATCCAGCTGGGTAGTTGCGAATGCCAGACTGCGGATTGGCTAAGTACAAGCGCGAGAAGAACGAACAGTGGACTTACCGAGTGTATATTCGCGTATCGTCTTTCCGTATGAGATGGCCCAGTTTACGATAGAGTCGGCTCTCCCTCTCTCACCCCCGGACTCTCTGATATAAGGGGCAGCCTCAGAGAGCAAATACCCAGGAGTTCGGAGAGAATTGCTACGCTCAGGGGCGCCCCCTATTCAAACGTCGCAAAGATCAATGCAACTTCTCAACTTGAGCGAAGCCATTGGTTCCTACTTTCATATCGTTTTCCTCGAAGATGTAGCGTCAGTACGACTGGGCGAGCTCGGACTCCCAAAGAGGAAGGGAAATTACTTACAGAAGTAATGCCTCCTATCTCTGCTTCAATAATTCCCAATGCCTCTGGCGATATGATCGTAAGAATGCGCCTTCCGGTTATACGTGTCATGCTGACTTTGGGTTCGTAGATGGGTCGATTCAACGAGACATGCCCTGTCAAGAGAGTCAGAACGATCGCGTTGCCTGAGGGCGACTATGCACTGACGAAGAATTTCTTGTCGTGGCTAATAAACTTAAATCATCCCTGGAGCTGCGGTGTGCACTGCGAGAGACGCTCTCTAAATAAACGATCAGACTGGAATCACGAATCTTTCATTTAATCGGAAAATACTCACGGTCGATACTCGTTTTCTCGACTCATGTCGATGTTCTTCTTGGCCAGGACGTGGTGTGGAGGAGTGATCAATCAGCGCCAAGGCGACGGTTCGACTCTTTCTTGCCCGATTCCGAGAGTCGTGGAAACCGGAGAGAGGTTTGAGGAGAGAGAATGAGAAGTAGGTGAAGAGATACAAAGAATCCCTCGTAGTAGAACGCCGTCGTTGAATCACTGCAACTGGCACGTCGCAATGTTCATTATTGCTATGGAGATGACAGCTCGACTTACAGCTGGAGGGGATATAACTGGCTTGTGCAGAATTGTCGGAACACCTCCAGAAGGACTTGGGATACATCAGTGACAATAGGCTAGTATTTGGATTGGACTTCGACCGTGTTCGTGGTTGGCTCCTTGAGGTTCTCATCATCAAAGAGGCGTGAGAGATGATCGATGATGAGGAAATCAATTGTATTTTTCCACCGACTTCAAACAGACTTCGTTATTATTGTACTCATTGACAACCTAACGATACATCAGACACTCATCTGCACTTCATCGGTTCTGTGGCGATAGAATATGAAGTCAGAAAGCGACCCCTTTTGGTGGAGCACAAAAACACATGGCGGTTTCTGGTCCTTTGCGATGGGCACAAGTTGGCGATGGACCGTCGAGAGTCTTAGAGACGGAACACAAAGAGGACAAAAGTGATTCGACCGCGATGTGACACATTGGGGCACTACCTCAATCTGCTGGCTGGACAAGCCTTCATAAGCCCAAATGAGACTCGCACCCAGAGCACCGGTGAGTTGTCTAGCGCTGGCACTCCCGCATTCTCAGGAGTCAACCCATGCTTTTCACTACCTCCCTCCTAATTCTCATTCTTTCCCTCCAATCCACAAACGCCCAAACTCGCAATGTCAGCGTCGACTCCTCCAGCTCTTTGATATCTTACTTCCCCGCATCGAGCTGGGAAACGATCTCGGGGAATCTGGATGCTGGAGGGTCCCACAGGATGACCATGGATCAGACTACATGTGCGATTATAAACTACACATGCGAGTCATTTCTTTTTTCCGCCTAGTACCTCTTTTGAAAATCATTTCACAGTCATTTCATTTTATTTTCTGTCGGCGAGGTGGCCCTATCATGTTACAACTCGAATATCCGTGGATGATACTTACTCGGACACGATTGACCTTCAAAGTGGGGCCGCAGAATCTGGAGAAAGGGGCAGTATTCTGGTGTCTAGTGTGGTGGCGTCCTACATTGGGACAGCCGATATGGAGCACAGGATTCGCATTTCCGTTCCCCCTGGAGACAGCTTCGCCGTCGTCGATATGTTCATGTCAGTATGCAGAAGCAAATTTGGGTTCCAAATAACTGAAATTAACTTTAGATTTGAAATCCCTGATACGTCGACGCCTAACGCAATGTCTTCAAGCAGGCACATCATCACAGCATTGGGCACATCAACCGTCGAAGATACAACCCCGGTGCCCTCTCCGACCTCTCCGAATAATCCGGAAGGCTGGAGTTTCCCATCGCGCAATATTCCGATCGCGTTTGGCATCGCCGCAATGGGTCTGGCCCTCGTGGCCATTTTTGTCTTCCTTATATGGAGACTCCGTTGCCGGAAAAGGCAAGACGCAAACACTCCTGGCTTGCCTACATCAGCAATTGGCGGACCGTCGACGCCATCGACGCCTCAGGGACTACCCATTCCATCGTGCCACTTGAATAACACGCCGGAGATCAGGATTGCCAGTGTCCTTCAGTCAGAGTTCGGAAGCCCCACATCTACTGCCCTTCGGACTTACGGCTCCTTTTCAACAACGCTCTATCCCACAATATGGCCATCTACATCAATGCGACCGTATCTAGCAGACATTCTTTTACGAACCTCCTAAAACGCCGATGGTACCGTTTTGGAACATCCCCAACAGTGTCCGAGTTCGTCAAGGACATCCTTGGTGCCTCTTCCTCCAAGCAGCTCGGTGTCGTTTTCCGGAAAGGACGACCTCATATTACACCCTCAGCCCAGAATTGATGCCTTCTCCGAGTTGAGAAATCATCACGAACAGATTGATGAACTACCTCAGTACAGCCCCAGGATGCCCAGTGTGGAGAGCATCCTTCTCCCTCCATTTATGACGATTTCACCGACCGGGACACATTCCCATCCGAGCTGCTGTGAGTGTAGCAGGACTGACGAATCGGAGGTCATGAGAGTAGCCTCACCGACTCGTCGGCCCCTTCCACCCCTCCCCGTATCACCGTAGATGGCATTCTTATATCCACAGAGCTTGTATCATATTACCAAAAAAAAGTTTTCCTTCCACGCCTGGTACCTCGCCTCCTCGTACGGCCCTTTCTTCCTGTAGCGCTGTGCCCACCGAGCAAATGCTACCGCCACCATGACAATGAATGATAGGCCGACGACGACTGCAACGACGATTATGATAGTTCTCTTCGAGCTATCGGATAGCCCTCCAGGCCCGGACTCTTGGGCGCTTGCTCTTGCTGAGATATCGTCGGCTCGGGCACCGAAGCTGGAGACGTCGCGATAAACTGCGATGTGTGATACATTCAGCCTCCCTGTCGTATTCGTGTTCTGGTCAAGATTTGGACTGTTGCATGTGCGATGATGCGTTGAGATCATGGGCTCGCAACTACTTTCCATGGAAAGACTCACAAGCCTGAAAAACCTAAATCTCGAGCCGCAAGAACAGCCGGCATTTGAAATGTGGTCGGTCAAGTAAGGACGAGGGGGCAGAGAAATCAAACAAGATCATAAAGCAAAGGGTTATATCCTCTCCAAAAACGCCAAGACAAATTCTGCGGGACGCTGACAGCTATGATTGATGGATTATGACTGTCCTACGAACGCGCGATAGTGATGTCCTCAAGAGCTGTGTCCCCAGGCTCAAGATGCAATGGCCGTGCGAATGTTTGACCTTGAATGATCGATGCCATGCGCCACTGTCACCGACCAGTGGATCTAAAAATAGGTCATAGGGCTAATAAGTAGACATGAAGACACAGGACTTTGTAAGAGTCCTCCACATACTATTTGATTGTTGAAGAGATGAGATAACGTACTATCCCGAGAAATTCAGGAATAAATGATAGTCCGACCATCTAAAAAACCAATAGCTACTTGCGTATCCTCTGACCGTAGCGTGGAAATAAACAACGACGTGTATGCATAAGCACAACATGGCTATTTAAATCTTATGTCGACTACGCCTAAGACAATACAGGTGATTTAGACTGCGAGTGGTTTACAATCCAAAGATCCTTCAAAAGCCCGTGGGCTTAAATAGAAAGGTTGAAAGTCTAGATGCAGCCGTACCAGAATGCGTCTGCAAGTTGCCCTTCAACGGAAGCTACTCAGAGGACAAGTTGTGACCGCATCCGAAAGTGAGTCTTCGACTACTAAAAAGAGCAGTTGAATGTGCTCACCAAGCGTCTATATTTCCCTCGTTCATGACACTACTCCAACGAGGCAACCATCGCTCCCGTAAGCAAGAGTGACTACACACTGGATGCCCACAGCGGATTGATCGAAACGGCTCTCTTCTTGCGTCGCCGAATGTGCCCAGCATAATACGCCCCTAATCCTAGGAGTAGGAGAGCACAGACCCCGCCAATGACTACGCCTGCAATCGTTCCGGCCTTTAATCCAGGTCTTGACGATTCTGTTGAGACGACTGACTCAGGCCTGGATAATCGTCTAGTGGCGTTGGAAATTCGAGGAGATTAAAATGAGCTCACAGGGCTGGGTCTGGGGGAAATCGTGGCATCTCTGCCTATGCGGGCAGCGAAGGTGGGCCACTCGAGTTTAAGGAGCGGTGTACTTAAGTGCTATCTTCAAGCTCAAGACTTCTATGTGCACACGGGTGTGCTGCGCTTCGTGAGGATTCACGGGGTAGGGAGACAATACAATTATCGTGATGTCGTCGTTAAGCGCGCAAGTTCCTGCGCTGGGTGCTTTGAGCCTCGAACGAGACAGGAGAGGTAAAACGCCGAATGTACCATAACAATTTATCGTAAGCAAAGGTCAGCCAATTAACGTGATTTGCCTATGATCAATAGTCAAAGTTATTCTCGGAATTGGCAAGGTGAGGTTAAGAGCACGAAGACCTCAATCGTCGCAACCGGCGTCGGGCAACGATGGAATCACTTTCAACATACATACACACGGCTTCTGATCACTGAATATCGATAATCTACAGCGTCACCTCGCACTACGTACCAGTGCGCCAATCGTGAACCAGACAGATAAGATAATAATACATTAGTACATATAGGAGATAGTAGGGTATTCCGTGGATTAGCGAGACGTCGACTCGAAGGACCTAGATCTACGGCTTCTTCTCCCCCTCAACTCCCTTTGGTTTCTCACCGCTCAAATCGTCAGGCATGAGAATATAGACAGGCGGTGGACTTGCTGGCGATGCAGTCGGGGCTGATTCTTGGACCGCAGGCAGCTGGCCCTGGAAGAACGCAGACCACCTGGGCGCCGGCTTCCTCGGGAGGTTGTAGCTGTTCGACCGCTTCACATATACCGGCAGCGGACTGAACGGATCTGGGGTGGAGCAGGTGCTGTCGGTCGAGAACGCACGCCCGTGTTTCTTGTCGACGCTTGAAGAGCGACGGAGGGTGGGCATCTGGCGCAGACCTGCGAGCCGCACGGCGTTTTTGTGCCGTAGCCTGCGTCGCCAGAACCAGACGCCAGCGGAGAAGATGACGCAGCAGACGATGATGGTGCATATCACTCCGATTGTGGTGGAGATTATGGCCGTTTGCGAGTGGTTGTCGTGTCGGGGCTCTGAGGAGGCGGCGCTGGGCGCTTGGGTGCTGGCGGCGACGGTAGGAGAGATGGGGGTGGTCAAGACCTCACTAAGCGTTATTCGTTTGAGTGGACGTAGAAATGGTGGAAAACCTGGCAACTCACCTAGACAGAGACCCAACGTCTTGAGGCTTAGGCTCCCTGACTGCCATTAACGGACTCGGCAGAGACCATACAACGGGCAGCCAGAGGAGGACGAGCAGTGGAAGAGAGGCGAAACGAACGATTGACGACATGGAGTGTATCATCTCGTGGCCTGCATATTCAAGGGAGATCAAACGTGGGCGTTGAGGGGACTATATATCCAAGTCCCGTATCCCCGTTTCGTAAGACCCAGGTGGTCTGTTGGGTTTAAGTAAAACAGATCGGCGCTTCTACCGTCTATGGCGTTCTGCCCCCTGCGATCTGCCTGAATAGACAAGACAAGAGGCAGAGATGGGCACGCTTGGAGGCTATTCTGGGCTTCAATAGGCTTCCATCTTTGACATCATCCTAATAAGGCGGCTTTAGAGACCGTCATCAGGTCATGGTGGGTCGAAAAGCTTAGCAAAGGATCATAAAAGATCGAACACCTGTCGTTCCAGCCAAAGAGAATTCCCATATTTATAACGATATCAATCATGCGGACTTGATAGACTGATCGGTTCTCCCTTCCTTGATGATACCGTACACAAGAGACTAAGAATACACCTGGGAGTAACGATAAGGTATCAGATACGGTAGGGATGGGGATTACGGAAACTCACTTGGAACTTCGCCTACCCCGGGCGTCTATACATCGATTTTTCAGATCGTGGTGTTGAGCTGTGCACCATCAGCGAGTCAAGGCGGCACGGGCTGCTATGTGGATCGTAGGTGAAGGCGGGTTCGGTGATGGTTGCATCGTCGTCTCCATTCGCCTTCAGCTCCACCTTGTAAGTCTTCCCAGCCGTGAACAAGGATACAATTTGGAGCTGAGAATTTGCTTTGGCCTGCCGTCGGCGTCGGCATTGGAAACGGATGATGAAGAAAAGGGCGACAACTGCTAAAGGAATGATGACCGCAAGTGCGATGGCGAAGGGATCGAGTTTCGTCGATGTCGCAGTGTTGGCACCAGCAGGACGGGTGCTAACAGAAGAAGAGGCAGTAACGTCATCTGACGTGCTGTAATTCCGTGTCAATGGACTGTCAGGGTTACAGGAATACGGCACTTACGGGGAAGGAGGGGCGTTAGTCGGCGTGGAAAGTGGCGCTACCACTGCGGCAGAACCGCCTGTGGCTACGACTGCAAGCAGAAAACGAGGGCGAAAAAAAGACATGATATTCAGCTTGACCAATAACTTCTTGCACACGACCAACATCTTATAGTCCTCTTCTCCGTACAGCCCGAAACTGAGAGGTATGTGCGGCAATCTTCATGAATCAAGGCTTATCTCTGAACGCCCGAGGTGGGTCACACACGAAGGATCAGGCTAGTGCTTCTATTGTTGGCGGGCGTCCACTCCTTGCATCTGCAACAGCGGAGTGATCAGATAAGGACCTTTTATCCATGGCGAAGGGTCCTCCACGGGTATCCTCGTCGTGTTCAACAATTCCAGTCAAAGGGAGGACTGCGGGAGAATTCAGGGGCTGAAGAGAAAGATGAGAGATTGGATCAACACACGAATGCGATAGGGCTGTTCGGAGCGCCATGAAGAGGTCGTGAAGCGTCAGAAAGACCTGGGTATCCTGAACAAGACTCGTTACAGACGCGCTCCTAAATTTGTTCTCC
This sequence comes from Cyclocybe aegerita, assembly GCA_902728275.1. NCBI lineage: Eukaryota > Fungi > Basidiomycota > Agaricomycetes > Agaricales > Hemipholiotaceae > Cyclocybe > Cyclocybe aegerita. The sequence goes on from CACVBS010000080.1 coordinate 183,769, forward strand.
ATTGAAAGCTTAGAGAATCGTGTCTTCTTGAGTGCGACAGCGGCCGGCTCCAACGATGGGGGGGGGGGGGGGGGCACTCTAGAGGTTCGATATATCTGAAGGTGGATCATATCGCAGAGTTGCATGCGAAACCAGCGTGGACGGAACAAGATATGTGCAGCTGAGAGGCCAAGGCAGTGGAGTTGTCGCCTACTCGTCGATGATCAGGAAGAAGAGGAGCGTGAAGCAATCTGGTTCCCGTCTCTCGCTTCCTAGAAGATAACTCGAGGTTGAGATAAGAGTCTACATCCAAAATAGGGCAAATAAATACCTTTGCATTGTTGTCGGAGGAAGTTAGCTTCTCCTTGCGAGTGAAAACATCCGACCTCGACGAAACGGCCAGCTAAAGGTTAACGCGAACGACTAGTGCGAAGCTCTTCACTGAGCTCCACAATCCCGTATTCCGGATTCCAGAAGGTCGAGCGATCTCCGAGATTTTTGACTTTGGCAGTGGTGAAACAATATCGTTCAGCTCATGAGAGGTTCCAGTTAGGATCTAGAATAACCACGTTTGAGAAAGAACTGGCGACAACGGTGAACATGGCTTCAGTAATATCGAGCAGAAAAGAAGCATGATGAAAGCAAAATTCTGGGGATTGTGGTGGTGATTCCGCCGGCTTTGTCCCCAGGACCTGCCCTAAACCCCACCGTAGTCATACCACGTTGCCTGATCATCGACCCACAACGACGAGCAGTGACGAATAGAGCAGCTACGCTGGCATCTTGTCCAGTGTAGAAGAAAGAGGTACCTGCTTTTCGTATGTCCATTGATTTTTAGCCTTGCCGTTCTAATGTACATCTCTATCACAGAAAATTACCTCACCTGGCGTCACGAACAACCTGTTCTTCATCTAGAGATCGCTTCGTTGATTCAGATCGCGTTCCACCATATCTTCGAGTTCTATTTCTCAAGTTCAAAAGATATCCCAACAACCCGGGTCGAAGTCCACTATGTCGGACTCGTTCGCCGACCTCTGGTCTTCCTCTGCCTCGCTTCCACCAAAACCGAAACCCCAGACACTTTCTTCAGTAGCGTCATCGTCGTCCAACGTCTCTAGAAACCCCTCAGCCTCATCCTCGTACCGCCCAAACCCACCGTCCAAGCCAGACGTTTTCGCACTCCTCTCCGCATCCAACACAGGCTCATCAGCGAACTATAGCTCATCCGCAACAAGATACGGTACCGGCACACCTACACCAGTAGTAGTAGCAGCAGCCAGCAACCCCGCCTCTCGACCCATCTCAGCCCTCGGAGGAAGATCCAACACGTCCACGCCGGCTCCTGTGTCAACCAACGCCAGTTCGGATGCATTCAGCGACCTCTTCTCCTCCTCGAAGGGCTCTAATGGGGGCACAGCGGGGATGACACTTGCAGCCCGACTGGCGATGGAGGCTCAGCAACGCTCCGGGAGCCAGAGCCGGAACAGTATCGGGAGTGGGAGCAGTCCGAAGCCTGCGGAGCAGCAGCCGGCGAACGACGCTTGGGCAGGGCTTGACTCGCTGGCGGGAGGTGGAGGATTGGTTGGGCTGGCGGGGTCGGGTGGGAACACGAAGCCGAGCGTGCGGGTGATGATTAACGACCATGATGATTGGGGGCTTGGAGATTTCGGGAAGGCATCAACATCGACGTCGACAATGGCGAAGCCTCCTTCAAGGTCGACTTCTCAGGCAGCAGCGGCTGCTTCGAAGCCTACAGCGAGCAAAGGGAAGACACTCTGGGACCTGGACGAGTTCGCCTCTCCTTCCGCTGCCCCTGCGAGCATATCACGCTCTGGCTCCAGCTTATCACACTCCTCTCATCGCCAGACAGAGCCCACACTCTTCCAGGACGAGCACGTCGACTCGCCGGACGCCGATTTCGACTTTGGCGGGCGGGAAGACCGGGTAGACGAGGAGAGACGCAGAACACGCAAAACGGGCGAAGATCTGCTAGGTTTCGACGACGATGGTTCTCGACACCAGCTCAACGGAAAGATTCTCAGAGGAGAGGAGATGGCCTCGGCTGGGAAAGCGACGACGACTTTGGCACACGTGCTGCGCCACAGCAAACAAGTGGAAGGCAGCGAAGTGGAGAGCACGCAGAGGAGGACGACTTGCTTGGGATGCTGTCCAAGCCTGTGCATGTCGTCAGAGCGCATGTTGGCGCTGATGATGAGCGAGTGAGTGGTCTCCTCTTGCATTCTTTTATTTTCGCTCGTTCGGTACCTTTTCACTGCATTGTTCGTTTTTGACTTTCCCTCCCTCAACTCTCCTTTCCGTTTTTCATTGGAGACATGTCGATCATGCCAGTACGAGCTCCAGAAGGCTTCTTCAGTTGACCGCGGGTGCAAGCGTTTTTTTTCCCTTTCCTTTTTTTCCTTCGTCATCTTTTTTTTCTTTTGACCACTAGAGTTTTCTATCTGGTACGGCAAAGCCTTAGGCTCAGGCACTCTGGGCCTCAATGTCCTGTTATTTGTATTTCTCCCTGCATTGACAGGGCTGCACGGCTGTGCTGCCCCTTGCGCCAGAGTGCTCTCCGTCCTCGTTGGGATCGCTCCAATTACGTTGAAACCTCTTGAACCTCTGGAAATCAGACGCAGGGGGGGACAGCACATCTGCCACAACGTGGTATTCGATGCCAAGGTTGGCATTAAGAAGGTTATTGTGGGGAAATGCGACGTCGTTATGTTGTCTGTTGTCCTTTTAGCTGCTGCTTTTCCTCAGATTATCCTTTTTTCTTCTTTCCCATAGACTCGTTTACTTCACCTCGTGCCCTTTTCCTTTCCTGATCATTGTTGATATGACCGGTAACTAACCTTGATCCTTTTTCTCATTTTGCTCAGGATCGTACCCCGTCTCCAGCTCGACAGCACCTTCAAACGCTAGCACTCGTGCAAAGGCCAATACCGGCCGGGCAGCCTCGCCACCCCCGCATATACTTGGCCAAATCGTCGAAATGGGCTTCTCGGTCGCCCAAGCCCGACAAGCTCTTGCTCAGACGAAGGATGGCCAGGACGTCCAAGCCGCCCTCGATAGTCTGTTAGGCGGTGGCGGAGATTCAGGAGCTGGAAGCAGCCGTGCACCCGAGAGACCACCAGAACGCGACCGCGAGCAGCCACACCCGCCACCTCCAACGCGCACGCGCTCTGCACCCAAAGGAGCGAAAGAGCGCGATCGAGAGAGGCAGGAACGTCTCAGGCGCGAACGGCAAGACAGCAACGACACGGTCGCCGAGATTCAGGACCAAGCGGACAAGATCCTCGCACAAGCTTCGGAAATCGGGCTGAATATGTTCAGCAAGGCGAGTGCGTTTTGGAAGGAGGGCAAGGACAAAGTCGTGAAGGTGTATGAGGAGCGAACGGCGGCGAGCTCGGCTGCAGGGATCGCTGGGAGACCGCCTGCTGTCAGGACGGATGGAAGGCCGAAATGGATGCAGGATGCGGAAGCGCGTAAGAACGACGGCATCAGTGATGAAGAGTATTCACCTCGGCTCTCGAAGCAGCGGAAAGACGATGGCTTCAGGGACGACGACGATGATGCACATGCCCTCCCTGCGCAGGAACGACGCAGGCCCCCGAGACACCCTCAGCCTCAGTCCGAGCTCAACAACATCACGAAGAAGTCGACCTGTTCTCCAATGCACCTGTGCATCAACCTCCTCGGCAGCAACAACAGCGGCCACCACGGCCCAAGCCTCGACAATTTTCATCTTCTGGATCTACATCTTCATCTTCAGCTCCTCGCGCGTTGTCAATACAAACGCGGAACCGAAACCTGCCCTCCGCTTCACCCTCTGCTCTTGCCACAGCACTCAAACACAAGACTACTGGCACGGAGCAGTTCAAATTCGGCCAGTTCGGAACGGCTGTGGAGGCATACTCTTCTGCTATCACTTCCTTACCACCTGGCCATCTCTTACTCGTCCCACTCTATACCAATCGTGCGATCGCAAGGATCAGGACGGGCGAGTATCCTGGTGCTGTAGAAGACGCAGCTGGTGCTTTGGTGATTATCGTCGCTGCTGAATCAGCTGCTGCGACGAACGGTGCTGATCCGAGTGTGATGTTCGACCCGGCTGCTGTCAACTCCAATGTATCCGTCGATGCCAAAGGCTGGTCGCCCGCCATCGAACCTCCCGCCCTCATCTCCGCTGCATCGCAGAAGGCGAATCAAGCAGGCTGGACACATGCTCAGGGTGTTGGTGTCGACCTGAGCGATGGTTACCTCAAGGCACTCAAGAGGAGGGCGGAGGCATGGGAAGGAAGGGAGAAATGGAACGAGGCATTGAAGGATTGGGAAATCCTCTCAGGGGCGTCGTGGATAGGAGAAGGCGTGAGGAAGGAAGCTGCAAGAGGCGCGGCGAGGTGTCGGAGGATGGTCGACGGCGGATCTGCTGGCTCTGGTGCACCGAGCGACTCGAATGGCATCTCAGGATCGAGTTCTCCGCCTGCACCGAAGCCTAAGCCCAAGCCGGTCCTAAGACCGAAGGCACCAGCATCCGAGCAACCATCTGTGGCTCTTGAATCTCTTCGCGCCCTCAACTCGCAAGCGGAGGCAGACGACAACCTTAAGCACCAACTCAAGGATTCTGTCGACACTCGCCTGGCTTCGTGGCGTACGGGCAAAGAGACGAACATACGAGCATTGCTCGCGAGCTTGGATCTGGTACTGTGGGAGGAGGTCATGAGCGGATGTCGAGTCAAAGGCTTGAGCGACCTTGTCAGTGCGGCTCAGGTGAAGAAGGCGTATATGAAGGTGGTGGCGAGGGTGCACCCTGATAAGGTATGTCTATGTCCTTTCATTTTTGACATCTTTCATTAACTCGACCCTGTAGCTCAGTCCGAGCAACTCAACTGTCGAGCAGCGGATGCTCGCAAACGGTGTATTTGGGACGTTGAACGAGGCCTGGGTCGCCTTTCAAAATGGCAAACAATAGATACCGAAGGCGATTGGTTCGTCTCTCTTTGGATGGAACACATTTATATTACGATTTCACTGCAGGTATACACGACATGTACCTAGACGCGGATTTTGGTATTTATTGGGCATTTATATCTTCTTCCATCGCCTCAAATTCGAGCCACCTTCCGTCCCACAACGTCGAGACCATAACTCGACAGAGTTGTCGCTCTCCGGAAGTGCTTGGTCAAGCCTTAGGAGCCTGAATTTCTTTATTTCGTGCAGCACTCGCGGGGGCTGCAACACGAAGATGCTAGGCCCGGCCATCACGATGAAAGCACCTTTCGAGCGACCGCTCAGCGACAGCAGACATGCATGCGGACTTTCGCAAAGCCATTACCATAAATTCCCTTGCTGTTTACGAGCGTATCTTGAAGAGCAAAAGCCTGGCACCCAGCAGGTGGACCTCGTCAGAGTTTACCCCAGCGTCTGTGCGCCACCGCGTTCAGGCACTTAATTCGCTCATTTCTCTTGGTAGGTCGTCCACACTGATTCATTATAGGATTTTTTGCCTCCATGTTCGAGCAAAGAAGGAGACCTCCAGCCACGTAGGGTGTGTCCACGTCGAATTCTTTGGTGCCGTAACCCATCTCGTTATTTCCTAGAATGGCCAATACTTCCCTATACGGCGAACTGTCGGAAGATAATGGGTGTGACCCCCGCCATAATGCATTGAAGGCTGAGATGGCGAATGTGCAGCACGTCGGCACACCGTTTGACTCTCTGTTTCTACAGGGCAAGCTCCCTGCACGCCACTCGATTCGCCCGCAATGCTCACGCATATATAAAGGTTCGTGCTTTGCCTCTGGTTCTCCAGCTCCTCAAAGCTTCTCGGTTAGCTCTTTCCTTCTCGTCAGCAACCGGAATGTCTGACTACGTGTGTTAGATCCCCGCTGCTTTCTCCAGCTGGTTGAGAGTAGACCATCAGCTCGAGCCTCCTGAACTTTGAAGTACGAGCAAAAGAGCCGACCGCCTTCTTGTTCGCCCCGAGCACCCAGTCACCGTTGGTGCTCCTGAGGACGTCTCTACCCTGTTTGACAGTCTTGATACCTGCCGGCTCTTCGATCTTGCTCCTGAAGAGACCAGTAATGGCGTTGGCAACGCCCTACGTCTCACTGGCCTTGATAAATTCTGATAAACGGCGTGTTGGATTTTTGCGGAGTTTATGGTTTCTACAAGCTGAGACAGAATACTCATCTATGAATTTGTCGACAATGAAATCCTTCTTGTGGAGGAGCTGGCGGTCCTGTAAAAGACGTCAATTTCCCCGACTCGACGTGAAGCGGAGTGCGACCAACGAAAAGGCAGCGCCTTGGGGAGTATATCCTGACTTCGTTCCTCGTTATGCTTACTCAGATCCCTTCGGAGGACGCCATTAACAGGGTTGCGAGATTCCTCGCCCAATTTTTTGTCTCTATAGCCTTGCGCCGATTGTGAATCCGTGACAATTACGAACCGATATATGCACAATCTCAGTCCCTGTATTAAATCTTCTTATCTCTCCGGATCCGATTTTTGAGGAACGAGCGATAATTGATAGGTACTGGCGTGTAGAACCTTTATTCTGCACAGTGATTATTATTATTATTTTAAAAAATAGTGTGGATGTCTCCTGTTGGTAGTATTGGTATGCAACGTCGCCATTGAACTTGAAGGCGTGTTCAAGCACTGTTATGGTGGCCGAACTTCTTTATCCGGTAGGCAATGATGGCGCTTTTTTACCTCTTTCCCCCACCACCACCACACCCTCCACTTACGAAGTGCCCAGAATCAATCTAACTCTTATCGTGAGTACGGACATTTGGTTCGCAACTCTCCTCTGATGCTTTCCGTTCAAGATGGCCATGTATACCACCCAGGAGGAGCTAGAGGCCCTTGTCAACGATTATCGTCGCGATCTCGAACGGAAGGAACTGCTTCGTCGACAATCCCTCACCGGCCGTCCATCACTCATACACCAGCTACCACCGGAAGTCCTTTTGGAGGTTTTCTCGATTCTTCTCGACAACGACTCAAGAAACATGGTCTTCCCTTCGCACGTTTGCCGGCTCTGGCGAAGTTTAATCACGGAGTCGTCCTGGCTGTGGACGTCTATAACCCTCAGTGACTATAACGAAGACGGCGAAACCGTTCCGTCCTACCTCAATACTATCATACAACGAGCCAAAACGCGTCGACTCTCGCTTCGGATCAATTCTAATGAACTCCTCAAAGCCGTTCTGAAGGTAGCAGGGAAAGCAGAATGGTGCTCGATATCCTACATATCGGACGAGATCGAAGACTTCATCCCTTTCTTCGATGGCAGCTTCAATGTCGCCCACGTCCGGAGACTGTCTCTCTCAAGCAGTAGGCGGGGCACAGGGATTTTCGAATTGGATCTGCTAGGCGGAGTGGTCGACATGCACCCATTCAAGCAACTGAAGTCGCTAACCCTCGACTTTCCTCAGGAAGTACGCACCAATATTTTTTTGGTTCCGTGGCACCAACTCACGGATCTGGCAATTACGGCCTACATGGACTCTCTTCACGGCCTTTCTGTCCTTCGTCACTGCATCAACCTGAAAAACTGCCAGCTGTGCCTCGATACCAGCGAGGATATCGAGCGCATATACCACGATCGCGTGGAACAGGACCAAATCCGGCTTCCTAGCCTCGAGCAACTCCAGCTCACGGCTATTGAAGTACCCTCCCTGGTTCCGTGGAAGCTCCAATGTCCAACCCTCCATAAAGCTATCTTCAACTACGACGATAATGATTGCGATAACGCAAGCAGCAAACTATTCTCATTTATCAGGAGTTGTGGCACCACACTCCGGAAGTTATACCTTCCTGGGCTTGTAACCGATATCTTCGACGAAATTCAAGGCGATCTGCAGGCCCTAGAGGAACTCACCATATCGGGTCCGTTTGGGCTCTCAGAAAGCCTCGAACACTCGGTTGAAGAAAAAAGTTACATTCTCGGTATTGAAGCTTTTTTCCAGAGTCTGATCGATTGCCCGAAAGATCTTCCCCAGTTGAAGGTTCTACGTCTCCTTGACCAGCGCATAGAAGAAAAGGTCGCTATGGAGAGCCATGTCGTTCGATTCCTGGATTTCCGTCTGTCGTATGAGGATCAAGTGTCCTCTTTGCAGAAGGTCGTTGTCAGATTGAACTGGAAGTCGCGTCAACAGCGGAATGAAAGACGGGGAAAATGTCGGAAATGGGCTGAGCAAGGCATTCAGGTGGATTTCGAGTAGTGACGACGTTCATCGTCTGGACAAGCAGATTATGGCGTACGAGATATCGAGAATTATTGATGAGGATTGACGAGCCTGCCCCCCGTTCTTCAGCGAATATGAAAGCCTTGCAAAGTTATAGGGGCTATGTAAATCTCCTGATCCGGTTGGCTGCGTGACTTTTGGCGTCTTTCTCCGGCTCCGAACACACGCACGCTGCTAGGTATGGATTTACTGCTCTCATCGTGAGTCGCAATGCTCTATTCACGTCATTTCTATTCTGATTCTTGGTGTCGAAGATGGCCCTGTACACGACGCAACAAGAGCTGGAAGCCCTTATCGCCGATTATCGTCGCGATCTCGAGCGAAGGGAATCGCCGCATCGAGGCTCTCTTAAAAGCCGCCCATCTCTCGTACAGCAAGTGCCGCTGGAGGTTCTTTTGGAGGTTTTCTCCGTCCTCCTCGACAACGACTCAAGAAACCTGGTCTCCCTTCGCATGTTTGCCGTCTCTGGGGAAGTTTAATCACTCAATCGTCCTCGCTCTGGACATGTATAGCCCTTGGTGACCACAACGAAGATGAGGAAACTGTTTTCGCCTACCTCCAGACCGTCATCCAACGAGCTGGCTCACGCCGACTTTCACTTTCAATCAATTCCGACAGCAATTTCCTAGTCGCGTACGAGCTCCTCAAAACTGTTCTGAAAGTCGCAGGGAGAGCCGAATGGTGCTCAATGTGCTACGAATCGGACAAGATCGACGGATTTCTTCGACGGCAGTCTCGACGTCGGGCATGTCAGGAACCTGTCCCTTATATGCACCGCGCGAGATGCAGGGATTTTCGAGTTGGACTTGCCAGGCGGAGTGATCGACATGCGGCCCTTTGTGCAACTGCGTTCATTGACCCTCGACTTTCTTCAGGAAGTCCGCACCACAAATATGTGTTGGCTCCATGGAATCAGCTCACGAATCTGAATCTTGGGGCTGACATGGACTCCCTTCGCTATTTGTCCATCCTCCGTCTGCGTCAGGCTGGAAAACTGCACACTCTGCCCCGATACTAGCCATGATGTAGAGCGGATTTACAGCAAGGCGGTGGAACGCGACCAAATCCTTCTTCCTAACCTGAAGCAACTCCAACTAACAGCATACGAGGCTCCCGCACTCATTCCGTGGAACCTCCAATGTCCAGCGCTCCGTGACGCCACCTTCAATTACGACCGCAATTACGACGAAGACGAATGCAGCCAACTGATCTCGTTCATTGGAAGTCGTGGCAGCACGCTGCAGAAGTTGCGAGTTCCTGGACTCGTGACTGACTCCTTCGACGAAATTCAAGACGATTTGAAGGCCTTAGAGGAGCTCACCATCTTCGGTCCATTTGGATGGCCAGACAGCATCGAATACACGGGAGCAAAATGCTACAGTTCCGGTGTTCGCGCCTTTTTCCGGAGTCTCGTCGATCATCCGACAGCTCTTCCTCGGTTGAAGATCCTTCGCATCCTCGACCAACGCCTCGAAGAAAAGGTTATCGTGGAGAGCTATGTCGTTCGATTCATTGATTCCCGTATGGCCGCTAAAGATCAAGTATCACCCCTCCAGCAGGTTGTTGTTGAACTGGACTTGGATTGCAGTCACGAGCAGATGGAAAGACGGAAAAAATGCAGGGAATGGCATGCACAGGGCATTCGAGTGGACTTCATGTAGGGACGAGACTGCACCATTTACGCCATTTACGTCTTCAGATTATCTTCATCTTCAGTGTGCAATGGGTCTGAAGCTAGTGAGATGAGATGTAGAGTCCCCGCCAAGTTCAAATAAATAGGGTGAGGTAACCCGGCATGGTCCATTTCTGAACGCCGGGGCCCGAGACTACTCCAGCGCGACAATAAGCCACACTGCACGTTGTCGGTGACATGCCGGGCGCCGGGGACCTGCTGATCCGACAAGCTCTGACTTGTCTCTGCATCGGACTATCACCTATGGCCCGTAAAGCAACGCGATAAGCTGACTGGGTATAATGAAAGTGAGTTTGGAGGTTGGTGTATCAGGCATTTGCAATGAATCTTACCTCGTATCCCTCAGATGTCATCGCTGTCCAACTTGAAGCGGACGGCAGCCCCTCTCATCCACCGACTTCCACCCGAAATCCTGTTAGAGGTGGTCTCGATCCTGCTTGACAAGAACTCAAGGAACATGATTTTCCCTTCTCATGTCTGTCGTCTCTGGCGCAGGTTAATCATCCAGTCAGCTTTGCTGTGGACTTGCATCGTCCTCGGTGACCGCAACGAGTATGGTGTTAGTTCCTACCTCCTCGCCGTCTTTGAAAGAGCCCGCGAACACCCAATGTCACTTTCGATCACTCCCGATAACGACCAGCGGGATCCATATGGACTCCTCGAAGACGTTATACTTATGTCGCCGATAGAATGCAAATGGAGGTCAATATCCTATACAAGCGACAAGATAGAAGATTTCACTTTCTTCTTCAAAGACGACATCGACGTTTCTCACCTCGAGGTTTTCTCTTTCACTTGCCGCAAGCGTGGCTATGGATCCATCGAGTGGGACCTGCCAGAAGGGGTGGTAGATTTCCGGCCATTTACAAAACTGCGGTCGCTCACCCTCGACTTCACCCAACGCCTAGTGCCCGCTAAGGTGTTCGCTCCGTGGGACCAGTTAACAGACCTCACAATTACTTCCAGAATATATGCCGACCAATATTTGATCATCCTTCGCCAATGCGTCAACCTGGAAAAATGTTGTCTCCGTCCAGCGATTCGCAGCGAAGATGACTCGGATATAGAGTCGGACGAAGACGAAGAAAAGGATAACCAAGAGCCTCTCTTATTTAGAAAACTCAGGCGACTCGAAGTTGCAACTGACGCGCCCCTTACTTTAATCCCTTCTCTTCTTGAGTGTCCCGCACTCGAAGAAGCGATTATACACTATGAAGTGGAGGAGGAGGAAGGCGAGTGCAACGAGCTAATGTCACTTCTTCGACGGTGTGGCAAAACGCTACGCAAGGTTCAACTTCCTGGACTCGCCTGTTACGATTTCAAGTACATCCAACAAGAATTGTCGACGCTGGAAGATCTCACTATTTCCGGTTCAATGGGGTGGCCGAGTTTCGACAAACATAACGAAGATTCTGACCATGAGCGGAACGCCTACAAGGATGGAACAAGGTCGTTTTTAGAGCCACTCATCGCCCACCCTGAATATCTCCCTCAACTCAAGACCCTTCGGATCATCAACCAACGTATCGAGGAAAGGGTTCTGTTGGAACGTTTACTCTCCCGTTTTGTGGAGGCACGTCTGTCGACGAAGAACGGCGGTTCTGAGCTTCAAGAAGTTGTTTTTGGGTTGGACAAGGTGGCTAGCCAGGAACAGAGAGCACGCAGGAAAAAATGGAGTCAGTGGAGGAATAACGGTGTTCGGATGAAATTCAATTAGTAATCAGGAATCAATTACAGCTGTTTCGGAAAACCTTGAGAATCGTGTTCTTTTTTTTTTGGCGAGCGGCCAGGGACCGGCGCCGAGGGCAATAGGCCATCAAGCTTTGATGCCGGTCGTCCCCGACTAATCTAACGAGATAAGATTAGACCTTTCACGGAATTACTTGCACCAGAAAGCGTAATTACATCCTGATTTTGTACCAAAGAGTTACTGAACGTATTCCAGAAACAATCTATATTTTTTCTCGTAATCGAAGGGCAGGAGGCATTTTGAAGAAATCTAAACTCTCTGCCTGATCAGGACCGTCGCGAACAGCCGTGACGGGATCAACGCTTGGTCAGCTCGTGCCGCCTACCCGCAAGCCCAAATGGGCAGACCTGGGCAGACCTGGCAGGGGCCGCGCAAAAAAAGAAAAGGTTGATTCTCAAGGTTTTCCGAAACAGCTGTAATCACAAAGGAATCGTCACGATACAGGCGTTGAGCGGAGATCGGCCGGGCCGGGTCCAGGCGGATTAGTAACCGAACATCGTTTTGTGCATCCTTCTTTCCTCCCACCACCAGCGTGCTGCTTGCTCGGTCTCCTTTGCCTTCGATTTCAGGGTTTTGACTCCATTTTGCGCGCATATATGCAAGTTTTTATACTGCCTACGCTACAATGAGCGGCTGATCACGGTCAAAACCGTTGTAGATGTCGCGCCGACGGCCAGCTCCTACCCCGCGCAGAGTCCAGGTATCGCAGCTGGAGGAGCAACTGAGGCTTCTTGACGCGGAAAAAGATGCATTTATGCACCGTTTTGAAGAACGACGTGCGCTTCTCCTTCGCCAACCTTCTGGAACACTCCGTGCCTCCCGAGATTCTGTCGGAGACTTTCTCGCACCTCATCGACGGCGACTCCAGGAACGTGATTCTACCATCTCATGTATGTTCTCTCTGGAGAGAAACGGCACTTCAAGATACATCTCTCTGGACCTACATCCGTCTTGGCGATAAAAACGAGTACAAACGAATTGCTCTGGCTTTCCTCAAGACCTGCATAGCCCGAGCCCGTGGCCGTCTCCTCTCGATCTCTGTCAAGCCTCATAACCAATATGTGTCGCCCAATGCTTACATATTCGCGATCTATGAATCCCTAATGATCCAAAACGACGGCAAATGGGAATCGTTTTCCCTCACGACCACCAAGATAACGGATTGTGTTCTTTTGTTCGCTTTTCTCGCACGCGAGTCCGCCCCCACAGTCAAGACACTGTCTGCCACATGCCTTGATAGGAAGAACGACTATCCTATCGATGGCCTACTTCCTCAAAAGTTGTTGGGCTTGCAAGCCTTACCGATCCTCCAGCACCTTACGCTGGACTTCTCCCACCAGTTTCGCCAAGCGAAGGCTTCAGTTTTCTGGGATCGGTTAACAAGCCTAAAGGTGACATCCAAGATGCGGTCTGCAAAGTACCTTTCCATCCTTCGCCTCTGCGTCAACCTCGAGTCATGTTCCATTTCTCCAGAGACTCGTGACGACCGCGATGCTCTCAAAGGCTCGTATGAGCCAGTACATTTGGCCAAGCTCAAAAAGCTGGAGATTTTTTCTTACTGGGTCCCCTCCTTGGTCGCTGTGCAGCTTGTTTGCCCTGCGCTTGAAGAAGCGATTATCCAGTTCGAGGTTCGCTACCACGAGGAAGCCGAGTTGGCTTCCTTTTTCAAGAAGTGCGCTGCTACCTTGCAGGTTTTAAAGGTCCCAGGAAGCTTTTGCCGTGTCGAGAAGTGGGCTCGTCCACTCGAGAACTTACAGGAGCTCACTGTGACTGGAGGCTACGATTGGGACGATGTAAACTCCGATCATGGCGCTACTATGCCATTCCGGGAGTTTTGAAAGTTCCAGGAGTTTGAAATTCCAGTCTCGAGCCTCCATTTTTTGCGCTCTTGACTTCTAATTTTTTATGTATGCATCCGAGGCAATTTCTAATGGCTCTTCGAAATTTCGTAGGATGGCGTTCCCTCTGAGGGCCACCAGATTTAAAACAGTGGTTTTGATGTCATCAAAATGACCCATGTATGCGAATGTCAGCCCAGATCCTGCCCGATCCCAATGGCCAACGCTTCTGAAATTCTGTCAACACATTTAAGGCGTACACTGAATGTCTTTCATAAAATTCTGGGAAGAATGAAGGGCGCGCCGTGGAGGAATGTGCAGAATACATGATCCCACCTCCGGGAGTGTGACAATTTTGGCAGGAGGATCGGTTGTCAACGCCGTCGATTTGGCTGTTGATGGGCGTGATGGATGTGTGACATACTTTTCAAACTCCCAGAATCCTGGACACCCCACCGTTGTGAGCCCTCCGGTGCACTTTCCTCTCTGCTTAAAAATTAAATAAAAATATATTCACGGAGCGAAGACGATTTATGACAATTGTGCCAGATTTGAGGTTGCATAAGCAAGTCGTTGTTGAGCAACATGTTTGTCATTCAAAAAGTTTCAAACTCCCGGGACGGCATAGTACCAGTTTCTTCACGCCTCTCATTGTCACACGCAGCCGGACCTTGCTCCCCCGCCTAAAAGTTATTCGGACCGTGGAACAGGACAAGTGGTCTAAGCATGCGGTAAACGCCGTCCTCTTTGAAGTCGCCAAATCTCGGATGCAGGGCAAGCGGAACGTGGCGAAGTTGCAGTGCATCGTCTTCAAAATGGCGTATCGAGTGGAAGGGAAAATGGATGAGTATCGCAGGCAGTATCAGAAATGGGAGACAGATGGCCTCAAAGTAGACCTTAAAGATTGAAACGCAGGTATGACTATTATTATTTGATACGCTGTCAGCTCAAATCCTCGCTCCGCTTCGACAGACTCTGGAATTTGCTGTATATGTACAAAGGACAAGCACAGATAGCGAACTTGATACGACAAATACTGATCGACAAACAAAATGCACACGGAGACAATGCAATATGCTAGCCTAAATAATAGCCCTTTCAATATTGAATGCATAGGAAACTGTCTTACCGTCCGCCGGAGATTGCAACAACACCTTCAAGTTCCTCTTTCATTATCTTGTCGTAAAGTTCCGCGAACTCGTCCATCAAGTTCCTCCAGTTTGTCGACGAATACCTCCCAAAATTCCTCAACCTGCGCAGCCCCGGGAACAGCCCCTCGGCTGAGTGGATCGACTCCGCCACGAGCTCGAATGCCTCCTGCCGAGCCACCACGCATCTCACCCCATTGAACGACCTAAACACGCGTCGCATAGCAGGCTGTATGGCGTGAATGTCACTCCCCATTTCGACGTCCAGGCAGAGGATACCGGTTCGCCGAAAATCACCCTGAGCAATCATGTTCAAAAAGGTGTTTGTGGTCGACAAACCGGCGTATCTGGCTCCGTAATGTAGGCGAAATTTAAAGCTCTTATTCTCTGAACCTCTGTCGGCGAAGTGGATGTGATGTTTGGTGAATTCGAGGGAGGCGGTTTGCCCGAAAGGAATGCGCTGGATATATTGTCCGAGGACTCTAGCAAAGGCTTCGAGGTCGAGGTCTATTGCTCGCGTCCCCTCTGGTGTAGCGTAAGCAGAAACAAGCAGATGGCACCTGATCTGGGGGACAATTGCTCGGAGGAGCACGAGGCAGAACCTAGCATGCTCGTCAAGCTTGATGCAGTGAAGGTGTGGGAGGGCGATGCTTCGGCGTGCAGCATATTCGGCGTCTTCTGCGCCTCCTTCGAGGAACATCTTCGTCTTCTCAATTTTCATTGTTCGCGTTTGATCGATGGGACACGTAGTTGTCGGATCCATGGTGCGTGGATGTTGAAGAGCCCCCCGTACCCGAATGGTGTAAGGTCTGGGTGAAATCTGGCATTGGACCGTGAAGGCTGACCGAAAATCTCTCCAAGGCCTCTGCAGGCTGCGACACGCAAGCATGCAAGACGGCCTCTACACGCCCCCTCGTCCGCGAGAATTCGATCAAACTGAAGATCAAGCGTGCGGACCTGTTCCCATTTGTTCACCACCAACCCTAGGAGAAATTCGACCACGAAGCGGTCCTGTAGCCTCTGCTTAGCCCTGATGTCCAAAGGTGCGTTCTGCGCCCGGCGAATGACCTCGTCCGTCCATTTCCGATTCCCCACAGCACTGGCGATTGAATGATGAGCTGACGCCATTCGGCACAGACTTGAGAAGATCGGCGTGAGACGGTGAGAGGGTGATTCAAGAACCTCGGGGGCTTGAACCTCCCCCTGGCTGGAGCGCCGTTATGACGGTGGGCTCTGGGTCTTCGTCCTGTTCCCAGATATTGGATCGATCTTCTCCTCGACGATCCTCCGCGGCGAAGTAGGTGTCCAGATCAGCATTCAAGGAAAATATGAAGCTGAGGATGTCGGATGGGAGGACCAATATATGCCAGGGCGAGTCAGAAGTGGCCATTTCTTGACGTTCAGATGGTGGTATTGAAAGAACCTGCGTTCGTCTAAATGTGTACCGGTACGCGTTTAGACGAACAAAGAGGATGAGGGGATCTGATAAGATATATAGCCTCCGCTTTATCAGTTTCAATAACCTCCCTTTTGAACCATTTCTCAGCTCAAAATGCAGTTGACTCGATATTGGGGCCTTGATTTTACTTATAGCTACAAAGTTTGAGCACACTTATACTTAGGGGCTGAATGTCCCGATATGGTGACCGCTTATTTGTTCGGATGCTGCCGATTGGCGGTTGGGTTGCGACCCCTTGTTTCTTCGAACCTACGCCTTCACTCGCTAACGCATCTTCCAACTCTGAGTGTAAGTGGCGTCATTTTGAATCGTATTCTCTCATGACATTATCCAAGATGACCTTATATCACGCTGGAGAAGAGCTCACTCAACTCAACGATAATCATGGCGAAAGGATGAAACCCCTTCGAAACTCCGGCCAAGATAAGGGCCGTCCATCTCTCGTGGAAAATGTACCACCCGAAGTTCTCCTGGAGCTGTTCTCTATCCTCCTCGATGACGACTCAAGAAATATGATCTTCCCGTCACATGTGTGTCGCCTCTGGCGTGATTTAATTACGCAATCGTCCGCACTGTGGTCCTGCATAACCCTCGGCGACGCCGACGAGAGCGAAGAAAATGTGTTCGCCTTTCTCAAGACTTGCCTTCAACGAGCTGGCGCACACCCCCTTTCGCTTTCGATCCATCCCGATAATGATATGATGAAGCCGAGCGCCCTGCTCAAAGCCGTTCTTCAAGCAGCGGGAAAATCCGAATGGAGCTCGATAAGCTACGACTCGCACAATATCAACGACTTTGTCCATTTCTTCGATGGCAGCTTCGACCTCAGACAAGTCACTCGTCTGTCTTTGGCATGCAATGCGTCGGGCCAGGGGATTCTCGACTTGAATTTACCAGGCGGAGTAGTTGATATGCGGCCTTTCACCCACCTTCGGTCGTTGAACCTCGAGTTTCTGGAGAGATTTGATATCACCAGAGTGCTAGTCCCGTGGGACCAGCTAACACACCTAAACCTTACGGTTTTCATCGACTCCCGCCTCTGCGTTTCCATCCTCCGCCGTTGCATCAACCTAGAATCCTGCGAGCTGTACCCAACCACCCATGAAGATCTACACATCCTTCACGACGTGGGTTACGAACGCAAATTGGTCCGGCTTCCTCAACTGAAACACCTCCATCTTACGTGCTACGATGTTCCCTCATTACTGCCAGATAACCTCCGGTGTCCGGTCCTCGAGGAGGCAAGTTTCGATTACGTCACCAAGGGTGTTGATGGCCACTGCGATTTTTTGGAGTCCTTCATTATAAAATGCCGCAACACGTTGCTGAAGCTGGGGCTTCCTGGACTCATGACCGACGATTTCAGCAAAATTCAAGGCCGCTTGACGGTTCTGGAAGAACTCACGATCACTGGCCCGTTCGGTTCGCCACCCTCCATTCTGGGCTACGATGTTACAACGCCTGGACCCAACTCGAGATACGATAGAGGCGTGCGCACCTTTTTCAAGAACCTCAGAGAACGTCCCGAAAGTCTTCCGAAGCTGACGACCCTTTGCATGCTTGAACAGCGCCCAGAAGAGAGGCTTTCCGTGGAGCGCGAGGTTGCCAAGTTCATCAAATGCCGTCTGTTCGAATTCAAGGATGCACCGCTTAAGGTCATTTTCAGATTGAAAGAGGGTGATAAGGAAGAGCAGAACCAAAGACAGGAAAATTTTAGGGAATGGCAGGCTCTTGGCATTACAATAGATTTCGACTTGTGAATATGGTCTCGTCCTTATTTTTGCAGCATCGTAGAGTTGTAGTCCGGGATCCGGACAGGACGTTCTCGCTAGGCCTCAACGTTTCCTTGCTTTTTCCTCTCTTTCTACCACCATCATGCACGAAGGTGCTCAAGACCCGTCATGAACAGGCGTTCAAGATTATATGTTCTCTGTATGAAGGCCTTAGTGACAACAGGGCTGTTCTCCGTCGGCTCTGTGACGGAAGGTCGGCTGCATGAGCAATTTCAACTGTTTTACGCAAACAAGCCGAAGTCAATGTTGTCACCTCGAAAAGCGACTCAGCGATCCTATCCGTACAAACCAAACCTAGGCCTCAACGCCGACTCGACGGACTCGATCTGTCGTACGTTGCGGGAGTTGTAGATGAGTACATGCATCAGTGCCCCACAACCGTTCGAGGGAAGAACAGGTCGGGCGTATATGGGCAGCGCAGTTTCAGTGAGCCGTGTTGACGTGCTGCGGGAATCGAGACTTGGTTGACCAGCATAGCCTGAGAGGGTAACACATCGTGTATATCATTAGTGAGAACCAATATCCAGAACTGTTGTAGTCGTAGACATGTACATGCGGGTATGAAGAGCGAGAATGCAGATTTTGAACGGAACTCTAAAGAGGGAAATGATGGCCGCCGTCAGTGAGCACGAAGCATGAAATTTAAATGCAGATATGTACTGACCGTACAATGAAAGAGAAATGAAAGGACACGCAGCATGGTCAACCCAGAGCAGCCTTCAATCCTGACTTCTGATCACGATACCACGCCGTCGGTACGCCATCCGTCCTATACCCCGGAGGCTCCATCGACGAGGACGCCTCAGCGTTAGGATTAGCATACGCAGGCCTGCCACCGTCCGATCCGTCCGTCATCCTCGCCTTCTCACCGCTCCATTGGCCTTCAGACCGCTTCTGGTCGCCCACGCCATAGCCATACTGCGCCTGCTGAGGGTGCGAAGGGCCGTAAAATGAGTCCGTAACGTTGGGGTGTGGCTGATGCTGGCGCTTCTCAGAAGGCGAGTTTGAGCTCGGAGATGAAGATGCGTAGCTTAGAGCCGGGGGTGAGTAGGCAGAGTTATTAGGCGGATTTTGGGCTGCATTGGGATAGGTTTGGGTCGGGTATTGGGGGTTCTGGCCTCCATAGGACTGGCCCTGAGGCTGAGTAGGGTATCGCTGGCTTTGGCTGGGGTATGGTTGGGATTGTGCGGTATATGACTGGCTCGGGGCATAGCCAGGGTATGGCTGGTAGTTCGTTGGTGGACTAGAAGGATCTCCAGACCCAAGTTGCGTCGTCGAGGATTGATCTGCGGAGAACGTTGACATTCTTGCTCCTTGGTTCCAGTAGCCGCGGCCGGAGTCCTGTGCGGGAGGCGCTGTGCGCTGGACGCTCATGGCAACCTGCGGGGCTGAAGGACGGGGCTGGAAGGCACCTGGTGGTTGGGTTGAATATTCGCTGATAGTTGGCTGCCGTTCCGTAGTGGCTAAGCGAGAGGGGGGTGGGAGGTTTCCGTATACTGTTGGGGGAGATTTTCTCTGCAAAGCCGACTGGCGCTTGTTCCAGGTATTCCCGCCGTCCATGTTTAGTGACACGGGTCGCGGAATCGCCGGGTCGGCTTTAGGTCGGAAAACATCGTTACACAAAGATGAACATCATGAAAAGAAAGTGAAGAGACGCACGTTGAGGCTGCAGGTGGGCTGGAACTGGGTACGCTGTCCTCTCGTACGCTTTGTCCCGCTGCTTGCGGTTGAAGCACCAGCCAATTTTGTAGAGACACACCACTATAAGGGCCACAAACACCCCCATCGTCACGATCGCCGGAATGAAGAACTTGTCGTTCACCACCTCGCTGGCCGTCGCTCTGGCCTCTGGCGTGGTCGTGTCATAATTCGTCCCGGATGAGCCCGCCGCCGCCGGTGAAGGGAGGAGTGCCTCGACAGCTACAAGTCGCGCAGCGTGAACCGGAAGAAAGAAACAGGGATTTGCGAGGATCGACAAGGCGAGCTGGTGCTTGGGAGGCAACATGGGGCAAAGCAAGCCTCAAGGCCACCGCTGGGCATTGTGCACCGTTCTTACCCTATTGGTGACTGGACCCTTGAATTACGTTAGGCGAGAGCCTCGAAGATCATCACAAATTCACCTCCTGATCACCGCATTTGGTCTGTCTCTCCCGTAGCGCTCTTAGTTTGAGGAGAAAGGTATGAGGATCATAAAAAAAGTGGGGGAGACGCCATAAAGCATTTGGGGAATCATGGTTGTCAAGGTCAAGGTTCGAATTCAAAAAGCGGGCAAATAGACCGCACGACGGCACCTCACCATGGAAGACAAAAAATCACCTCATATGTAAGCTACAGTCAACCTAGAAAAAGATCAGCCTCTAAAGAGGAAAAGTAGGTTACATATATTTTATGGTCGAGCTAAAGGCGGTGCAGGGTACTGGTATGGCTAAACGTTGAGTTCAGAAGAGATCCCAGGCAGATATCTCTCTGCTCTCTGAAGTAAAAGCGTCCAACCACAGAGACTTCGAATCCTATCAGAAGAGTGGCAAGACATCATCGTTGTGGAGGACCATGGTCGTCAAAACAAACGTGGTACGACGAAAGAAAATCTAAGTATTCAAGAACCTCGTGAATAGACGTCGTTTCCGAAGTCCAAACCATATTCATCTCAACCCACACAAGAAGCGTACGTGTTGAAGGTTTTTTTCACATGAAATACCATCAGAAGAATCGCATCGGGATAGCATGGTCGCACTCGAAGGTCTGGATTATCAATTCATATCTTTTCCTGTTGCGACTAAAACATAAGCTGGAAGCGCCGGACCGCAGACAAGACAAGGCGACTTCTCACATACCCGTCCTCATGCACACTTGCATAGCATGGGTGATCCTTCAGGCTACGAGGTGGTAACAAGCCTACAGGGGTGTGTCGACCACGTTCATTGAAAAACCTGTTGATATCAAGCCCTGTCTAGCGTTTCCAAGCTACAGTCGCTTCGACTAGGTGTGAACCCACTCAACAATCTTTGGAAGTCTGAAGACGGTCTGATTTTTGGGACAGCAGATGGGCGCCGAGGTGGTAGCATTGGTACCGTTGTGATTGCTATTGAGCGTACAGCCTTTTGAACGTTCTTGACTACTAAAGAACTTGAAGAACGTTGCTGCGTCCAGCTGCAAGGAGACTGCGACGAAGAAGCGTGTCGACGGCGTTCATTTAAAGGGTGTATTCTGATAACAAGTGTTAATAGGACACGCGACGAAAATAATAGCGACGTACCTTAGGCGATCGACACGCGGATCGATGCTTGACGCGTTAAAGTAATTTGAAGCGGCGGGAGAGGATAAGCCGGAATGAGGTATGAAAGCAATTGAATATGGATAGCAAGGGACAGCGGGGTATCAGAGCGGAAGACATGGAAACATAAGAGGCGGTTATAGAGTCTAGTTGCGAAAAGAACGACGAAGAAGGGCATAGGGTATGCTCTAGATATCATGACGGTGAAATGGGCTATGATACAATTGCGGATACGTACATGAAAGAGATATTAAAAGGTAGGCATGAACTGATGAATATGATTCATGAAGACGATAGTGGCAGGGGGTAGCGCAGTCGACGGCGAATCTGGAGTAAACCAGACAAAGGGGAGATTAAAGTTCTCTATAAAAACGAGAAGATAAGGAAAAGAGGCCAAAGTCGAGGTCGGGGTTGCCCAGGTGGAAAGCCCAGAGGAGGATGGGCTATAACCGACAAAAACGAGGCGTTAATCGCCCCAACTCATGATAATCGCGCCAGCATCCGGTAACTTGAAGTCAGTCGGAATAGTCTGTATCGATAACAGTCTCAACGTATTGAATAGATATCAAGACAGTAAGATGACGCACCACACGCGGCTTCGGCGTTGACGGGTTCTCCTCAGTGGGCGATGCAGCACCTTCAGCACCCGAACTGCCCTCCGTTGCCTCCGTCGCCACTGGGGGATGCGGCCCAGGTAGTCCTGACGGTGCAGACCCCCGTTCTCGTGCGCGCCCTCTCGCCCGTGTATCTGTGTATCCAACCAGACGAACGTTCAATATTGGCGTGGGCTTGGGTTGTTCGATGATGATCGAGGGTGCGCGTGAGCGTGGAGAGGGGCCAGCCTCGTCGTCGCCCGCCACCGATGACGATCTGGTGGTGGGCTCGTGGTACCCATAGTTCGAGGTGCCGAAGGGCCCTCTCCGTCGATACCGCGCTGAATCACGATTTGCGTAGAAGTCGGATATTGTGCTGGGCGCGTAGGGGTCGTCCTCCTGTGGCTCGACTGAACCAGACGCTGACCGTGAGTGCTGCGGCTGTTCTGGGATAACCTGATTGTGCAGATTGAAGGGGATCTGAGACGCGACATTCACCATTTTCCTGCATCGTCAAGGCTATCAGTACGGCGCTCACAATGAATCTGAGCGAAAACGCACCCCTCTTTCGCGCGTACGATGTGACCCAATCGCTCCTCGATCTTCTTCCGGTCAATCAATACCACACTTGAACTTCGGAAAAAAAGGTCAGAGTTGACATCATCTTCGAAACATGAGAGACTCCGGAAAACATACTAAACGAGTGCAGGGGGATCATTGGATTCTGGGATAAGGTGGGACCTCTCGTCATACAGAGGACTTTCCTCCCCTTTCCCACCAGAACAACAACAGAAGATGTTCCGCAAAGCCGCGAAAGGCATTATTAGGAAATGAAGGGGACTTGAAGGGCGCGGAACCGGAGAAACGTCAGTTGAGTGACAGGTTTGGGTTGCGCTTTGGCCTCGTTTGCGATGGTATGGCGCCGCCCTTCGAACAAACAATGATGATACTGTTCAACAAGAACAGACAAGAACCCTGACGTCGAAGAACTGCGCTTCGAGGCCAGAGATTCAGAATGCTGCGGGACAAGCTACGGCGCCAGCACACTGCGTACAGTGTATTCGTCTAAATGTGGGGGACTTGCGCAAAGTCTATGGGTTGCCTGACTCGAGTCATCAGTCACCTCGTAGCCCCGGATTGTCACCAACTTTCGCTGCGAGCGCAGCCCGGAATCTGGAGAACTCAAATCGACCGACTGGCATATCTCCTTGGCCATACTTCTTCTTCCTCTAGGGTCTATCTTTCTTTCATCATGGACTTTGAACGACACAATGCAACGAACTCTGGCTCGGGAGAACAATTCCTTCAGTCGCTTTGGC
>CACVBS010000080.1:223327-239200 GCA_902728275.1 Cyclocybe aegerita
GTCTCCGTCGTCCACCGTGACGTTTCGGTCGGCAACCGCATATGAAATGAGGGCAAGGAGGAGAGCACAAAGTTTGAGAGTCGATTTTTGAGGAAGATGGTGGCCCATGGTCAAGTTTCGGAGACGATGGCTCCAGCTCGGTGGTGCCGCTGGCCGTCGAGTAGCCGAATCAGCCTAAGGAGCATCCAAATCGATCTAAACTCGTGGTGGAAGCACTCAGGTCTTTATGTAACAGAGGTGGCGAACACGAGGCAGAGACATGGTGAACGGCTGATTCGACGGCGATTCGGGTGGCGGTGAGATTCTTGGTGGAACTTTAGCTGTACTGGCGAAGTTCGAAGGGTTTGCGGCCCTCTATAGGAGTCCATTAATCTATTAGGATGGACTGGAGGTTCAGGCAATCAAGAGCTACGCACCGCGAGTGCCTGGTTATTTTCTTGCTACTGAAAACGAACATATCTGCTGTCCGCTCATGGCTATCTCCGAACACCTGTGAGCAGCGAGGTTGATTCCATCTTCATGTCGGGAAAGGGGGGATCGAGGCGAACTTGAGGTTTCAGAATTTCGCATGAAGATGGTGGTTGTAGTCTAAGTTGAAAGCGCGAGTCAACATCCTGTCGATGGATAGGCTAATCCATTCTCGAATGTTTTCCCCCATATTCTGGCTAAAAAAGGAAGTTATATGGAAACCTGTGTGGCGGCGATAGAAGACCTCAAATCCCGCTAAATCGCCAAAGGATGCAGAGGGCCCAATATTAATAATGAAAGGAATATGGAGATCTGGAAAAAATATCAAACAGGAGGGTTCCCTGCGCTGACGAGTATGGATTAGGTGCCCATCACAGAAAACGATGCAGTCCGTGAATACAACAACTTGGGACACCCTACTGAAGCCCGAGAGATACGAAGAAATTAAGGGATAGGTAAATATATGAACTGTCCGATATGCCAAATCCCAACCGAGTCTGCTAGTATAATTTAAGCATGTCCGTCATAATGCCAGAGTCTCTTTTTGGCGTGCCCCAAGATGCAGTATGTTTTCGAGTCAATGAAAGCGGCGGCAACACAGGTGGTATGTCGTCGAGCGTCGTACCTCGCGTCGAGATCCCTTTAGTTGATGGCGATGTGGGTGAATGATGCGGAATATCTTCCGCTGGGTCCGATGTAAATGGGTCGTTCTGGTCGAAGAAATATTCTCCTGGGTTCGTGTCCCGGCTATACACCGACGGGCTTCCTTGCGTCCATGGTTGAGAAAGAGAGGGGGATGATTGCATGACTGACCGAGGGACAGGCGGGAGTGGACGCACACGTATGATCGAGGGCGAAGGCGCAGTCTGTGGTGATTGATCGACCATATTTATCTTTGGCGACGGCGAAACATCTCTGATGCCGCTATTCACATTGTCCACGGGTTCATGAGAAGAAGAATTGGATGGCTCCTGGGCCTGAACCCGGGTGTTCGTTGACGTTCCATCGGAAGAATAAGGCGTCGTATTGTGAGACCGAATGTGTAGGCTGTCTTCCACAACGATCTGGGGCATCGCGGTGTATTCGGCCTGCCAATTCTTGTTTGGTTCCCATTGCCGCCAGCCAGGAAAAGAGAGTGGTACTATCTTTGCATGGGAGGCGGTGAGCGTCGTTGAAGAGTCTACAGGTGCGTCCAACAGGCTCGCGTGTGCGGCGTCAGGACGGTTCTGTGCGGTGAATTGGTTTCCACTTTCGAAAGCTTTGACACTATTCCGCCTCGGCCTTCTCGATCGAAAACACCACACGGCGATGAAAAGTAGTACGATCACAAGGATTGCGGATACGACGCCAAGTGCAATCGTCAATGACCGAACGGACTGAGAAGCGTTGCTCGAAGCCGCTGAAGTTGCTGTAACCGTTCTGGTGACAGTCGCTGCGGTAGAAGGATTCACTGCCGCTATCGAATCAGGCTCGGACTCGGACACTTCAAACCTGTCGGAAGAGTAAGAAAAGCAACATTTTGACGCAGTTCCAAGCTTCAACAGTGCTCACATAAGGGCGTCTAGCACTGCGTAAGGGTCTCCTGGATTTATCCCAATCGTGAGGGTGTGCCGGGCGCTTATCGTCCCAGGGAACGCTTGGATAATATCCCACCCCTTGCTCGCGCTCACGGCGTTTCCTGTCTGTACGGGTACAGAGTGGTCTTGCAGGTCGAGGACCGTGGTTGTACCGTCAATCGTAACAGCGGTGGTGACTTTATAAGGATATCGCGAAGCAATGAAATAAAAGGAGACATCTGCACACGAGTTCACGCCTTCTGCAAGGATACTAGTGAAGGACTTACAGGTAAACGTAACGTTCGCGTATGCCTCAGGATCCTCCGTCACCATATGATATCCGCCGTAGTTGAGGATAGCACCCCCCGGGTCCGCGTCATCGAGTCTCCTCCAACTCCTCTGAGGACTATAAGTGATCAGCAAGCTCGTCTCATCCAAAGTAACATTGACTAGCTGAGAAAAAACGCAATCGACAAGACTGAGAGGAAGAAGAGCGACCGCAAGCGCGGAGTGATAGTTGCTGATCATGGGGGGAGCAGTTCCATCGAACGGGCAACAGAGATCGACGTCTTTCTTATGGCTCTATAGATAGGTAGAAAGACATTAGCCAAGCAACAACTTACGAGATGGTCGACTTAGATCGAAGACGGCCTGAAATCGGCATAGGTTAGCACAGCTCGACACAGGAGGGCGGATAAAGCGGCCCACTGATGACGTCTGTCCATCTTCCTGAATGGTCAACGAACGCCTTCCAAAGCTTCCCATGATCCTTGAATGATCATCATCGTGCCGCAGATGCCTTGAGTATAATCGGAAAGACCGACCTGAAAAGATCAAGCGATATTTCCAGTGGAAGCTCCAAAAACGATGGTTGCACAAAAACGCGGGTCATGACGAGCAATCCTCATCGTAGGCGCCTAGGAAACGAGACGGACACGGAAGGAAGGTCTCCGATGGCGAATAGCGTGTTCTTCAGCCCCACCATAGCCATCTTCTATTCCATTATGACTATGCAGAACGCTGTCCTCTACGTTGCTGACGGAAAGAACGACCAGGCGCGGGAACTCGGGAGAAGCCATCAGCCAACGACCTGGAGACGGATATCCTTGACAGAGGGATGAGAGGGCGATGTCGCTGAGAATAGCCCCTCCGAGCCATAATGACGGTGGTCTGATTGGCATTGCCGTTAAATATCGAGCGTCAAACGTATCAGCGTCAGTCAAGAGCTGCTCTTGTATTTCCCAGCCTCCCCGGTTGTGAACGGTAGAGCCTGGGATGCAGCAGGACCTTCCGCATGCTACCCTCTTGCTTCGATGCTAGCTGCCCTGGTTTTGGTTACTGCGCAACAAGGGAAGACGAGAGGAGAAACCGGTGGCACGGGCCTGCAGGACACACAGGCTTATCGTACCGATATCACATTGCCGAGTCAAAGTGACGGCAAGTCGGTTGTAAGGTGTGGAGGTCTTTGGGTTAAAGGGTGGTAAGAATATCCAATCCATGACAAGTTGGGTCAGGCCAATCTTGAGCGGAACTGCAGCCCATAATTAGCTTGTCTCTTATTGGAATCTTGTAGGACGCACGGGTGTTCGTAGTCACCATTCGAAATCAACCGTAACACCCAGGGCTCGCGTTCTCTCATATTTCTGCCTTCGCTCCTTCTGCTCTTCGCTAGCGTCCTGGTTCTATTCTGTGGATGACGGTAAGGGGGACTGAATCCGTGCAGGCATATAGACGGGACTCGAGAAACGGGGCGAGCTCTCGCTTCACGTAAATCTTCTCCTCTGTTCGTGTTCGCTGTGCAAGCACACGAAGGATCTTCAGGTTTGGAAGACTTCACGGCTGCTTCTTGAGACCATTGAAGAACGAATATGTGCCCACGTCGTAAACCTGCGAGTCTGGACTTCCGTCACGCTCGAGGTTGTCTGGCCAGCCCAGCGGACCAGTAACGGTAAGCTCCTCCAGAACCCTCAAGTGGACTAGCACTCGCTGGAAACGGTAGTCACTGTCGATTGCCTTTCCAGGAAGCCCCAGCTTCAGCAGCGTTTGGCCACAGCTTTCAAGGAAAGAAAACAGGAAACGACGGGCGCCTTCTTCCTCCTCGTTTTCATAAAAGAAAGTCGCCTCTTCGAGGGCCGGACACTGGAGGTTATCTGGGAGCAACGAGGGAACTTCAAAGGTCGGGAGGTGGAGTTGCTTGACCTCAGGAAGTTGGGAGTGGTTTGTGCTGATAGTTGTTGTTCCAGAGGATTTCATAGTCACCGGTGGTTTTGGAATGTAGCGTGCAGCTTTCTAGGTTGATGCAGTGGCGAAGGATGGAATGGTACAGGCGTTAAGCAATGCCAGATGTAAGCTTCAGGTTCGTTAGCTGGTCCCACGGGACTAACACCCTAGTTATATCGATCTTCTTCCAAAAGTCGAGGGTCAGAGACCGTAGGTGCGTGAACGGCCGCATATCTGCTACTCCGCTCGGTAGATCCAACTCGAACACACCTCGGGCCCGCACGCAGCAGGTAAGAGACAGATTCCTGACTTGTCCAAGGTTGAATCGCCCGTCGAAGAAAGGGCGAAATTCGGCAATCTTGTCTGGCGAATAGTTTATCGACGCCCATTCACATTTTCCTCCCGCCTTCAGAACGGCTTCGAGGAGAGCGGCCGGGTTCATCCGCTTATTGTTTGGATTGATAGCAAGCAAAAGGGGGCATAGGCCGGCGCGTTGTATGCAAGCACGGAGGTAGTCGAAAACAGCTTCGTCATCCTCGTCGAAATCACCAAGCGATATGCACATCCATAGCGTGGACGACAGGCTGGGTAATCAAATTTCGCCAGAGACGACACACATGCGACGGAAAGACCATGTTTCTTGAATTGTTATTGAGGAGGGTTGAGAATACCTCTAGGAGGATCTCGAGTGGTGCGCGTTGTGTAGCAGATGGCCGGCCTTTAAGGCCAGGGTTTCGACGAAGCGATTCCTGTCGCTCGAGATCACGGCGATAATCGTTGACCAGAGCTTCGAGCTCCTGTATAAGCTCATCTGGGATACGCGATATCAGGAGTAAGAAATGAGATTAGAAAGTTACGACCAACATTAAGGGCTGCTGCCAGATGCTTTCGGTCCAGTGGAGATTCAAGTAAGAAGGAAAGACACAAACACGTCGCAACTACCTGGACGCCGGTTGCCGGATGAGGACATTTCAGCCCTATAACCCTGCTCGATAGCTTCAAGGACTTTTGGATGAAATAGACGGTCCCGATCCGAAGGCGGGTGATAATAATTTGGTGCATATACCTAAAAATCTACGATTTTTTGGCAGACTTAGCGATGAGATGATGCCAATTATTCGAAATCTATTGTAACACCCCTGGCCCGCCATTTCCTATATTTTTGCCTTCGTTCCCTCTGCTCTTTGCTGGCATCCTGATCCAGTCTGAAAAAGACCTTCAATTGGCCCAACTCCTTGCGCTCCGATAGACGGGACTCAATGAACTGTGCAACCTCGCGCTCCATGGAGGCCTTCTCCTCGAGGCGCTGTCCAAGCATTCGAAGGACTTTCAGTTTTGGAAGGCTTCCAGGCTGTTTTCTGAGATTCTTGAAGAAAGTGCGAACACCTTCGTCATAATACTTTTTGTCTTCGTAATCCTCGATGTTTTCCGGCCAGCCGAACGGACCAGTGATCGTGAGCTCTTCCAGGACCTTCAAGTCAGCCTGGATTTGCATGAAATCGTCGGTCATGAGTCCAGGAAGTTGCAGGTTCCGTATCGTTCTACCACAATCTCCAATGAAAGATAGCAAATAAATGCAGTCGCCATACTCCTCCTCTCTGCTGTAATGGAACGTTGCGTCTCGGAGGGTTGGTAACTTGAGAGTATCCGGGAGCAACGAGGGAACTTGGGAGGTCCAAAGATGGAGCTGCTTGAGTTTGGGAAGCCGGATCGGCTTACGTTTGTAATCTTCGTCGTAAATAATATCTAGGTCGCCCTCGGTGTCGGGGTGTAGCGTGCAGTTTTCTAGATTGATGCACAATTTGAGGACGGACAGGCAGACACTGGAGTCAATGTCAGGTTCCAGTTCAAGGTTCCTGAGTTGCGCCCACGGGACTAGCAGCGTGGTGGTGTCGATTTGCTGTACAAAGTGGAGACTCAGCGACCCGAGGTGCGAGAAAGACCGCATGTCGACCATACCGCCTGGTAGGTCCAACTCGAAAATCTCTTCCTCGTCCGAATCCCCAGCCCGTTCGTCGCATGTGAGAGATAGACTCCTGATTTGTCCGAGGTCGAACCTGCCATCGAAGAAAGGGACAAATTCGGTGATATCGGACGATACATAGCTTATCGAGCTCCATTCAGATTTCCTTGCAACCTTCAAAACAGCTTCGAGGAGGGTGTCCGGGCCCATGGAGTCGTTATTGGGATTGATTGAAAGCGAAAGGGGGTGTGGGCCGGCACGTTGGATGCAGGTCCGGAGGTGGGCGTGAACAGATTCCTCATCCTCGTCGAAATCACCAAGCGCGATACACGTCCACAGCGCGGACGTCTCGGTGATCAAACTGCGCCAGAGACGGCACACTTGCGATGGGGAAATCATGTTTCTTGAATCGTTGTCCAGGAGCATCGAGAATATCAGTAGGAAGACCTCGGGTGGAACGTGTTGTATGAGAGATGGGCGATTTTTAAGGCCCAGGTTTCGACGAAGGACTTTCTCCCGTTCGAGTGAGTCAAGTCCGCGACGATAATTATCGATTAGAGCATCGAGCTCCTCTTCAGTGTTGTACAAGGTCATCTGCGGTGCACGATAAGTAGTGATACAACACCAGGTTAAAATGCAGATAAAAGAGTTGAGACTTACATCAAAAGCCGGAAGAGTGTGGTTCTAGAAGTAAGAGGAAAAGACGCGAAAAATTCCGTCGCATTGAACAGAATCGCTAATTGGCATTGCCGAGTCCCGACTGCGCGGTTACTAGATCAGGTCAATATAGGAGCACTATCAATTGTGGTCGACAGCACCAACAACTTCGAGGTTCTTGTGGATATAGCAGTATTTCCTTCACTATCCATGGTTCAAACTGTGGCTAAGGCTTCCCATACCTCCATTATATTTGTTTCAACGGCTCAAAGGAAGAGTCAGGAAGAACGCGTGTATAATACAACCGTGTAGCAGAACGAACGAGTAGACCAAATACAACTACTCGAAATCCATCGTAAAACCCTGGGCCCGCCATTTCCGACATTTTTGTTCTAGCTTCCGTTGTTCTTCACTGGCATCCTTATTCAACCTGAAAACGATGTGAAGGGGTGTCGAATCCTTGCAATTTGCTAGGCGGGACTCGATAAATTGTGCGACCTCGCGCCCCACAGAGGTTTTCTCTTCTGGGCGCTGGTCAAGTATCCGAAGAACCTTCAGCTTCGGAAGGGTTTCGGGCCGTCTCTTGAGATCCTGGAAGAAAGCGCGCATGCCGGCATCGTAAGGCCTATCGGCGCGGCCGTCCATGAGATCCTCGAAGGTTTCTGGCCATCCGAATCTACCAGTGATTGTGAGCTCTTCTAGAACATTCAAATTGCCTTGCGTTTCAATGAACTCGTCGGTTATGAGTCCAGGAAGCTCCAGCTTTAAGAGCGTTTCGCGACAATTTTCAATGAAAGACAGCAAGAAGCTGTAGTTACGCTCCTCGTCGTAATCGTAGTGGAAGGATGCATCCTGGAGGGCCGGACACTGAAAGTTGTCAACGAGCATTGCGGGAATGTCGGAGGAAGTGATGATACGGAGCTGCTTGAGTTGAGGAAGCCGCACCGGTTGTTTATATTTCTCGATTTTTCCGTCCTTATAGGTCTTGGGGTGCAGCTCGCAGGTTTCCAGGTTGATGCAGTGACGGAGGATGGAAAGGCACAAGTGTGAGTCAATGCTCGACGTAAGTTTGAAGTCTGTTAGCTGTCCCCACGGGACTAGCACCTTGGTTGTGTTGATCTCCTCCTCGAAGTCGAGGTTTAGAGACCGCAGGTGCGTGAACGGCCGCATGTCTACCACTCTACCCGGTAGATCTAACTCGAAAATTCCTTGTTCCTCCCGGTCAACGCAGGTAAAAGAAAAGAGGCCAAAAGTCCTGTCGCAACAGATCGGGATTTCGGGTGTCGCACATGCGCAGTTACCAGATTTGGGTACTAAGCCCCTGTAATCGTCCTCAGTTGGCTACGATACCGAACGATTGCAGACAAATCGCCGAGCGTTATACACATTCAGAAGCGAGAGTGACGATACGAGGTTTGTATAATTAGCCTGTGTTGAAGCAGTACAGTCAATAACTCCACGAAATCCAGTCGTGTCCGTCGCGTTCGGCAATGAGCAACAGTCAGAACTCGACGGCGATCCAGTAGTCCTATTCGTCGAGTTCGACTTGCAGACCATCCTTCTCCCATTTCGCATATTGCCTGCGGTACTGGTCCATCTTCGCGTCCGTTCGATCCACCATCTTGAAGACAATACGCTGTAACTTCGCCACATTTCGCTTTCCGGTCATTCTGGATTTTGCGATCTGGAAAAGCGAGGCGTTCACCGCATTTTTTGACCTCTTGCTCTGATCGATGACCTGAAGGACTTTTAGCCGTGGCAGCAAAGCCTTTTTGGGCGTGACAACGAGAGGCGAGAAGAAACTGGAAATAGTATGATCGGAAAATTCGTCCTCGTCGTCACTGTCGTCATCGCTGTCGGAGTCACTGCTGTCGTCACTGTCGAAGTCGCTGTCATATCCTCCCATGATTGTGAGCTCCTCCAGATTCTGCATAGAACCCGCCCACTTGTCGGTACGACAAAAATCTGCTGAGAGTTTTAATCTTCGTAGTGTGGCCTCACACTTTGCTAGGAAGGCTATCAACTCGGTATCTCCCACTTCCATACAGTGATTCAATTTGAAGGTTGCCTCCTCAAGGCAAGGGCAGACGAGTAGGGAAGGAATAAAAGCGGGGTTCGAGTCGCAAACGAGCTCGAGTTTCTTCAGCTTAGCCAAAATTGCCGGCTCATAGGACCCCGTCACATACCCAAGGTCAAAATCGGTATTAGGCGATATGGAACACGATTCGAGATTGGTGCAGAGACAGAGGATAGAAAGGTAGGCCAAAGATGTCATGTCAGAGGCGAGCTTCAGACTCGTAAGCCTATTCCATGAGACTGATGTCTTCGCAGCGGAGATTGAAGAGCCGAAATCAAGGGTAAGGGTCTGGAGTGATTGCAAGGGTACCGGGCCTAGTAACGTCTGTTGAGGGTCCAATGTATATAGGGACCAGGGCTGGAGTCGACCAAGACATGTGAGAGATAGATTTTTCAGCGGAGCGAAAACCTTTGGTTGGCACCTTGGGATTGTGATGAGTATCAGAACGCAATCCGCCATTTCCAAGGTCGTGAAGGAAAATGACTCCCATGGCTGGGTGCCTGTGGTTGCTGCCTTTAGAATCTCCTTGAAATAGGCCTCGGATGACATATACTCGTTGTGAGGCTTGATAGAAAAGGAGAGGAGACGGCTGCGAGCTCTTGTTATGCAAGTTTTAAGATAAGCCAGACTGACGCGCTTCTGCTCGTTCTTCTCGCCGACACATATGAAGCGCCAGAGAGCGGCTTCGCGAAGAAGGGCTTCTCTCCAGAGCCGACAAACATGCGATGGCCACACCAAATTCCTCGAGTCGCCATTGACGAGGTGCGGGAATACCTCAGAGAGAAGTTCGGGCGGCATGGATTGAACTCCAACGGAACCCGACGGAAGACCGGCTTTCCTGCGAAGGAGACGTGCTCGTCGTTCTTCAAAGCGGCGATTGGCTTCGGCTTGTTCTTCATCAAGCAAACGGATCTCCTCGTCCACTTCGAATTCTGAGGTCTTGACCCCGCGCTGGGCGCGAGTAGCGCGTCGACGCGACATCTACACGGCATATCACCATTAGCAGCCCATTGGCGAAAAGATGTAAAAGTTACATACGTGCGATGGACGTATGGTAAAGCACGGCGGCTTGGGCCAATTGAAGGGGAGTATATAACGTGGTGATGGTTGAAGGAAAGACTAGATAGAACGGTAGCATTACGAAGCTGGCATGTTTCGGCTGTTCCCGGCCCGAAGAGAGCTCCCGAGATTCAAAAAGCGGACAACCATTCGAAGGAGCACCAGAGTGAAATTCGTATTATTGCTCTGGTTCTATAGGTTCTACGTTTGATATTCTTGCATAGGGGGGTCAGAATTGCATCAACTCTCTTTTTCAGTGTAAGTAACGGTTCACTGGCATTGGTCCTGTGAAGACGAGTCAGGATTGAAACCTCCCAGAAAACGAACAAAAACGTTGTGCCCACCATCGATATCTACTCGAAGACCACGACTTTCCCATTCTCGATACTTCTTGCGATATTTTTCTAATTTCTGTGTTCTCTGGGTCGGCGTCTTGAGGATTATGCGCTCCAAAGGAACTACACCCTTCTTTCCTGACATGCGAGACTTGGCTATTTGGAAGAGATACTCCTCGACGCCGTCCTTGGTTCGGTTGGGTTGTTCGAGCACTTGAATGGCTCTTAAGCGAGGGAGGTACTTGTTTCCCGTAGTAGCGAGGGGAGAAAGGAATGATCTGGCTCCCGAATCGTCCAGGTCTTCCTCCACGGTCCAGTCGTCGGAGTCATCACCATCATGATATGGAGCAACGACGACAAGTTCCTCTAGGTTCTTGAGTTTAGGAAGACAGTCGCTAAGAATATTGGCAAAGACTCCAGGAACCTGCAGCTTCAGTAGAGTTTCACCGTACTTGCAGATGAAAGTTTTGAGTTCTGTGGCTTCGTTGTCTAGATTGCCGTCAGA
The DNA here is from genome assembly GCA_902728275.1 of Cyclocybe aegerita. NCBI lineage: Eukaryota > Fungi > Basidiomycota > Agaricomycetes > Agaricales > Hemipholiotaceae > Cyclocybe > Cyclocybe aegerita. The sequence continues at coordinate 234,168 of CACVBS010000080.1, forward strand.
GTCAGAGTCGGAGTCGTAGTCGGAGTAGTAGTCAGAGTCGTCAAAGTTGGAGCAATATTTGTAAGCGAAGGTAGCCTGCTGAAGGACGGGACAAACGAGAGTGGCAGGCAGGAGGGAGGGAACACGTTCGGAAACGAGTTCAAGCTTCTTCAGCTTGAGGAGGCGAGCCCTTTTCGGGTAACGCTCGCTCTTCTCTAGGTCGCTTCTGTCGAAGTCGGTCTCCGGCGAAACAGAGCAATTTTCCAAGCTGACGCAATGGCGAAGGATTGCTAGTAGTTTTTCTGAACGCATTCTGCAAGTGATTTTCAGGTCAGTGAGTTGATCCCAAGAACATGCTTCTTTGGATTTTGACAGTGGGTTAGGGAAGTCAAGGGTAAGTGCTTTGAGCGCCGCGAAACGCTGTAGGTCCAGTCTGTTCTTTGGCAAATTTTCGCCGAAGGGATAGTATGTAGGTCTGTTGAGGCTCGTAAAGGATAAATCCTTGATTGTTGCGATACTGCTTGGCGGCAAGCCATCGATGAAAAAGACGCACTCCTCGATCTGGTTGGTCGTTAAAGCGATCGACTCCCACCGAATGGTGCGTGTTAAAACGGCCAAAGAATTCTTAAAGCTGCTCATGGACATGAGCTTCTTGCGGTTGTTGATCGAAAGCGACAGCGACCGCTCGCGAGCTCGTTCTTTGCACATCTTGAGGAAGCGCAGTGCGCCACTATGGATTCGTTGCGGTCGCCGAGGTGTATGCATGTCCATAGAGCAGCATCGCGAAGGATGACGTCCCTCCAGAGCCGGCAAACGTGCGAAGGAAATATCAGGTTTCTTGAGTCGCCATCGACGAGATGTAAGAACGTCTCCGCAAGAATCTCGGGTGGGAAAGATTGAATGCTAGTAGGTGTTGGGAAGGCGTGTTGACGAAGGAGGAGCGAGCGTCGTTCTTCGAAGACGTGATTAGATTCGGCTTGTTCTTCGTCGAGGAGTCGAAGCTGCTCCAGCACTGGGACTTGTTGACCGCGACGAGGGCGGGGTGGCCGCCGACGCGACATCTAAAGGGCAGCTAGACGTCTATTCAAATCAAAAAAAGCATATAAGTTCGCGTATATGCGCACAATGTGAAGATTGAAGCCCTGTTGAGCGCGAAGTGGTGGTGGTGGTGGGAGGCAAGATGGAAGCAGAAAGCGTGTCGACGTCAATTTAGGGCCGGCCCGGTGAGCCGTGAGAGGGAAGAACGAAAATGTGATTGGACGTCAGTATTGTCAAGACGAGGACGTTCCGTTATTCGAAAGTTCGAGCCGTTCGAGCCGTGCGAGACGTACGAGCCATAGGTGGCTGACCTCCACCCGCAGTGGCCCCAGCAGAAAGTAACTCAGAAAATAATTATTAGCTCGCTAGTTCCTAAGACTAGGTAATGTTGGAGGATAATCTGACACAAGCTTGACTGCCCACAAATTAAAGTGGGCAGGGAGGGTCAGCAGGTGCTGACCCTCGTCGATGAGGGCGGGCAGCGCAGCACAACCGCCCGCCCGGCGCCGTCGCAGGCTTTCACCCTGCCATAGAAACCAGCCGAGGAAAAATGACAAAATAAGTGCATTTAATAGGTATTTACAACGGCAGGACGAGGGTAGCTCTTTGCGGTAGCGTGGCTCAGAGAGATGGTTTACTAATCCCCATAGTATAACCATATTCCTGTCCGTCGTGCCAATTCTCGAAGCTAACCTTCGCTCCTCACTTCCTCGCTCGCCCGTCGTACCGCTGATGTTTGTGCTCGTGAGCGGCCCAGTCGTGAGGGGTCTGTGGTCGAGCTTGAGGTGGTAGTTGGGGGTTAGGCATGGGGGCAACGGCGCGCGGCTGACCTGCGCGGTGTGCGGTGTGTAAAGGTCTTGTGTCGGGGTGGAAAGGAGGAAGTCGGGATGGCGAGACGGCGTACGAGGAGGGTAGAACAGGGCGAGGACGGCGTGGGCCCCTCCCTCCTGTCCCTTGTTGCACTCGTGTCATGTTCAAGCCCGCACGTCCGGGCCTCTCGAGTAGCTGTGTTGCCAAAGATCGAGTTGGCGGGGACAGCGATGGTAGGTATCTGTGGGTGCTGCATGCGAAGGGCGGAATGGGATTGGGAAGGCGCGGTCGGAGGGGCTGGTAAGGGGAGGGACTCGCCCTTGCCTTCCTAGCCCTAGCCCTCCTCTCCCTCTCCCTCTCCCTCTGCTCGTACTCGCCCCGTGTCCAGAACGTAGACCGGCACAGGCAAGCGGTTCCGTGCTCTGGCTTGCCGTGTCACTACCCGTGCGTCCATCGTTCGTGCCCGCCCTCGCCCTGCGAAACGTTGGGTGGGTGTTGGGGTTTCTGCGAACCCAGTGCTAGGCTTCCCATGGCATCTTGGAGAGAAAATTCCTGTGATTTGCTTCAGCGGATGGAGAACACTGACGGTGAGGCCATGATGGAGCAGATAATGGTGCAATTCTGTGTCGAGCGGTTGCTGGCTGCCAGTGTAGAGTAGCTGACGAGTTGGCGAGGCCCACTGCGTTAGCTAAGCAGGCTCGTACGTCTCGCACGGCTCGCACGGCTCGAACTTTCGAATCCCAGAACTTTCTGGTCAAGACGACACTTATATATAAGTCACGAAAAATCGAAAAATAATTTCCCTCACTTCTTCCACCTATCGAACACCTGGAAATGGCTCAACGATTGCTCATCGTGACAGGGCGCGAAATGGGAGATAGGGGCCAGCTGTGGGCTTGAATTCCAACCGTTGGTTGCATATATCTGCAGCCATATAGCTGTTTCTGAGACGCAGATACAGGGCATTTATTTCTTCAAGCAACAAGGAGTAACTAGTCCTAATAGTCGGTACTGAACGAGACCTCCTTCCATGCCTCCAACCTCTCGATCGCTTCCAAACTCGACTTCTTCGCGCCAGTGTAGCAATCCGTCCCAAGAGCGAGACTACGCGGGAAGGGTTTTCCTGCCGCCCCACCTTCGCCTTTAACAACGTCGGCAATGACCGCTACGCCTTTCAGAGGATCGCCAGGTTGCTTTCCGTTGTATGCTAGGAGAGCGAAGGATCAGACGGAGTGATGTAGGAATGAGATAAGCGCATACCCTGAAGAGCAGCCTCGGCACGTTCAGACGTCTCTTGGTAGTCGGAAATACGAGCAACTTGCGGCGCGCGCTGGTCAGCAGCCAAGAACGCGGTGCGGAAGTAGCCAAAATCGATGCAGATGCTCCTCAGGCCAAGGGGTGAAATTTCATCGTGGAGGGTCTCGGAAATTCCTGCATTAAGAAATATTAGACGCTGAAGTTGAAATGGATCATTTGGACGGACCTCGAAGTGCCCACTTGGTTGTGGCATATAGTCCCGCATAGGGCACCGACCTGTATGTGGATCATGACCATTCGATTAACACTATTGAGGCATATGCCTTTCAACGCACCTCCATCCTCCGATAGATCCTATGAAAACAACGGTTCCAGTTTTCTTTTCACGCATATAAGGCAAGAAAGCCCGGGTGACGTTCAAAGCACCGAATACATTTGTGCTATCATGACGGTTTAATCAAGGGAAAAAGCATGCAAAAAATCACTCACTTGAACTGATCCAAGGTCTCTTGAGGACTATACTCAAGGAAGATAAGGCAGGGGAATAACCGAAGAGCATGTAGTGACGAACGTGCTTTCTTCGATGGCTCCAACTAAGATGTACCCTGAAAGTGATACGTTCTGTCATTTGATCGACCAATGCATGGACGAAATCTTAAGCTGACCTGCATTGTTCACGAGGACGTCGACACGCCCGTGGATAGCAATGGCTTTCTTTGCGATTTCGTGGAGATCCTCAAGAGTAGCAGTGACATCCAGCTCCAGGACATCGGCGCCCTTTTCCTTCAGATCGGCGAGCTTGGTAACAGACCGGGCACGACCTGTCGCGATGACTTTGTCCCCACGTTTCAGCGCTTCGAGTGCGAGATCGCGTCCGAGTCCTGAACTGAGGCAGTACACCATGTCAATCGATGTACTCCGAAGGCAGGGAGGGAACGTACGTTGTCCCAGTAATCAACCATACAAGCTGTGAGGACATATTGAGAGGATCGATGGTGTTTGGCCTCCTCCATCTTCTGACGACCTCTTATCTCCAGAGCGGCTGCGTTGTATAAAACCAGCCATGAGGTCATCGCAGGAGAAGCTTGGATAGAACGGCGACAAGAAAAGCCCAAGCCTAAAATATTTAGATAGGTTAAGCGGGAAACTCTGCGCACGGTTACATACGGTCATGTACATGTCAGAATATCGACTCATAGAGGCATGCCACTAGGTCTTGGCTGATTGTGAATCCTAAAGTTCTTATCAGATGAGCGATTGAGGCGTCGAACCAAAATTACGCCTTACTGACGACCTTTTGGAGCCGCCATAACTGCGATTTGATTCCTGTCGAATCCACGGAAATCCGACTATGACGGTCCTGGACGGATAGCTTGGAGGCAGGTGATCTCGAGTTTCGCTCAGTGACGAATTTCGGAATAGAAACTTAAAGAAGAAGAGTTCGTTGGAGTTTGCGGTGAAAGAACAAAATGGCACTGCAAAACGAGATAAGGGTATGTAATCAGCTGGGTTATTTCGGAGATTGCCGTTAATGTGAACGGCCGGCCCGGTGGTTCAAGAAACCTTTGTCAGTTTCATCCATGTTCCCTTCAGCGAGAATCAAGACAACTGTCGAACCGCACGCTACCGCCAACTATAATCGTTAAAATTTACGCTGATAAGAGGTATTATCACTTCATAATCCGAGGGGTTCCTTGTCAGGCTTACTAACTTGTCTCGCTCATATTCAGGCTGGTCACGAACCTAGCTGCCTCCTACCACTCCGTTGACAGTCTTGAAGCTTCAAGCAGAATCATAAGAGCGGGCCAACCCCACACAAACTCACATTGTACACCTGATGATTCTACGAGGGCCTTGCCTCATAACGTTTTGCGGTTGTGGCGCTCGACGTAGAGTCAGTGCAGAACAAGCCAACTATACATGAACGAACCTGGACTTCATCCTAGGTG
>CACVBS010000081.1:4400-46507 GCA_902728275.1 Cyclocybe aegerita
GCAGGGTGGCGGGGCGAAAAGGGGCGAGTGGCACGGGACGGAACGGAACGAGCTCGAGGGACGGGCAGGCAGACCGAGAGTAGTGGGTGTATGCGTGTGGGAGGGGTGCAGCAGGGATGAGGGATGACGTAGGGCATTGCACAAGGGGCGGGGAGGGCAGCAGACACGGGGCATGGCGGGCAGAAAGCACCAAAGGCCGTGGGGCTGGTGGGCGTAAAGGGCAGGCAGGCAGGGCAGACGGCGGGGCGGAAAGGGGCGAGTGGCACGGGACGGAACGGAACGAGCACAGAGGGAGGGGCTGAGCTCGACGGGACAGAGGGGTGGCGCAAGGGGCGAGGCGGGCACAGCACAGCGGGTGAGATTGTCCGAGGAAGGGCCGGCGGGCGGGAAACGGGCAGGGCATGCGCACGGACCGAGTGACGAGCAGGGAGGGGAGGGCAGGCACGTACCAGTGCAGGGCATTGCACGGAGGTGGCGGTGCTGTCGCGGGCGCCCCAGCGTGCACGGATGGGCAAAGAGAAGAGCAGTGCCCGCGGATGGGCAGGCACGTGCGGATGGGCAGCTGGCAGGGCGGGCGCGGGCTGGCGGGCGCCCCGCAAGATATTCGAATTTCCTGGGATTTAAATTTCGGGCCAATTCCTCGCGGCCCGCGCAGCTCAGTCAGTTTGCGTCCGTTTTTCACTTTTCCACGTGACACGGATAGCCCTCGACGGGCGCTCTCGAGGGGTGTGGCGCGCGTGACGGAAAAGTGCGTCACGGTCACGGAAACAGGCGGCCAGCACCGTGGGACCATTCAGGTCGAGCGCGGGCAACGGAATAGAGCTAGGCGTGAAGCTCGGGGAAAGAATCAGTCCCGTTGTTGGTAGTGGGCGCCGAAGGTCGAAAGTTGGAACATGAAGGGAGGACGGAGGAGCGGGAGGACGAGAGCCAGAACTGCAACTCGGTGAAAACAGCGGAGAGAAGGTAAGGAGATGACGTTGACTAGAGATTTCGTGCGGGTACGTATGAGGGAATTGATTCGAGGAGAGGATAACTTGGAAATATGGCCACGTTTGTTGACGGCGTAGAGTGGAGTAAAGAGGAAGAGCGAATAGGATTCGTTGATCGATGTAATAGAGCACCGTAGAGGAGGATTGACTCTAGATATTAGAATTCCGGCGCAAGGTCTTCGTGTCGTACATAGTCGAAGCTTAACACATATTGTTCGCCAAGTTTCTCTGAGAGAAAGTATGAAAGGAATCAAAAGCTCAGATACAGAGAGGGTCGCGAGACGGCGAGTATTTCGTGGGTCATAGGAGCGAGAGAACTCAGAAAAGAGTTAGCATGAGCTACGAGACGTCGCATGAAAGGCCATACACGCTTGAAACGCGCAAGTAGTCGTATTTCAAGACAATTGAAAGCAGCCTCGAAAGCCGAGGTAGAACACGAGGGGGTAGAGGTCGAGGCATGTAAATCTAGGAAAGAATTGGTCTGGCTGTTGGAAATAGGCGTTGAAACTCAACATTTGATACTTGAAGCTTGAAGCCTGAAGAGCAAACGGCGGAGCGTTCGGACGAGAGCCAAAGGTGAGAAAGCAGAAAGAATACGAGTCGGCGAGAGCAGCTAAGAGGAGGTGCACAGACGACGTCGACTGGAGGTCCTGAGATTTCGAGCGGGTATGTATTCCGGGATTGCCCCGAAGAGACGATAAAATGGAAACACGGACACATTCGCTGATGTTGTAGACTAAAGAAGGAGGGCGAATAGGATGGGCTGATTGATCTAGTCGGGCGCCGTGGAGTAGGATCCAGTATAGACACTAGAATTCCAGCACGGGATGTTCGTGCCGTCCATCGTCAAAGCTTCACCGAGTTTATCTGAGAGAGAGCATGAAAAGAATCGAAGGCGCAGATAAAGAGAGGACCACGAGACGACGCGAGATGAGAATAAGACCCAGGCGATAGTTATCGCAAAGGAAATGAGAAACGTGGCGGCGACACCGCGGAGATGAATATGGGAAAGACCGCAGCATCGATGATGATGATTTTCCACATCATGAAACACGAAGAGTAAAATAAACCAGAGACACGGTGGGTATTTCGCGGAGCGGACGAGCGAGAGAACGAGTGAAAGAACTCAGAAAAGGGCTAGTATGAGCCAGGAGACGTGGTACGAAAAGCCCTAAGAGATGATGGACGCAGCGCAAAGCACGCTTTATGGAAGTACTTGTGCCCCAAGACAGTTGGAAACGGCCTCGGAGTGTTACATAGGTAGAACGTGAGGGGATAGAGTTCGAGGCGTAGATCCCTGAAAGAGAACTGGCCTGGCTGTCAGAAATCAGATAAGCGCCGAAACTCGAAAGCTGGAACATGAAGACTCGAGAGAGAACTGCGAAGCGTTCGGATGAGAGCCAAACAGCAGCAAGTAATTAGAGCTGGTGAAAGCAGCGAAGAGGAGGTAAGGAGAACGTCGACTGGAGGTCCTGAGATTTCAATTTCATGCTCGGAAATTGTCTCGAGGAGACGATGAGATGGAAATATGGCCACATTTGTTGATTTCGTAGAGTAAAGACTAAGGGAGCGTAGGATCGGTTAATTAGTCGAGTCAAGCATCGTAGAGTAGGATCGAGTCTAGACACTAGAATTCCAGCATGAAGGTTTCGTGTCGTCCATCGTCAAAATTTAGCCTGCAGTTCGCCGTGTTTTTCCGAGAAAAAGTACGCCCGGAATCGAACGCGCAGATGAAGAGACGATCACGAGACGACGCGAGATGGAAATGAAACCCAAGGCAAATAGCTATCGCGAAGGAAACGAGAAACATAGTGGAGACAACGCGGAGATGAATATAGGGAAGGTTGTGGCCCACGATAATGTTCCGCACTGTGAATCACGTTGAGCAGAACAAATCGGAGACTCGAAGGGTGTTTCACGGGGCAGACAGACGGGCGGAGGAGAGAAGTCAGAAACGAGGTGTCACTTGTGATGCATCGCACGAATGGCAACAAAAAGGATGAATGCAGCGGGAAGCGTGCTTTATGTGAGCACATGCGTTTCCAGATCATTCGAAGCAGCCTCGGGGACTGAGGTAGAACCTGGGTAGAACACGAGGAAGTCGCGGTGTGCAGCGGGAAAGATCATCTGTCCAGCTGTCAGAAATAGGCGCCGAAGCTCAAGAGTTGAAACACAAATAAGAGAAAGCCGACACACTCGAACGGCCAGAAAGAAGAAAGCAGCAATGAATGTGAGCCTAACCGCCGAGATGTATTTGAACTTGAATTGAAGGAAAAGTCTCCAGAACGTACTTACGCGGCTCAAACTCGGCCCGAGTGTGCGGGGTGTGATAAGTACACGCGTTTACCGCCGGCTGGGGATAAATTCTGACGTCGTTGCTACGCTCCAAGGGCGATTCGGGTGGCCATCCGGTCTGGTCTGGGGCGGACCCAGTTGGCGTTGCTCGCCGACGAGCGCGAGAAGGACGCGGTCGTCGCCGCGAATGCCCCGTAAAGATGGGCGCTTATAGTACGGCAATGGCTAGGGCCAAGTGGTCAGGGAAAGGGAAGCTAGACCAGAAACAGGAAGTTGCTTTTCCCGGATTATTCGGTGTAATTTTGGAGGTGGAGTGGGAGCGGGCAGAGAAAGAGCGGTGCATGCTGATCGATCAGGATCAGGAAGACAAAGCGGGCGGACGAGGCTGCCCAGGACGAAAATCGATAGCATCGTGAATCATCAGTTCGAAGACGAAGACGCTGGTGGAGATTTTGCGGTGTTATCTCCAGTTTAGGGTGCGTTCGTGCACGTTGTAGGGTGTAGAATGATTTGAATTGTGAGCATGGAAAAAAACGTAAGGCCTCGAAGAACATAGAAGAGAGAGGATGAGCGCCAGAACACCGTTATCGTTTGCCGGTCAGACGAGTGATACAAATCTTGGATAAGATGAAGAGACGGAGGGGAACGGGCGTGGAGGAGGAGCAAAATTAAATGATTTCGCCGGCAACCTGGCGTTGCTATGGTGCCCACCGTCACGTGTTCTCTCCGCCTCGTCATCGATTCACGGCTCGAATTTTCTGTTCTTCACTTTTCTCCTACACACAAGTCATCGCATATACCGAGGCTCGACGCCAACCACGCTCGTTACACCCACTATCTCCGCTCGTTCGACGGAACTCTCAAGTCTAAAAGTTTAGAACGAGGAAGGGGACATTGAACGGCCGGGCTGTCGTTCTTTTCTTGTCGTATTCGGCGCGTGCACTGCGGTGCCCCGTTTGTCGCTCTTTCGTAAATCCATTTTCTTTTCTCAACACGTGCACCACTCGGCTCTTGCCCTCCTTTTACTGGATCCACCACCATGCAAGTCGTTTTTGCATGCTTATCTAGCCGTGCAAGTGGAGCTGACGTCCCCGCGTGTAGGTTCGTCTAGGTGGACAACGGAAGAGCGCCTTTTGATCTAGACTACGTCCGGGATTTTGGTATAGGTGCGTCTGCTGCACGTTCTCGCGTCGAAAAGCGTTCCGATGATGTTTTTCAGCATTTTAATGGTCTACGAAGGGCCGACATCGACCCCTGTTCACGACCCGCAGCCACGACGCAGTTTTTCACGTCGTGCCCAACATCAAGGCACGCCCCACACCTCCTCTTCCCCACCCCAAACCTCCTCGATGCCCAACGTCCTCCAACGAGCACGAACCCGGTCCAATCCCTCTCAATCCGCACCTACGAACTCCAAACCACGATCGGTATCGACATCGTCGTCCAACTCCCTGCCTCGTGTCCCCGTACCCGTGTCCCCACCTTCCAATCCACCCGCCGTCCATCCAGGATACCAACATCTGAACACCTCGATTGGAAGCTTTCACAACCAATCGAAGTCGGGCCTTGATGCAGGAACTGTTTCGTCTATTCATAGTTCCGACAATCAGTCGCGCGGTCGCGCGTCTAGTACGAGTTCTTCCGGACATGGGCAGGGAGGGACGAGTGGGACGATGAGGAGGAGTAGCTCGAGGAAACGACCGCCGACGCCAATTGCGACTGGCGGCGAGAGGGGGCTGGGAGTCGCGATCGACGCAGAACCCATCCCCCTTCCCACGAAGGCGAATCCAAACGCGGCGTCTGTCGCTTTCCCTGCTCCCACCCCTCCCTTTGCTTCCCAAGGACCGCACCAACACCCTCCGCCGACGCCCAGCCCCACGCTGAGTGCTCGCCCACCCCATCTTTCGTCCCCTCCCGGCCTAGGAGAGGGTCGCACTGTTTCCTCGCCTCTCAGCTCCCAATCTCGTCCGAAATTACCTTCTTCGTCGACTTCTGGGCTTCAAGCAATAGCACCGACGATGACGCAGGGTATGACGAGCAGCACGACGTCAGCAACGCCCTCGAGCCAACGGCGAAAGCCATCATTGGCATCGCCGTTACCACCCACGCCGCTCGTTCCACCAGGTGTATCTAGCACACCTATGCGTTCCAAGTCGTTCGCAGCTTCGAATTCGAGGACGCCACCTGCTCCTCTGAATCTTTCGACTTCTGCGGCGCATGCAGGCGGGGTTTCGGGTGCTGTTGGGGGTGCAGGTGCAGGTTCGGGCAATGGTGCGGGTGCGGCAGGCTCAGGACATGGACATGGACACGTAAGGAGCCATTACCATAGCCTGCCGGGCCCGCATTCGCCCATGGGTGGCAGCATGATGTCGACGTCGCCCCATACGTCTCGTCCGCCCAGTCGTCATTCGCCCCACCCTTCGCACTCGCAACTGAACTCGCCGTACGCTGCGCATGGACACCAACCACACTCGCATTCGCCACTGCACCACCCGCAACCTCGCCCGCATACATCCTCCTCGCCGCACCCGCATACATCCCCTCAAATCCATACGCAGGCGCACCATCAGCAACGTTCTTCGTTATCCCTTTCCTCTTCGCCTTCAGGCCTCTTCCCACAGCCCCCTGCACTGTCTTCATCGCCCACGAATGTCCCAGACTCACCTTCCGCACGAGCGATGATGAAACGTCTCCTCGCGAAACCTGCGCCACCTTCATCTGCGAGTGGTGGTAGTGTCGGTGGGACGCCAACCTCTGCCGCGATGAACTTCGGTTCATCGCCTGGCGGTGGTGGTGTTGGATGGATGAGTGCTACGAGTGGTTCAGAGTCGGAGGGTGCCTATGGGTACTCGTACAGACGGAGAAAGGACCTCGGTCGGATGTTTGGCGTGGGCGATGGACGGAGCTCGCCTGCGCTCTGTTCGCCTGGAGGTGCGGGCGTTGGTCCGATCTCGCCGAGTATGGGTATGGGGGTCGATGCGGGACGGAGGCAGACGAAGGGATGGAAGAGCGAGCCGGAGGACGTTGGTACTAGGAGGAGGGGAAGAGGAGGGTTGACGGGGGAGGAGAGAGAGCCGAATATCGCGGCCGGCATCGAGTTCGATATGAACCTCGAGAGGCTAGACCGAGGTATCGCGACGTTGGGATTAGGAGTCATTCGGGGCCCTGGTTACCCCACTGGAAGTGATGGTGCTGATGCAGCCTCGCCGCGAGAGAAGGAGAAGGAGAAGAAGACGAGGAACGTACTTCGTCGACGACCCTCTGCAAACGCCGGCCCACCCTCTTCGACCCATTCTACCTCTTCAAACGCACCCGAACGTTCTGCATCAGCGAATGCCCTCTCCCAAATTGCTCGAGCGCAAATTCAGCAGCTCCAACAAGCTCAGCTCCAACCTCCGGCACCAACGGTGCTCTTACCTCCGACTTCGCCGCTATCGCCTATATCTTTTTCTATCGCCAATCGTAACTCGCCATCTCAACCCTCCCAACCATCTTTTGAGATGCTGCAGATGCAAGGCTTACGTCCTCCTGTAGCTTCGTCGTCGATGTCGAGATCGAGCTCGCGTTCGCGTGAGGGTGAAGGTTCGGGACGGTCGAGGGGTAGCTCGCCTGTAAGAAGCCCGGTCGTTAGCACGATACATGGATCTGGGCCTGGGTCGGGCTCTGCGACGCCCGTTGAGAGGAAGCGGTCGAGAGAGGAGAGGTTGGAGAGGAAGGGTTCGAAGGATGGGAAATTGGAGAGGAAGGGGTCGAAGGAGAGGGAGAAGGAGCGAGGTCTTCAACGGAAGTTGTCGAAGGACAGGAAGGACGGAAATGAACGTACCAAGTCACTCACACCCGCCGCCTCGCTCATCGAGCAGTACAAAGCCCGTCAAGCCACCCGCGAGGAAGAAGAGCGACGGGTACGGGAGGCACTCGAGCGCGAGGCGGAAGCCGAGCGGGCGAGAGATCAAGAACGCTGGGAGAGAGAACGGGCGGTTGAGCGGGCGGCGGAGAGGGAGGAGAAGGAGCGGATTAGGGCGTTGGAGCGAGAACGGGCGATGGAGAGGAACGAGAGGGAAAGAAGGGCAGATTGGGAGAGGGGTATGGGACACCAGAGGAAGAGGTCGAGGAGCCACCCTGCTGCGTTCAGCTCGATGTCGACTGCCCCAGTAACGACTAACACGTCGCCATTTTCTTCCAACGGACATGTCAAGGCGAAGACTAGTCTCAGCAATTTCCAAGGGAGCTACGCAGGTACTAACTCGATATACACCCACCTCAACTCCAACATCTCCAACTCCAAACGCCGAACAACGTCAGACCGTTTGGCACCAGAGCACGACGCTGAAGCAGAAGCGAGCGATAGCGGCGTATCCCACCTCCAACTCGCCCGTCGCGGTGGCACGCCTGCCCCAGAAGCTGTCCTCGGCGGTGGTCGCGGTTTTGAAAGTATTGAACGGATCGCAGGGCTAGAGGAGCATGAACGTCGAGTAGAGGAAATGGTACGAGGGTCGAACAGTGGTACGGTTGACAAGGACGACACGAAGCCCAACGCCAGTGAACGACGCTCGAGCCAGAATCCCCCACGCGAAGGCATGGAAGACCAGCCCGCCGGGCCCTATTACACTGTGTTCGGGAGCACCTCGGGACGCGTCGTCGCCGTGGGCAGCGTCGAAGATTCGTGGGATGCCTACGGACGTCTGGGATACTGGGATTCTGGCACATTCGGACGGAAGGGGGCTGGGAGTATCAAGGAGAAGGAGAGGGATCGACAGTCGGAGAAGGGCGAGAAGAGCAAGGGCCTAGGGAGGACGTTGAGCCGCAAAGTCTCCGAGCGGTGGCGCAGACCTGGCACTGGGAATGCTGCTGGCCCCGTCGTCGTTCCTGCCAGCGTTATGAGTGACGATGGGCATGGTTCGCACCGCGAGGACGTCGAGCGCGAACGCCAGGGCCTTTCGTTGGCTGGTCGTCTTCCTCGCGCGAGTATGCAAGAACGGCGAGTTCCTGTTCGTCGCGAAGAGGACCTCGAGATGGGGCAAGAGCGGCAGAAGAGGGAGAAGATGAAGAATCGCCGGTCCTTGCGCCTTTCTATCGACAAATTCTCGGACGTTGTGGATAGAGAGGAGGAAAAGGATGGTGTGCCTCTGACCAGAACGTTGTCAAAACAGAAGAGTGGAAGCGCGATGAAGAACGAGGCGTCGAGTCCTGGCGGTGCTGGTGCTGGTCCGAGTCGACTCTGGAAACTCATGCGGCGTATCAGCGTCGGTGGGTTGAGAGAGAAGTACCAAGACCCGGAGGCACCTCCTGTGCCCGCTCTTCCTCATCATATACGCGAAGCCACCCTTTCAAACGATTCTCTCAAGCTTCCACCGCGCAAAGCTCCATCCTCTGGCTCGACGTCACCTACCCCTGTTCGTCAATCGCCCACCGCTGCATCTTCGTCTCGACCTTCGCCGCCGCAGAGCAAGTCCAATTCAGCTCCAGCACCGGTTCAACCACGGCCTAGCACCACCACTCGTTCTTCATCACCCGTTTCATCTTCCGACGTCGCCTCTTCGAAGTTTTTCAACCGTACACACTCAACACGTTCGTCAACGTCATCCTTGGGCGAGGAGGTACCGCCGCCAGTGCCCAAAGCACCATCGTCGGTGCTTATGCAGAAGATCATCCCTCCTAGCAAGATGGACGAGATAAGCAAGGAGTACGGGGGTGCGTCGTCTCCCCCTACACTCCAAATCCCCATGCCCCCGTACCCTTCGTTGGATGATGATTGGGCCATCGTCGACACACCCGCCGTCGAGTTGCCGAGTCTCACTTTGCCCCCGAGACGACCTCAGCAAGGTTTCCTCGGCGTTGCTGGTTCGTCATCCTCGTTGAAACCTCCGGCTGTCTCGCCGCTGGTACCTACCTCCGCAGGAACAGCTGCTTTTGGGAGGGACGAAGAGGATGCGACGAATCTTGGACGGTCAGAATCACCTACGATTCCGTTATTTTCAACTAGGAACACGGTTGATACTGGACCGGCGAAGAGGTTGTCAGCGAGCCTCTCCGCGAAATCAAAGAGCTCGCCTATCTCCCCACATCCTCAATCTCCTTCGTCAACGAACGCCTTCACTATTCCAGTTCCAGTTCCAACATCTCCTACCTCTCTTCCTCCGCCACCTCGACCTCTACGTAGTGCCCAGCGACCCCCACCTGGCTCAACGGCACCTCATCCCACCACCACCGAACAGCCCGTCTCCGAACCCACACGCTCATTCCCATCCCCTTCTTCCTCAATCAAACGCAATCGCCGCTCCTCCGGCGGCACCAGTACCATCAGCAATGCCACCGCCCGTCCGCACCGACGTTCAAGATCCATCGGCATGAGCCGTTCTTTCGACATTTCGCGCTCTAACGCCCACCTCTCCTCGTCCTCCGCGTCCATCATCTCAAGCTACGCGTCTATTCGGTCTGGGACGTCGACGCTCGACCTCGAGTCGGCGATGGAGATGGACCGTCGAGCGGCATTCACGTTCCGCGAGCTTGGGTCGTCGGATGGTGCGGGGAGGAGGGCGCTGACGGAGCAGGAGAAGGCGGCGAGGTGGGATGATTTGTTGGAGAGGAGTGATAGGGCGGGTGGGACGTTGCATTTGGGAGGAGAGGGGAGGTTGGCGTCGGATCGGCTGAGGTTTTAGTGGTGGTTTCGGTGCGTTATAACGTTTCTATTTCTGAATACATTACTCAACTTCTCGGATTTCCAGATGTCTTCTCGTTCGCTTTGCTATTCTGCCCCCGTCCTCTACATTAATCCTTGACGCCGTCGTGATACATGCTACACACATATCCATACCCCGTCCCTCGCTACCGATTACGATTCTTTGCATGCCTGCGTCGTCGAATTCTAGCCACTCATTTACGCCTTTTCAACATTTCGTCACGATACCCCTGCATACCTTTTTTTCATGTTGCTGCAATGTTTTCGTGTAGATTCGTGCAACGTTTTGTTACTTGTCTCCAATAATTTAGTACCATAAGTCAGATCTGACTTAGCGACATCGCGTCCAATTGCAGAAAGTCGGTCGCGTCGTTTCTGAAAAGTAGGCAGGTTCGCGCAAATGAATGAATTAGTCCTAACCGTATTGTTCATCCTTTCGCAGCGACTTGCTGCCCAATACCTGACAGCTACGGCCTTTATTGCAAGTTATTGAGTGGTATCCATGAAAAGCACAGGAAATTTCGAGGAGCAGGAAAGAAAAGGTCAATTTATGTACTCGAAAAAGCGTAGGGAATCGTCATGGCCATGTTCGACCTAACATGATAAGTCACCGATTTGTCAAACATGACCTTGGGGTCAACGAGTTCAGACTTACCCAGTCACGCAGTATGCCAAGAATCAACTCCAGGTTAACAGTTGGGTTGTAAAATCCGTCCCCGAGAGGAATCGCATCCAACCAATATACGGTTTTGCCTTGTCCATGTCCGAAGTTCTCTGCATTGTAGACGAAAAATACCCACCGCTTGCCGCTAGTAACGCAACCTCGAAAAGTTTTCATCCTAGCGGGGCATGTTCGTAAGAGTATACTCATATTAGATTATAGATAGGAATCAACGTACTGCAGCCGCTGCGCCTTAATGATAGCGGCCATCGCCGCTTGAGGAAGGCACGCTATGGGAGAGAAAAGATCTTCGGGCTTTGCTTCGTAGATGTTGCACTGGAGTAATTTGTATATCTCGGGGTTGCTGAAAGCGAAAGCTTTCGATTTAATGATTCGATCTACATAGGTAAAGTTAGACACGGGGTCAGGCAGCAGTGACACACACTGACCTCGCACGGCCTTGTCACCATAGACGAGCATATAATCTACCACTCCCCCGAACGAATTTTCCGTGCATCCGAGCAGGGTGTCGTCAACACGAAACTCCGGAGCAATCACAACACCAGACGAATCCGTCTCAAGGTTGGATGCAACATGGATCAGGAGGGTGTTGATCAAAATACGACAGCCAGCTTCTGACTGCGGCAAAATGAGCAGATTGTAAGGAACGAGGAACGGACTCAAACCTCAAGCGACACGTATTTGAGAACATCGTGGATATTCTTTCTCGTATCTTCGATCGTCAGGGCTCCGGGTAATGTTGCAGTTCCGTATGCCTTTGCCTGTGTCACCCCGTCCGAGCGCCATTCCATAGGTTGAATCGTAACGCCCATTTTACCGAGAGTAAGGAGAGAGACGTCGGAGAATGGCGTATGCTAGGACTGTCATTTCGTAGTTCGCGTCATTCGGGCTATATCTAACACACCTTCGCATCTGTCAACTTGTCGATGATGCGATTCAAATCCCTCAGGTCCTCGTCGTCCTCATCGATGCCGAGTTGATCACATATCTCGCGGCAGGAAAGGAGAATTCCCTTTACTCGAGAAGTTTGCTCTGTAGATAGGTCCGACAGCTTGCGCTTTTTAGGCGCCATTGGAGGTGGAGGTTGAGAGTTGGGTATCGCTGTTGAGAGCCGCAGCGTTGCCTCGGGGTTTCGATGACATCACGTGCAACTTATCTAAACAGACATCTGTCACGGATGTGACATCTTGTACGACTTTCTGGGGTGCTTGAAATCAACGAATTGATATAAGTGGATGACTGAGTAAGTATGGCTCTTCTGCTGTAGAGATAGACTATACCTAACCGGATATCCGGCGGGTCAGGTAACTCGGCGGTCACATATTTTGGCACGAATTTCGTGACTTTGCTTGACTTCGTCAACATCTTTCTTCCCTCTCTCGTTCCTTCAATTTTTTTCCTTTCTCCACCAAACATTGTTGAGTCGCGGAGGAGGCCTATTAGCCCTATATTCTATTTTTTTCCTTCTATGGGGAGACATTTCGTTATTCCAACACAGACTGCTGACTCGTAGGAGGTGCCAGATGTCCGGCATGATCCCAGCACCAACAACATCACATATTTTGGCTCACTTACCTTGTATCTTCCCTACTATTCGTAAACAGGGATGGAAGCAGGAGGGATGTAAGTGTTTCGTAGAGGTTGGTGGACACCCACCGCACGTACTCATTTCTAAAATTGTTGCGACTACAACGAGTGTTGTTGAAGATATCGACAGTTCCCACTATTCTACGTTGTCGAGACCTCCAAAGACAGGCGAAGGAGAACAATCGGGTATAACGGTACGGTGACAGTAGAATGGAAGCCCTATGGGCCAACTGGCAATGACCAATGAGGAATTGTAGTCGCGAGAGACAAGCAGGTGGTGGGGTACCGCCGTGCTTCAGCGAACTCAGAAGCTAACTGTGAATAAACCAAACGCCAGTAATGGACATTATCCGTGTCCAGAGATAGAAATAGAGCCGATAATTGGAGAATAATTCCGTTAATCGTTTATAAACTAGATTGCAAATGGAAGGACGTCAACGAAATACCCACTAGCCAACCCCGGTCAATATCCGTGCCATCCGAAACGAACGGACGTACATAGATGTCAACCAGCTCTGTACGAGCGCCGTGTTGCCATCCAGATATGGCAATTCTCGTCTTTGGCGCTTTTAATGCCCCTTAAGCCACCCATATCCTACCATGGCAGAACGTCTCCCTCCATCAGAGACGTCCTCGTGTTCCACCTCCTCTAACGCCACACAGCCCTCCCACAACGTTCCGCCTCTCAAGCGGACCCTTGTTCGAGCAGCCAGAGCTTCCTCGCTGACGCCGAGTTGCCAATATCCACCCCACCCTGCTCGTTGCGTTCACCGACAACCGATTCCTCGTCGAACTCAACAGGGCGCTGATCTGCATGCGGTTCGGGCTGTGTCATTCCTCGAATATCGTCTCAACAACCGCGTCAGCGAAAGTCTCGGTCGTAGCATCAGCGTTGGTATGGATCAGAAAATGTCTTCGAGGAGCGGAAGCTTGAGGCGGTGGAGGCACCTGGGGAGCAGGAAGAGAGGTCCCTAAGTTGAAGCTTCCAATCTGGTTGTCGTTGTCATGCTCGAGATTCACGCCGAGAATCTTGAGGTGAGATAGAATGGGTTTTACAATAAAGTTGCCTTGAAGTAGGCTGAGTAGATGGAGAGGCATCGCGACGGAAAGTTTGCCCCATCGATGGCAGTGTGGGTTGAGCATTTCGACTATGGAGCGATACTGATTCTCGCGTTCTTTGAAATAACGCGTGTTGCTGACTCGGAAGTCTATCGAAAGCGGGTATTGAGAGGATCGTTGGAGCCAATACTGGAGCATGTCTTTTTCATACGAGCACGGCAGGCCGATGCCAAGTCGAAGGCGAATGGAGGCCCAGAGCAATGGCGTCGAGTGCGCTATGACCTGCCACCTCTTAGAGACAGCAGACAGGGCCAGCGGTATCCGCCTTTTGACTCCGTCTTTGCCGTCCACGCAGAAACAGAGGATTTTCGAAGCAATTTCGTTCGGGAGGAACATCGTGAAAGGGTCGTGAAAGGCGTTAGCGCCACGCCTTACAGCGGCACGGTGGGCTTCGAGATGTCGCAGATATGCTCGTGTTTCCTCAATGAGCTCGTCCATTGCCTTTACCTGGACGCAATTGGGACATGGAGCGCTCGTGGTCTTCCAAGATACGCAGGTGACGTTCGATTTCTCGGCACCAAATTCCCCTTCTTGAACGCAGATAGTGCACGAGAAATGGGTCATGATGCAGATCAACTAGCACAATGGATGGATTTGATTACCTTTCAGGCTGTTCGGCGGGAAAAGAGAATAGCGTACCTTGCTTCGTGGTCGTTCGTGTTCAAGCTCAAGGCAAGCTGATGAGTCGATTAGATAGAGAAATGTCAATTTATCAAAAATAGTAACAAATGGAGCGTTTGTCCCAGACTCCGGAAGATCTTCCCGAAGTTGCCTCGATATAGAGTGCTTTGACAACTCTCTTACAGAATTCTTTATCTGATCTTATCCTGCCAGAGATTTGCGCAAATCCACCCGTTCGTTTCTAGAATGGCTTTAGGAACGAAGAGAATCCGTGTATGAAAGGCTATCGGAAAGGGTACAGAAACGTCAAAGGTCTATTCGCGAATCGAAAGTGAAAGATAAACATTGATGATGGTGGAGAGGCTGGTGGGAAGACTGAAGAGCAGAGAGACGGAGGCGGGGCCAAACCACACCAGCTCATTCTCAGGTGAAGTCCAGCAGGTGAAATATAAGATTGAGCCTTCAAATCGATCCGCCATACGCAAGGTTGGATGATGGGACAAGTCAGGCCACCGAAAGGACGCATATTGATACTTATGAGGCAGGACACCGGTCCGTGCTGGTTTCAGACGGAAGTGGGGAAGATTCGTTGTTGAATATGGGATACAAAGCGTTCAAAATGGGAGACGAGCGCGCAGAAAACGGCGAGCGCAGGGCATGTAGGAGCCTAACCAAGTCAACATGAGCAAAAGGCTCCAATGCGAGCGATATTCGATAAAAAGGAACGACCGAACGAGACGCGGATGAATGAGGCGTGAAAGACGCAGGAGAAGGCCACGCACCTCTCGTCTAACACATCCCTTTGCCGACACGACTACCTCCTCTCCTCTTCCTCTCCTTCTCTCCCGTCATCGTACATACTCCTTTGCAACGAACCTGTCGCCGGAACCTTCGAAATCACACACCGTATGTCTCCGCCAACCCTAATTAAACAGCTAACAGAGCTCCTTCCTGTGTGTTGCGTCAGTGAAGTGACCGAAACTAATCGCCTCGAAGCTCAGCGGAGTGAAAAGAAGCCAAACAGTGAAATTTTCGAAAGCTGGAGTTCGCGAATAGGACACTAATTGGGGTTCTTCATTGCATTCATCCGCGGTCGAAGGGTCCATTCTAATATCCCACGATTTTTCACGTTAGAAATGGCTTCAGCACACGAAGAAAAATAACATACGCGATATACCCAACAGGGGCGTACCCTCTCAACGTGTCCCATCGAGCATGAGCCGCCAAACGCAGGTTCCGCGAAGGCAACAGCGTAGAATAATCGCCCTTCTCATCGACTTCGGGTCCTCCCTCTCCACTGCGAACGCTGGTCATGGTCTAGCTCAGATCCAGGACGCCAAGGAGCACATTTCGCTCGCGCGAGTTGATGAGGCCGAGGTTGCGAATTTCGTCAATAGCGTCGAGGTCCGTGCTGTGCTACATCTGCAAGCTTGTGGGCTACGCGAGAGTCTAAATGCATCTGTAGGGGGATTGTCAGCACAAGGTAATCGAAAAGAGGGAGAGTAAAAAGGGTACGAAGGGCAGAGCATAGGTTGGTACAAACAAAGAAGGGAGAGGGTAGTTTGGAAGAGAGGTCCATACGAAATACGCACGTAAACGGTCTCAAATACATAAAGGTGACATGAAGAGAAAACGTTGGCGCAAATGAGGTGAAATAGTAATGACGCTAGGTAGTGCAGATAGGAAATGTATAGACGGCATAGAGCGGGGATGAAAGAAAGAAATAGGAATGGGAGAACACGTAGGAAAGGGACGACATGTGCGGAGAAATTCGAGGCGTCAAGCATGTCCGCACTTATCCCTGGCCTCAATATCGACTTCCCAGAGGCGTCTTCGTTATCTTCTCAAGCTGGATCTTTTCGAACCCCTTCAGAGCCTTTTCCATCATGTTCGCGAATTGGTGGGCTAGACAGGCAAAATTCAGTTCGAATTCGCGTACAGAACTGTTACTGAACGAAGTGAAGACAAGATAGAACGGACGCTCAACACCAAAAGGAGACGAAGAGAGAGTGAATAGAGAATGGCGTGTCGACGTTGAGGTTCATATGTACAACCCAAAATGTGAAGGCCAGAATCGGTCGGAACAGCAGACGAGGATCCGAGTCTACAAACTCGTCAACCGCAATTGTGCACGATAAGAAAAAACACAGATGTCAGAGCAGACTTGAAGTACAAAGGAAGGAAACAGTGCCACCGACAGTGAACAAGAGGTCAAACAAGCGACCAAAGTCCCGAATGAAAATGGGAGGTGGCTCAAACCAACGAAACAAACAAGCACTTATTACTAGCATCCAACCTTGCTCGTTCTACCTGACCCAACGCAGCGCGTGGCTCGTGTGAGCACTAAACCCACTCCATCTCTCCTCTCCTCCAGGGATGCTCGTTCGAAAGGGAGACGAGGTAAGGTTCGTTCAATGCCTCGATGTAAACAAGAGCAACCACGATTCTTGAGGATGATGCGAGGACCCGCTACCATAAAGTAGGATGGGTAGCTTCAGGCTGATGGTACCCGCACGTCGAAGGGATGTCTCCGGTTGTAGGTGGGTGTCTAGAAGGCGGGGTGCTGGTGGCGGTTCCTCAGCTTGACGACGTAAAAAGAAGAGGAAAACGAACCAAAGACGAACACCTCCGCATGATCGACTATCTGCCGGTCATAATCCCCCTCATAGTCCCGTTCTTGCTCCTATCGTCGGCTGGTGACCGTCTTCGGCCCAACTTGTGATTTACGAGTAAGCACAAGCGGCGAGGCGACAGGCGGGATGGGTACGTACCTTCTCAGGATCAATGCCAGGTTCTCGGGCGCCGACCTTGAGAGGAACGGGCTGGAGTCAGAGTCGACCTGCCATACGGCGACGCTGTACGCCAGGGCATGAGAGAGAGGTCGGTGGGAGAGGGCTGTTGGCTAAGTTGCGATAGTGTTGTCCGAAGAAGGACATCCTACGCGATTCCGAGTCGGTACAGGTGAAAGGAGTTATCATGGCACGCATGGACAAGAGGATGGGCCCAGGAGAGGGGGAAGGAGACAGATAAGCGCGAATCGCCGTGGTGGGAGCAAGTTGAATCGCTTGCCGTTGCCCAAAACGGGCAAGGGATCACACATGTCACGTCACACTCTCTGCCGAATCTCGTTTTCTCCTAGGTTCGGTCCAAGCCGCCGTTCTTCTGCCGGTCCTTGTTTGCTGCACAGACAGCTCCGTTTTTAGTAATATCTTCGGGCTCCGCAGGACCTTTGAAGGTGCCGCAAGCGGGTGAGCACGTGGGGCGTGCTCCGAACCTAGTTTTCTCCAAGTTTTCTCTTCCGTCATTTGCCATTTCAAGGTGAGCGTGAATTATCTGTCCGTATTCCAGGCTCATACATCTGCGTGTCTCTTTATTCATCGCGGATAACTAGAGGCTATCACCACCAGTCCAGACACATCAACGGTTGGGCATTTCGCGCGATGTCCATGGAATTGATATTGATTTCGAAAATGGCTTGAACTGAAGGTTGGTCAAATCTTTGCCCTGGACCGGCGCATATGCATGAGGTTCTGTCGACGACTCTCTCTGAAAATGTATCAGGCTCAGAATGACCATGTGTCCGCGACAAGAAATCTACGGTCAGGGGCCGCCGACGACCTGTTAAAAATTAGATCCTTGCCAGACACAATGTCTCGTCGAGACTAGAAAGGTTGGGCTTGGGTTGGGCTCCGGGACGACGGATCTATTTTATCTTCGGGTGCCTTTTCCATGTGTCAATGTGAACTGATAATCCGTGAGCCTTCTCCTGACGTGGGAAGGAACTTTGACTGAAATCTCCGAGCACCCCCAAACGAATATTATCTCCCACATTCTCATTACCTATAGTAGCTGATATCCTTTGTTTCTTCGACGCATATAAAGCGCTCAACCTCGACCAAGAAATATCAGCACTCATCTCGTCGAACAGCGTTCACACAATGAAATTCAACACCATCTTCGCCTTCGTCCTCCTTACCATCGCGCAGAGCAGTCTAGCTGCTGTAGTTGTCAACGGTACCGTGTCGTCGTATGTCGAAGCCCGCTCAACCGCGGTCCGAAGATGAACTAACACAACTCTTCCATATTTACTTCTGTCTGAACAGAATAGAGGTCAGAGGCCGTGCGCCAACCCAACTGTACCTCTCGCGAAACGGCTGGGCAGTAGGGTGAGCTTCGCGATACGAGTCTTCTCGCTCTATTTCTTATGGACTCTACCAATTCAGGCCACTACCAGCGATCCATCCCCGACAGGTGGTAGCGGCAGCTGCTGCTGCAGTTCCGGGACATGCCATAGGCAGGGTTGCCCGTTTGGAACTACGTACCGAGGAGACTGCTACTCGGACCTCGGCACCCTTCTCTCTTGCTGCAGCCCTGCCTAGAGGGAGCGGTATCGTATCAGATGGTGCTAGTACTGCACTCCATCCTTTCGTAATCTCAAATAGTGTCGTCGTGTATCGATTCAAGGACCATAGGCTTCTTTATAGATGGACGATTCACATTTGATTTCCTACTTTCCGTTCGTGCATGGATATTTCGCAGTGTGACCCCAAAGACCGGTCGGTAGTTATCTACACATGTTTTTGCTCAAATTTTATTGATACGGGTCCATCTATAAAGGGTAGAATATTCGACGCGCGTCGTGGCGTCATCAATTCTTCAAGTTAGGGGCTGCGGGTGGACGGACCGGCGTGACCCAAGCCAACTCACATTCTCTACAGGTCACACCAGTTAGCTTGGTCTTCAATACATCCTTCCAAGAAACAATACTGAAACAAGCAATCTCGAGCCGCCGATAAATCGTCTAATAATCACCGGTCACCCACCATCCTCCCTCGAGTCGCCCGTACTCCGCCCTACCCTTATACGCTCCACATCCTCGATCTGGATCTCGAGCTTTTCCTTTTCCACGCCTTTCCTCTAGCTCGGGCTTCGTCCCATCGCCCAGCCCCATCCCCATCCCCATCCCCGGCCCCTACTCCCTTCTCGGACTTTTCGAGGTGGTCAGTATATTACTTGCCGCAATACGAGGAGGCCAATGTGTGTACTTAGTCCTCGTCCCACTCAGAAGTATTAGGCACTTGCGTTAGAGTAAGTACTCTGTCCTCGAAATCAGCGCCGTGGATGTGAGCTGGAGGCACTCGGGCAAGCTTCTACTTACATAAAGGCAAAGAGAACTTGGCGCAGGCTCGCAGCGGTTCATGATCGTGTTCCGCTCCCCCTAGGTTGATGTCTGGTAAATTTCGCGGGGTGTTTCCAGATTCGTCAGTTGATGTATCTTCCATCAAGCAAACACAGACGTCCCACTTGCGTTTATTCTCGAATGTTAGATAGGGTCGAGTCTGTGGACGGCGAAGGTACCGTCCAGGGACTCTACAAAATCCAGGAACTCCAGCACGTACGAAGATGGGTAGGGTGCAGATCCGAATCGTCATTTCGCACCACGAACTTGAACACTGAAGTTCATCTTCCAACTTCGACGTCGTCGAATTTCTAATCCACCCATTAGTAGCTACCAGACCCATAACTAATACAAACAAACATACAATAAGTAAATCAGTAAATCTGCAAATCCTCCTCCGAAACAAAAATGAACCAAAGACACACGATCTCGAGCCGCCATAAATCAACCAACAACCAACCAACCAATCACCCACCATCCTCCCTCTCATCGCCCGTACCCCGCCTCTCCGAATCGCCCCGCCTCCTCTCTTCCTTCACCCCTCGTTCTAGTTCATCATCTCGTTCTCGTTCCAGCTTTGCAACCTGTACCTCCAGCTCGGGCTTCATCTCCACCCCCATCCCAGTCTCACTCGTCCCCGTCCCCTTGCCTGTAACACCAGGTCCAACGACGAACGTCACGCGGGTGCCTACGTCCTCGAAGCGCTCCGTCTCCGCTGATGCCCGGCGCCGGTCTTGGGCTTGGGCGTGCGACCAGAGGGAAAGGCGGGCGTTGAGAGACGCGAGGAGGGAGTTTACGTATACTGGGATGGGGGGGTTAGTTAAAGGGAGGAGAAGGGAGGAGGGATGGAGGAAAGGAAGGACGTACGTTTGCTCAACGTGAAGTACAAACCCATGAATATGAACCGATGGGGCCAGATCGCGTACTAATCGACCGTCGGGCAGGCAAAGGTATGTAAATAACGAAAAAATTGCCGGGTCGAGAAAGAAGAGGAGTGTACCGTGATTAGAGTTGCGAGCGCACATAGACTTGCAATATCCCCATTTAAGCTCTGGAAGGACGAGGGCAGGTAGGGGACGTACCTTGTCAGTAAACCTGTACCGCGCGTAAAGTATCAGCGCTGTGGAACAACGAGGAAGGAAAAGACGTGGAGAGCGCACCGGTGTTGATGCTAAACGCGATGAGGAGTGTCAAGAGCGAGTCCGTCCTGTTGTCGATCTCCTCATCAGCCATCCGAGGAGCTCGTTCGGAGCCTTAAAGGGAAGGGAAGGGAAAGGTGCGTACCGCTTGATCCCCGTCCGACTGGCGAAGAGGAGGACGCAGAGCGAGATGGCGACGGTCGAGTCGGCGGCGACGGCGGAGGAGAGGCTGAGGTAGAGCATGGGCTGTTGGACCGGTGGTGATGAGTTTTAAAAAGGAGGCGAACGGAGGCAGGCAGGAGGATGTGGAGGGAGGATGTGGAGAGAGGAGAAGGCGAATGAGGAGACGGAGACGCGTTACAAAGAGAACGGAAGGTAAGAAGGTAAGAACGAAGAAGGGAAGCAAAAGAGCATGAGTCGACGACGTACGGCGATCTTGTTCATCCGCTCGAACGTGCCCAGTATGTACCTAGCATATGCACCAAACGCAAACGCAACGCACGAACGTCAGCTCTCTCCGCTCCTCCCTCGAATTCTGATTAGAAAAAGGACGTACGTCCCGGTGGCGAAGCCTGCGTAGTTCGCATGAAGGATGACTGTAGTGAAGGCAGAGCGGGGGAAGGGAAAAGGACGTACCCATGCCGTTAACTGGATAGACGGTGCTTATGTCAGTCTTCGAGGAGAAGAGAGGAGAGGAGAGGAGAAGGGAGGAGAAGGGAGAAGGACAGCGAGAAAGATGCGATGACGTACCGAACACGACGAACGCCAAGGCAGACTATCCATGTCCATGCAGCGTCGAGGTTGCGAGTCATATGTATAGGTAAGGAATAGAAGGAATCAAAGGAATCCAATGAGCACGACATTGACAAGCCTTCTTCAACGTATCGAAAGTAAGCAGGAAACGTACGATGACGATGGGCAGAAGGACCCTCAGGACGCGCCGGGACCTCCCGCACACTAGAGTATGTAATCATGGTGATGATGATTGCTCACTATTAGCCTTCCGGGAGGAGGACGTACGTATGGATACCCGGTGGGCGAAGATGCTGGTGGGAGTTAGCTGGGGTATTTTTGGGATTGGGGACTTGGAAGGGAAAAGGCGAGCGGGAAGAGCAGGGAAGAGCAGGGAGGCGAGATGGGGCGAGGGAGGGGTAGGGAAGCGAGAGGGAGGGAAGGGAAGGGGAGAGGGAGGGGAGAGGGAGGGAAAGAAGCGAGCAAGGGAAGGAGCAACAGAGCAGGACATACCAGCGGACGATCATATCGCTAATTGTCTACGTTGACGCAGCGTCGCGGCAAAGAATCGTCGAAGAAGGAAAGGAAGGGTAAGGGCCCTAGAAACCGGAGGACAGGGTGGGCCACGCACCGTGAGGTACACGCCAGCCTGTACGGACACCGTGTTAGTCATATTAGAAACGTAGTATGGGAGCAGGGAAAGGGCTAATAGATCTGACAAGAAAGAAGGACGTACGACGAGCGACCAGGGGGGCTCCCTCAGCACCACGAAGTCACCGAAGTGGGAAACGAAGTAGAAGTAGAGCCCGTGCACGGTGAAGGTGAAGTGGAGGGTGTCGAGGATCCTGGAGCCGTGCGCACCATGTACATGAGTGGAGGAGTGAGGGGGGAGAGAGGAGGAGCGGACCAGAGGAAGAATATCTGTGGGGGGTGGTATGAGCGTGGGCGAGGGCGAGGAGGAGGGGAGGGGAGGGGACGCACGAGACTTTTGAACGCCCGCCCGTCTTTGTGTGTACCCTGGAAGTAGATGAGCGTCTGTACGCTCGTTACGCCGTACAGTCTACCAGCGCCATATATTAGAACCGCAGACGGTTAGATCGCTCGTATGACGAAGGAGAGGAGGGACGTACATGGACGCTGCGATCCCACCCAGGAATGCTGCTCCTAGCGTCCCACTCCTATCAAAGTCCATCGCTCCCGGGCTGAACTATCGTGCCCTGCGTTGTTGTTGGCGTTGAAGAGCACCGACCGCTCTCAGCACGCCCGTCGAGCCAGGATTAGACGTCAGACTGCTGCGCTTGATAGTGTTTTGGGGCAGTGCAGTGTCTGACACTGACAGCGAGCGCTGTAGCCACTTATCCGTCGAGCGATGATGATGTGGCCTGTTCGAATAGCTAAATCAAATCAAAGAGGAAGAGGAAGGATGAGAGTGAGAAGCCAGACGCCAGCGAGGCGTTGTTGTTCGTGTCAGCGTGTCAGAGCCGATGACTGACAGGGAACAGAAGCGCAAAGTCGAAGCCAAGAGTGGGATCGTTGCGTTTCACGGGCCGATCGGCGCGGCGCAGGAGCAGAGTGAAACCAGGGTTCGAACTTTGTGCGCTCTGGCTCGTCTGGGAAGCTTGCAAGTTCGATGATAGTCTGTGCAGAATGGAGGAGATTGAGGACGATGAGATTCAGCCACCTGGATCCGAGTCTCCGAACTACCCGTCGGCCGCTCTCCGAGCACGAGTGCTGTTGCTCCTGCTCCTGCTCCTACGCGGTACGCGTCTGCGTCTTCTGCGTCGGGGGATGTTAGATCGTCGATTCAAGTAGACTAGTATTTATTATTACCCGATACGTTTAGCTCACAAACGTTACATATACGTCAAAGTTTTAGATCAAGCGCCCATACGACGAGGTAGCCTTCTGTCCACCTTCCTGAACCCCTCTCTCGACAAGAACCCATTCCGAGCCTTCCATTCTATACTCTACTACCCCCGACCCCGAGGCGCTCCTTCCAACGACCCGTCAGCCTTTCACCATCGTCGACATTTACCACGCGCATGCATTATAACGTTCGAAATCTGGTAGTTCAGCTCTCGAATGAGCTAGAAGTAAATGGGCCCGGGAATTGCGTAGAGTATGAGGAGGGCGATGACTTCTGTTAGGCATGAGGCCGAAGGTGAGAAGCGCTCGGGAATATTTATTTGCAGTTATGTTTAATTCAGCCTTGTCTGTTTAACACTTCAACCACGGCGTTGAAGTTTCTCTTTCGGATGATACGACAAAGAATGACTTGATGACAGTGAGAAGCACAATTCATGACGGACACATCTCGACGCTCGAGGCAACAACACGGGACAGAATAAGGAGATACTGAGCTCTCCAGCGAGGCCATCACGAAGAGTGATTTGGATATATATTTTTTTCGGAGAGGGATTTGATAATTTACTTATTGTATATGTGTATTAGTTATAGGTCTGGAAGTAATGGGTGGATTATTTAAAAAATTAACGGCGTTAAAGTCGGAAGATCAAGGTGTTCGCGGTGCGTAATGATTTGATCAGCTGGGGCAGGGATCAGACTGCGTGAACAACTAGTTCAATTCCAACGGTAGTTTCATGTAGATGGTAGGATAAATCACAGGACGCAAGGGACCATAAGATAGTCGGAAGAATTGATGACCAAAGTAGACTATCGTCAATATTGTTCACTATATAAATATCCTTCCCCTCCGCTTCGAGCTCTCGAAGGCGCTTCTTGACATCTCCGTTGATCTCCTCTGAACTCTGGCCCACGGCCTCTTCCTCTTCAGGGGCATCGCCATCATGCCTGTTGGCTCCCGTGTTCCTGTCGAATAAGGGAGGAAGGGACGGCCACACGAAGTGCTACCGCTAAGGCGGAGAACGCGTAAAAATGGCAGAAACAGCTCGCCTGGAGGGGCGTTCTCCCTCCAGCACGAGGTATCAACCAGGAGTTCGAAGAGGAAGTCATGCATCTCGGTACGCGACACGGTCAGGTCGATTAATTAGAGAGGGTGTGGCCTCCGGCATCTCGATCAGTGCGAAGAGGGTCGCTTCGGTCGAGTCGATGACGAGTTGCTGGGGCGTGCATTTCGAGCGGGTGAGGAGAGCAGAGACGACACCCAGGACACCGGGCATGCGTTTGGAGTGTATGAAGCGCCGGGGAGAGGAGGCATGTAAGCAGTGCCAATGGTCCATCAATGCATCACGTCCGATCGCGAGGACGAGTGTTTGGAGGCAGGAAAGGGTGGTATGTGGGGAAGTGAGGGTGTTGGAGGTGGTATTGCTCGTGGTAATGTTCCCTATTGTGCAGCACGTTAGCTGTGGCAAGTGCAGGAAGAGGAGGAGGGCTTCTGAACATAGCTATGGTTGATTGTAGTCTATCCTCATAGATATCCAGCCAGATGGGAAGGCGGCCTGAGCGCCTTAGCCATCCGGATGTCAACTTGGTGTTTAGATCAAGGGAGTGCCCAGATATCTTGACGCGCGCGCGATGGTCCAGAGGTGCGGCATCAAGAACGCGATTTGGCGCCAGCGTTCGCAGACAGCCGCCGGGACAAGACCCACCAGGGCCTCGCGCTGTGGGCGTTCTTCTCGTGTGGTGTTTGCGGCGCCTTCTGGAAGAGAGACTGGCGGGGATTCTCCAGGAAAGCAATGGACGAAGACGCGCGATACCGCTTCTATCGGGAGACTTCGGACGAGTCGGAGCTGGTCATGGTGCAGATTTCGCCTGAGCTTGACATCACAACGTTTGAGCTAAAGACTTTTCGAGTTTGGGCGATTTTGGTGTCGAGTGAGGATGCACGCAGGACAAGCAATGCCAGGACTTGAACTTGGGCTTGTACATTTCTGTCCCGGAGACATTGATATCTTCAATGCAACCCCGAATTTGCACACGCTGCAGTGCATATCCTCTATACGATGGTAGATAGATGAGAAGATACGGGATTGAGATGCCTGCCTTTTGAGATGCTCGCATTTTTAAACAGCCTTCCGTTGTACGAGTCGCGATGGAGGATGGTCAAAACAGACGAGGCTCAGAACCAATGCAACACGGATGTCACGCTCACGTGCCTGCGTTTCGTGTCACTGTTGTGCACTCGCAAATAACTGCGCAGCAAATAACTGCGCAGCAACGATAAACGCGGATGGCCAGGAGAGCTAGCGTAGTACGTACGAACCCTTTTTCCTCATCCTCTGAATCATCGACTGCGACAACTCCTGGCCCTCTCTTCTAATATTTGTAGAGTTCGTGCATTGGCGGTCACCCTGGAGATTGCGGGCGATGGCGGCAATGAAGGCGGGTTTGGTCGAGGCAGCGAGGCCGGAGAAGGAATACGAAGGTTCATCGTGCTGTAGGATGTGGGTAAGCGGTACTTATCTCCAATAGCAACGATGAAGACTTACGTTCGTTGTTAGACTCCGAGAACGTGTCTGCGCGTCAAGAGAGTGTCTGTCTAAAAGTACATGGCGAGCAAGGGGAGCACGTCCCGTACCCAAGGCCTGTAGCACCGTCGGAGCAGGGTTCAACCTAAGATTTAATGGCGGGCGTACGGCAGCAAAGCTGTGTTGTAGGACGAAGAGAGGTAAGGGTGCACTTCTTCCAACGTCGAGGAAGGGGGTTTATCATCGTTCGCGTCTACGAACGTCAGCACCGGCCTTCAAAGCTTCATACCGAGCCAGACAGGCAGGCACCTACGGGACGCGGAGGACGCCTGCACTGATGAATTCGACTTGGCGCACGAGTCCATCGACGAGACATGGGCGGGTATGGGTGGACCTGCGTGGATTGTGGGCGGCATTCAAGCGGAGGTCGAAATGGCCGCAAATAAACGGCCTCAATACTGGACCCTTGTCTCTCGCGGCCGTTGATTCGTCTGGCCCTCTCCTCGCCGCCGCCGCTCTTTGCCCTTCGTGTGCAGGCGCCTCGTCGTCATGTACAAGTACCGCTCTGCTTGTACCAGGTAAATTCTCCTCGCGTCCTCGAATCCATGATGAACTTATTTTTTGTCTGCTGTAGCACACGCTATCCCGCCTGATACCTAGAGGAAAGCGCGTATGTGAGCCTCCGAAGCTCGATGGTCAGGATAGAGTGCTTACCTCCTGTTCTCAGCGCCGAAACCACACGGAGGAAGGTCGGGCCGACGTACAACAATGGGAGGATATTTGAGAGATTCGGAGATGGAATAGAGCGGGGCATGAGGCGGGCTTCCAGGTGGTCTGGCGCGAGAGATGGAAATGGTGGGCGAGGATCGCGACCAAGGGTAAGTCAGAGTCCTATATCTGCAAAATGGATACAAACTCACATTTGTACGATCGTAGGTATTTGCAATTGCCTTCAGTGATGAATGTCCTCGCTTTCATCGTCGTGCTTGTGCATGGGCGGTGTTGTCGCTCTGCATCATCACTGTGGAATGAGCAACGAAGGTCTTACCGTTTGTAAATTATTATTCTAACAGAGTGCTTATCACACCTCATAGCCGTCTAGTCCACTCATTAGTCTTATGAGAACGATGCCGCCTTCACCACCTTTTCTTACGTCGAGGCTTTGCGTTAGAAAGTTGTCGGCGCTCTCCTCGAGCAACTATGAGACTTATGTTCGCGGTTCTATAGCGTTCGGTGTTTTGGGTTAACGTTCATGCACACTATCCCCGTGTCAAGGGATTGTACGATATCACGTATTTCATATTAAGTGACATTACAACGGGCGAGTGAATCTGGGATTAACCTTACTCTTGGTTCATCTCCGAGTCGATAGTTAGATTCCATTGGCCTGACGTTGACCCTTGTCAGGTCAGACGATAGGCATCCATCATATCGTCCGTTCCGCGAACACATTGTCAAAGACCATGTGGTTTGATTGCGAAGTTTATTCCCATCGTTGCGTGGAAAGGAGGATATACACGAGTACTGCATCGGGCTCAGGAGATCAGTATAGTACAAGATGTCTAGCTTCCAAGAGGTGAATAGGGCTAATACGATGATGATGGTCACCAAAATGCTATAAGAACATCACAAACGCCTCAATGGCCTAGAAGGGGAAGAGGGGCAATGCCACAGACGTAGATGAGACCAGAAAGACCAGTGCTCAATACCTTCTGCATCACTTCGTTCACCTCCTCCATTTTCACCATCAAATTAACGCGGCAGAGCGTAGCACCGGTACAGGTAGAAGTCCCTATACCGAAGGCTCTCTGTTGAACCATTGACACCACCTGCTCGCTCGAGGTGCTGAACAGCTCAAGCACCCTCAACTGCGGCACCAGGCCACCACTCGCCACTTTCTCCAGAGTAGGCAAGTGCATCACGATATCCGGCGCCAACCTGAGCTCCTCGAGGCGCGGAACGACCTCCAAGATCGCCTCGAGTTCCGTGTAAGAAGACCTTCTAACCGTCGGCACCGGGTCGCCAGGTTCCCGCCTCAAGACGAAGTTCTTGAGTTCCAGCAGACGGAGCGAGGACGAGGAATGCACGAGCACCGGAATGAGCAACCACAGTTGCCACCCTACCCGCCTATCGAACCTCTCCAGCTTCAAGTTACCCAAGATCGGCATCTTCAGGAGCGCGAAGAAGGTCGGCTCCAGGGTGGGGTCGATGACAACGAGCCGAAGCCTCTTCAACACAGGCATCGTCACTCCTAGGAGCTCGCAGTCGGAAGCAGCAAGCAATTTGACGTGGAAGGCGCCGTCAACGAGCGACGGCGCTGCTTGACTCATGATGGTGAGGAGCGTCCACGTCGGCATCGGTGCGCTGGCCAGGTCAAGCTTCGTGAGCTGACCCCATGGCAGCTGAAGGTCGAGCGGATGGATGCAGTTCTCGATGTGGAACGCCGCCTCCTGGAGTGTCGGATGGTCTTTGAAAACCGTGAAATTGAGGCGGTTACGATGGTCCTTCGTGAAAGGCGTCCGATGATTGTCGAGAGAATGGATGAAAGTGATGTCGACGCTCTTCAGAACAGGGAACGTGGTCGATGGGAGGCGGAGGAACATCCACACGTCGTCCTTGGCGAAGAGGCACTTGAGAGAGGTGAGGCGGCTGCTGACCGGAAGCGGAGCGAGGATGGAATGAACGATGCTGAACTTCCCGCCGCCGTACAACAAGTCTTCCACCTTCCTGACGTGCGCTGGGCGAGAACGTCGGAGGTCGTTGTACATCTGGATCAAGAGCGGCTGCCCTCGGCTACGCTCGGCGCTCTGCTCGAAAAGGCGAAGGAGATGCTCGGAGTGTTCGAACCGCACGGGCGCTAAACGAATATTGGCCCATAAGGAGGTGTCGCCGACAATGATGCGCCTCCATTTGGTACAAACTTGCGATAACTTACGCTTGGGATCGTCACTGGGATGTGGAATCGCTCCAGACTCGTTCATGAACCGAATGAGAGGCAGTTGGATGGGAGCGAGACGATCTTGGATGGGCGTATGCATGGCCTTGGGGATGAGTCGCCTGGTCTGTGAGATAAGAAAGATTAGTGGGTGCCAACAAGAGGAAAAACGGACTTACTGCTTGCTTTCGACGCCGCGGTCTTATCAGCAACGAGGTTCGGTGGAAAGAACGGGGTGTGAGAGCTCTGAGCGACCATTGGAACGGGCGGCAGTTTATCTGAAAGTCTAATAAAGAGGCAAAAATACCTCATGGATGGCCGTAACAGTGAAAAAGGGTTACCTGCATGCCATCGGTTGCCGACCCTTCCCACGACAAAGCTTGCCAGTTAAACCTACCAATGATATTCCTCCCGGCCATCCACTCGTGTTCTGGCCGATTCTACGAAAGTCCATGGGCGAATTTACGACGAACGTGGTTTTCTCGTTGCCGCCACGAGGGAGAATTAGGGTGGAAGGGTGGAGAATTACGAGAGTCGCTAACCGGTTCCAGACAACACAGTAGGTGCCTGTCTCCTGCGTATCTATTCATTCATTAGAGATGTGGAATCTGTGCATTGAAATTATTTCCGTAGGTACTTACCAGCCAACGGCTGGAAAAGACGAAACTTGACGGCGCCGGCATTCAATATTCAATGATGAAGCCTCTTTCAAGTCACCGATCTTTTTACGGAGCGCCCGAACTCTATTTCTTTCAGGGCGCGAAGTTTCCAGGAGGTCTCAATTATTGCGAATCCACCGTGCCCGCTTCGAATCACGGATTCTCGTAAGAATCCTTCCTCGTGGTGGGCGAACTAGAACGATTCTGGATATCTTTTATCCTTTGCAATCTGGGTTGTTGGCAGTAGATATCTCTTTCGGGACATAGTGCAGGTGCCAAGCCCGCGTATTGAATTTGGAGAGGAAGGATTTCTTTTCTTTGTCTGCTACGCAATCTCAGCTCTCCCGAAAGGAGCCTAGCATACCACAGACTTCGTTTCCCTTCTGCATAGACACAGTGATTCGAGCTCTCGAGCGCCTAGTCCTGTGCTCTTTATGATCGCGGTCGAAATATAACGGACAATGACAGAGATATCCCTAGGCCAGTCCTAGCGAGAGACCCTCTTCTTCCGCCTGGAATGGCGTCGAATGAGCGCTGGAGAGGCAGCGCCAGACCTTTGCTTAGGTCCACATTCCGCAGGTCCCAGGCACGTGTGCTTGTCGCGTGACGTCATCTCAGCACGCGTTACGGTTTAGGGGCCAGGCTTCGAATAAATTGGAAGGGAGAATGAGGTTCCTCGGGGGCACAAGGCAGAGTATACAGAGATTGTCGCCAATCCTCTGCTATTCCAGGGGTATATTTGCCTCGAATCGGCCTGTGCGGCAGCCCGACGACCAATCAGCCAAGAGCGAGTGCATATGCGGGAGATGGGCTTTGGAAATCCGCGAACTATTCAACGCCGGTGGACTCTGCTCGAGTCAGGACACATCCGAGGTGAAAATGAATGGGAACATCGCAAGACTTGACTTGAATACGGCGGGCCATAGCCATGATTGCTCACAGCGGTGATGTACATGGCTTGCTACCAGACGCTGGTTCAATCCAAACCGATATGGTGGGCTTCCACCGCCGAATACTCATCGGTAAAAGTATGAGTGGCGACGAAGATTGATCTAAGTCGTCTCCGAGAAAGATGCCCAAAATGCAACGAACGCGACGAAGCGGATAGAAAGGAAGAGAAAGAAATTTGGAGAGACACGGAATAGATGAAAAAAGACGGAGACGCACTCTTGACTTGAAAGAAATGGCAAAAATATCGGCCGCTGCTTTTTTCCTCATAGGTTGAGGCTTCATTTACAGAAGAGCCAGGCACATATCATACCAGAAAGCGGCGTCTTTGCCAACGGAGGCCACACTGAACGAAACGAATTAGCACGACTTTTTCTTGCAGGAACAAAGCCAAGATTATGTAAGGCTACGCACAGACAACGCAGAGAAAGGTGTGGACCTGGTATAAGTCATTCTCAGACGAGACCGTCAAAGGAAAAGGCGCTGAAAGACCACGGCATGGCGTATCTAGGTGCAGCCACCGACTCCGAAGGGCCGCAACGACAGACCTGAGACACTAGATCATATTATTGAATCGAGACGATGGCATAGAAAGGCGAACAGAGTCTAGTCTGTACCTTTCCTAGACTACCGTCCATGAAAAATGACATGGCTCGACGAACAAACAAACTCATACGTGCCTAGCCAGTCTGTAAGCAACAGGAAGTCGTATTGGCAGCTAAAAGTTTTGAAAAGACGGAATGGAGCTATAAGAATAGAAATAGGATAGCACTTACTGCTCTTGACACGAACAGCTGTGAGCACAGGAAAGTGTCCAACAATTCGTCCGTCTTCCATCGGGCCGGACACCAACGCACGATCTAGCATGCCTGGGCCCCATCTCCTTGAGCTGCAGTGCAAATCGAAAGATACCCGCCGTCGAGCCGCCCAGGTGGCTACGGCCGGCCGAAAAGAGAATATCAGGGCATCGATCAAGAAAAGAGAATGAATCGACTTACACGTTATTCAAGCGAGTGACGTTCTTCGACTCGTAATTTATTGGCCCCAACATCGAGTCTGGTCTTCACCACGCCGGGGGTTTGATATCTTCAATATATGTTGTTTCCGCCAGGACATACGAGACCTTGGCAAGCCTAACATCGGAGATACGCTGGAAAAGCGGACGTTTGGGTTCAACAGATCTTTAAGTAAAAAAGCAGACTCACTGGCCGGGGCGATACCAACCTGACACCTGTGTCCAAGCCTTCGCCGTCTTCTGCAAACTCAATCTCCAACGGAAGTTTGGACGACCCCACGCGTCATTCCCCGGTGTTCTGGTTGTCGAGCCGCGAGGTGGAGTCTACCTGTGAGAGCATTGGTAGTGGAGCAGGCGGCGTCATCCCCAAAACTGGGAGTCAATGATCTTGCGGACTTGCGCAGCGGCACATCCTTCAGATGGAGCGGAAGTGGAGGCAAAGGCAAAGATACTAGACGACGGATGCCGAGCTGGATGAAGATTAGGTTGTGCCGCCGAGGAGACTGTATGCGACCTACGTATATGCCGTGTCCTATGTCATGCGGACCGCTTCTTTTCCATCCACCGCGAGAGTAAAAACGTATATAGAACGCTGATGACAACAAGTTAGCTGTGTCCACCGAACGAGAAAAG
Source organism: Cyclocybe aegerita (assembly GCA_902728275.1). NCBI lineage: Eukaryota > Fungi > Basidiomycota > Agaricomycetes > Agaricales > Hemipholiotaceae > Cyclocybe > Cyclocybe aegerita. Next base: position 36,001 of record CACVBS010000081.1, read on the forward strand.
AACACACCCCATCCCTAAGATCGAACTTGAGCACAGAATCTTCCCGACATACCCTTCACCACTCCTACAGCCCGGAAGAAAGCCAGACATAGAGTCTTTGTCCGACACAAGAGCGTCTCTCTGCGATATACGCCGCTAGAAAAGACTTGTATGGTGTATGAGTAGAAGCCGGACGGTGTTGCATGGAATCCTTACTGTGCTTCTCAGAGCGAGCAAAAGCTTCAAGACGACCTCGGAACGACGTCTGTTGGAGATCTGAGTAGACCCATAGCTTGAGGCTGCGCAGATATCTAGGGCGAAAATCGACGATGGAGACTGCCCATAGAGGATGGTCGATATGAGAGCTGTCTGACGAGTGAAGAGATTGGCGAGATCTTGAGCAGTATCTGGAACGATGAATGGTGTGTAAAAGCCCGGGTACGTTACGTTTGAGAGAGGTGCTACGGTTTGGAGTGAAAGGTGAGTGCCGCGTCGCTCATTGTTCGAGGACGAACGAGATGGACGTTGGGGAAAAGAGAAGTCGAGTTGAACCAATGTGGCTGTGCCGAGGTCACCGGTGTGTCCGGCCCGCGCTTCATCAGGGGCTGAAGGATCTCCTTCCTCAGCTGCCTCCAACGAGGAGTGTGTTCACACGGCGGGGGTTCCAAAGCATAAATGACCTTTATACGAAAATGCCACAGCAAAATGCTGATTTTGGGTGGAGGCAGACATGCAAAATAACTTTCTATTCAGAGTGTTAAACCACATTTAAAAGGTCTTTCTGTTCAAAATGGTGATTCGTGTCGAAAAGCCCTTTGTATGAAGAGTTATACTTCGACTATAACCAGATGCAACACGATGATCTCCCTTTGAACTCGACCACCACCACAAAGACAATTTAAATAGAGAACTTTCCCCCAGAAGCTCCCTCATTTAGAATGGCCTGACCCATCAAAAATGCCTCTACATTTAAAGTATAAAGGGGCGAAACAAAGAAAACCCCCTTTATACTAGGATTTTCGACGCGTGTGCGCACAAAGCATGGAGATGACCAGGTAAGATTTACTTCCATGTGAAATGACCAGATCTCATCCACAATTGTGCCCATTATGAGTGGAGAATCTCGTAAAAATCACATTTCTACGAGATTCTCCAGTTAAAGTAGACGGATCTCCCTCTATACTTTGAACAAAGGCCTCTTTTCCATGTTATTCACGCCTTTAAGTAAAAATATTTCTTTGATGACAATCTCTACTCAAAGTGTACAATTCCGTAGAGCATTCACGTAGAAATGCCATTTCTACGCTGGAACCCCGTCGTCTCAAGAGCGAAAGAAATCGACGTGGAGCCACCTGAAGCTCCCTTTTCGTCATTATCGCATTGAGCCAAATTTTGATTTTCCATGGCGTTCTTGAACGACTAAGAACTTGGTCGACCTCACATTCCTCTTCCGAGTCTACCAACCAAATACCATTGCTTGCATTCTGGAAATAACGTCGAGGAAGGTACGTACAAAACGAGTATCTAAAGTATATTTCGTCGAAAGATGGGATATAATTATCGTTACATTTTTAGTTGAGGACAAGCTTGCGCCAGTTTTATCAGCTCTCCACTTTCGCAGGAACCATCTTCACCGGCGGCCGTTCTCTCTCCGAGTAATCGAGGGCAGAGTAGTAGGTAACCTCATCTTTGCCCTCCATTTCGTCGGGGTTGCCATGTTTCCTGCAGAAAAATAAGAGAAAAGAACAATCAGCATGACAGGCATAAAAAATAAACTAAGAACGAAAGGAAAGGAAAGGAAACATACGGATTATGCGTAAAATGTGTCTTCAGCTCCTCCCAAGTCATCCTTCCCCTGTCATGCGTCGTATCTCTGCACCGAATGCACTTCCACAACTTCCGCTTGTCTGGTGTGAGGTACCCGCGTTTCGTAGCTTCTACCGCCTCCAGCTCGCGAGCCTTGGCGGCGTCGGAGGGGGAAACGCGTTCCCAGGTGACGCGAGAGTCGCCGAAGTGGGCTTTCAAGGTGTGGTGTACCTATCGACCGACGAAAAGAGAGATGGGAGATGGGCAAACATCAGAAAGGAAGACAGGAAAAAAGGGAAAGCAAAACATACCGCATCGCGCCACGTGAACACCCTCACCCTCCTCTGCCCGTCACACCTTCCTCCAAAACTGCACTTCAGACAAACGAACCTATCATCCCTCTCATCCATCGCCGCGGCACTCTCCATCTCCCAATCCCTTCCAGCGGCCTCCAGCACCCTCCTTACCACCCGCCCCGCCTTCTCATCCACCTCTACTCGATCCTTCAAACACCACTTATCCCGCCGACAGCTCCAATACACTTTCTCCACGTTCATGAACTCATTCTCGCTCGCCCGTGACTCGGAGTAGGTCCGGTAGACCATCCTCGTACAGGGATGGTGCGCGAGCTCGTGGAACCACAGGATGGGCTCGCGCATCGGCGGTGCATCAGTGTAAGCCGTGCCCGCGGCGAGGACGCCCTCGTCGACCTGCCACCGGTCATGGTACCGCCAGTGCACTGACGCGGTGCACCGAAATACGACAGCTGCGAGGTTGAGGGTCCGGAGCTGGGCGGGGGTGTCGGATTGGTGGTGGGCGACCAGCGGAGAGGCGAGCGGAGGGGCAGGGAGGCGTCGAGGTCGAGGGTGGTGTACCACAGCTCGTGGATTTTGTCCTTCCGCCAGGAGCTGACGAAGCCGTCGAAACCTTTGAAGATGTCGTCGAGATCCTCTTCGGAGAGCGGGTTGTCGTTCGTTCGCTTGATGAGCCGCTGGCATCGGTACCACTCGATGAAGTCGACGGGCCCAGGGAGGAACGTGCTCGAGGGGTACTTGAGCATGGTCTCGGGCTGGCGGCGGTACACGACATAGGCGGTGTAGATCGCCAGTCGGCGTCTGCGCTCGAGCAGGACGCGGGCTTCTTGCAGCCGGAGACGCCGCGCCATCTCCATGTAGTCGATCATGTCGTCTTTCATGTTGGACCACACTAGTTATCATGCTGTAAGTGGAGTAAAGGAGATGAGAGATGAGCTTCGACGTACTCTTGTCGGTAAGAGCCTTGGGCGCTTTGACGTCCGTATGGTCGTTGAAGGCCACGAGAGTCGGGAAGGGTTGAATGGCACACGAGTCGCAGCCCAGCCTATCGAGGAACGTAAGCTCTTCGGAGAAACCCAATTCTCTGACGAGCTGGCGAATCCTAGAAGGTTTGAAAGGTTAGAAAAGAGGCAAAATTTTTAGAAAGAAAATGGACGCATACTTTTGGTTCCGACCATTCCTTAGCTCGTCGATCTCCGCTTCGCGGTCTTCGAGAATATCTTCCAGCCACTTCTTCCATAGTTTTCCGTGCTGAAAGTGGCAGAAATGGAGGCGGTTAGCACAAAGAACTCGAAGAGGATGAAATATCAACGTTACACACCTCAGTACGCTTCTTGACCCAAGCTTTGCGCTCCTCTACGAATGCTGAACGATCACCCTGATGAGAATCCAAAAGCTCGACGAAAGATTCTTTATCGTCTACGGTGCATGATTTATAGTTGCCTATGACGATATTCAGAGACAGTATTGGAAACGAAAGGAATGGAACTTCGACTTACGACCACTCCAATAGCTAAAGGGCACCGCTTGGAGGATTATGACATGGAGTTTCTTGTCCTTCTTCAAGAGCTGCGAGGAGAAAAGTCTGCAAATGCGACGGTCATTTCCAGACGAGCCGAAATGTGAAGACACAGACGTACTTGGTTTTGGCACATCGACTACAATACCGAACCCGCAGGATAAAGTCGACGTTCCGGATTTGTGGTGCCAAACAGTTCTATGAGGAGGTAGTGTATGAGACACCGAAGGAGGACGAGGATGAGCGCATATACGCACCTGGCAGAACTTGTCAAATGCCAAACTTGCCCAGGAAGGCAGCGACACGTCGTCTGGGCAGGGCGGTAGGGACGAATCGCCACTAAATGCCCGTTTCCAAACCGAAGTTGCAGATCGGTGCAGGAGCAAGGCGCGAATGCTCTTCGTGGTTCGAGCGAGGTGGAGCAGGTCTAGAGGCCGAAGACACCCGAAGATCTATTTGGGCGAGAGGAATGCGTCAATGGACGCGTTTTTGAGAGATGAAGGACGAAAAACTCACCTCAAATAGGATATCTAGCGGCAGCGAAGGCAGCATCGCCAACTTGGCGCGTGAACCCTGCCTTTTCAGCGACCCCAGCGCGTAGAAACGCGAGTCAGTCTCGTTGCCCGAGGCGAAGTCATCACTCTCCAACGTCGGCTCCCTCTTCATTCTCTTCCTGGATACATCCTTCAACTTCACCTGCCACCCATTCGACGCTGTGATCTTGAACTTTTTCTGTGGTGGCACGTCATCAGAGGTTGGGGTGGGCGACGGGCTGAAACACGCGGTGCCTGGAGCAGAGGATTGAGATGAGGAAGCGGCTAGCGTTGTGCCATCGGAGAACTCTTCAGTGTCGTGACGCGTCAAGGGAGCTGAGGGGGTGAAGTAGGAGGTGATGCGGCCAGGGCGGGGACGTGTCGTGTCGTGTTGTGAGGAAGGGGACGCGTCGTCGCATGTAGCCATGGCGCGTGGCAGTGTAAGGGAGGGTGGAGACTTTCTCTGTGCTCAGAGAAGTCGCCAAAAAAGGCGCGTTGATGGTGGGAGAGGACGGAAAGAACGATGGGCTTCGCTGTCACGGAAAACAGCGAACGATAAGATAAGATAGCGGCCACATGGATTGCCGAAGACCTCGTTTTCGTTCGACTTCCACCAAGGTACATGCATTCAAGCTCAAGACCAACTTCGAGCTAATAACAGCTGACGCTGCGTATGCTCCCCTTTCAGTATGAAAGAAAGTTCACATCTGCTACGGCAACCAGCTGTTAGCCTGTCAGCGATGGAGGCAGCCTCTAACGCGATCGAAGGAAGATCGCCTCCGATCTACCGCCTGAACGAAGATCTGCTACTGAAGATTTTCATGTTTAACGCGAACATGGACGAAGATCCTTGCGATTTTGACAAAGCTATCCAGGATTGGGGACCACGAGCACTGACGGACACTCGCAGCGCATCCCACGTCTGGCGCCTCTGGCGGCAAGCGATACTTTCATCAACATCGTTGTGGGGAAGGCTCGTCGACCTTGAATACCTCATCCACCTGAAGGAGGAGTGGAGATGGGAGATCATATGCCGCACAGGAATATCCCCTTTGCACGTCAAAGGCAAGCAGGCAAACAAGAATCCCGCCTTTTTGCCTTTGCTCGCCCACATCCTTGATGCCCATTGGGAGCGGATCGACACGCTCGATGTTGTCGCATATTTATTTTGAGAAGAGTAACCAGGGAGATCTCTGGTATCCGATAGCGCGGCCGTCGAAAGCGTTGAAAATCATTCGCATCAATCTCGGTGCCCTAGACCAACCGATTCACTCAGGGTTGAGCCAAACATTATTTGGTAACGATGCGCCCGAGCTGCGCGAAGTACACTTCCCCATGTACCTCTCAGCAAATCTCTACTTTTACTCGTCGTGGTTCAGCCAGCTCTGTCACCTCACCGTCTCCAACTCGACTTCAGCGCCTCGCCCAACGCTTTTGGCGTGGTTGGAAAGGCTCTGCGGTATGCCCCAACTTCAAACTCTCAGCCTATGCAGTGTATTCGATCCCGTCCTCGAAGACCCGATGCCACTCCCAGTCGTTCAACTACCCAATCTTACGGAACTCCAAGTCTCGCACGACGTTTACTCTGCCGCGTTGTTTTTGAACCATATCGAGGCGCTGCCAGAGTGCAGATTGGGTATCAACACATTTGAAAGATCCAGCACAGTTGAATTTCCATCCCGAAGCCTCCTGATCAGCGAGGTGTTGTCGAAATACAGCCAACGTTGGTTCTCAGCAAACACCAAATACACAAACCTCACTCTGGAGACTATCTGGGGTACTTTGCTAATGGAGCAGTTTGAACAGAATCGCTCACGCTTTCCTGACCCGGTATTTGCGGCCAGTCTCGACATCGACCATAACGCCTTCTTTCTCTGCAACTTCCGCCACATCACGACGCTCTGTATGTATATCGATTTCGCTCCGGGCATGGTGCCCCCCGGGACAATTTCAAGCCTTCGGAATCTCATGCTTAATTTCGTGTTTGCTTTGCCCGAGGTTCGGTCGCTCTCCACCACAATGGATGTCATCACTCAACTCACACGGCTTCCACGAGGCGCCGGGGCACCACCCGTATTTCCCAAGCTGCAGACACTGTACCTGAGCGTAACTTCTGTCGTCTGGGAGAACGGGCATGTCGGACTCGTCGATCATGGACTTGAAGTAGGCGAGGAATTCTTTCGGCAACGGGTGGAAGATAACCGTCCCGTGCAGATTCTCGATCTTACCTCGTGCTTGGACTTGAAGAACTTTAGCTACCTCGAAAAGCTGGGAGGGATGAAGGTAGTATGGACCGACAGGGAAGGAAATCGGCAGGAGGCAATCTGTAGCTCAGGAAGAGTTGCCGAAGGACTCGGACCACTTATATGATTGCCGTGGGTCCGAGATGAGAGAATGGTGATAGTTCCAAAATTCTTTATGGCCGCTCAGAGGGCGCCGATGAGTCAAGAGGCTGAAATGATCGAGGAAAGAGAACGGGGGCCAACATGTGCGAGTAGTGGAGTTGGATAGTTCATTTGATAAAATCCATCGTGGTTTCTCTTTCGGTATCCAGGGCAAAAGAGCCAGTGCTGAGCACTATGGTCCACCGAGGAAGAAGCGAGAACAACAACATACGCAGGATGGGGAGAAGGGGACGAAAAACAGGTCAATTTGATTTGTGAGACCATAGAGACAGATAAATCGACGAGAATTCGAAATGCGGCACGAACACGAAGCTTACATGAGGAAAAGGGAGAAATATTCTCTGGCCATACCGGTGAACAGACGAGTAGAATCACGCAAATATGAGAGCGTCACCTTGGATGACTGTGCATGGGGAGCGCTGAACAGAGGAGGACGAGAGTCTTGTTTCAGAGCCTCTGGTCGGGCACGAAGGTCAGCCATGAGTAGCTGGGAGGGAATAGAAATTGGAGTTTCGGAAACAGTCAAGATAGTCATGACGGATGAGGCCTGAGGGTGATTCGACGGTTATTAATTGGTGGTACAAGAAATTGCCGTTACATATTAGGAGATACAACTAATTTCTGAAGGTGATCCTTATTCCACGCTTCGCACATTGATATAAGAATGAGCACCACGTCTCTCGTCGTAAAATCGAATAGGAAAAGAGAATTGTGGCTTCAGGAGCGCGAGAGAGCTCGGGGGGTGAGAATTCGAGAATGTAATACGTAAGTCTTCTTCGGGAGAGGAAGCACTGAGCAGAGCAGTCACCCCTGAAGAGCAGCGTACCTTGCGGAGACCGAGGTAACCCGAACGGCGGGGAGAGCAAAACGAAGAGTTGAAAGATAAGGAACCGGAAGCTTCGTCCTATTCCTGGGCAAAGTAATGGCTGCAGGTTGTACAGCATTCAAGAATGCGTCTAGAGCGCATAGGGGAAAGTGAGTAAAGCCAGAGACGCGGAATATGTACGCCTTGTCGTGTTGGTCGATCCCGGAAGTGGATTCGGTAGTTCGTTGTCGGGTGTGGCTTGTACGGCGCGCGAGGAACACGACCTTTGTAAACAGGCGGGTGTTATGCTCCTCGAGGGAAGGGCCGGTGTGTTGCTCGTTATACGAGTAAAGACAATTTCCTTCAGTGAATACGTTCCCTAAGCACGACCTGAATCCGTCCTCGGTTACCCAGCTCGATCCCTCGCCGAAAATAAGAATGAGTGTGGGTAGCTGGACGAACTAGGATAGAGCGTTCGTAAACCTGAGGGTCGCGCGTATATGTGCTTCGTGAGAGCGCCAAGTGGGAGAAGCTAGGGCGAGAGAGTAAGAGAGCAAGAGAGCAAGAGAGCAAGACAAGAGGAGCAAGAGAGGGTTTGGAACGAAAGAGATGAAAGATAGAAGCGGTAGTCGTCGTCCATGGTATTGACGGATGACTGGTTCAGTGTTGGATGAAACGGATATTCAACTCTAGGTGCATTATCATAATAATTACTTTTCTCACCTTTGATTTCTAAGGATATCGATTAAATGACATCGCGGTGTAGCACTCTTAAATCGAGGTTGAAGGACCGCTCCTGTAGTACAAATATTGCTGCCGATGTGGTAAGAGAACGTCCAAGTGAGGTGATGGACACCGAATATATATGATGGCTTAAAACTAGAAATTATTTTAAATATAAAGTTGCTTCCAAAAAAAAGGTATAAACAATAGCAAGAAGCAAGTTTAAACTAATTATTGTAAACAGAGGGCTCTAGCTTTTGCTCCTAGCTTTTATTTATATAAAAAAAAGGTAGAAACCTGAAGGCAATTCTCATATCTGCCGTTGGCAGGGTATTCTGGAATCTGGATGAGTGCGTACTTCCTGTTCAGCCTTGTTTGCACATGGAGACACCGGAAAAGAGGTGGAGATTGTGCCGGAACGCCGTTCAATGTCCCATCCACCTTAGCGTTCGATAAATGTTCAAACATTCAGAGAGCAGGTAAGATTGATCCGCTCGTTGATCGTCGATCCTGATCCGTGGCCTTGATCAACATCAGAGGCCCCGGGCCGGCCGGGAGGATGATAATGATGATCGTGGCGTCAATCGTGGCTACTCTCTCTTCCTTCAGTACTTTACCTCCAACCCACGCCAGGCCGATTCCTCAGGAAGGAGGCGCGCCGTAGAGTCACCTAGATATACCCAGCACTCCGCCACTCTATGACCTCGCGACCACACAATTCCTAAGACTCGAATCGAGAGGGAACCCACCGTGGTTGGCGACGTTGGAGGGAAGGATAAGAAATTTATTGCAGGTGAGCACAGTTCCACATTAACTGTATTTGTTCTTTACTGACGTGTCTCATAAAGTAGCGCCTCAACTCAACAACGCGCACCTTCACGTCCAAGTAGGATTCCACCAGCATGCCCCGAGCACCACGTCTCCGCAGATGCCCCCGAGTCTCGAACCTTCGCCAGAGGAGACTGCAGGCAGTCGACTCAAATACGGATTTACAAGCAGAGAGCTACAGGAGTGCCACACCAGCGTTGTCGTTGCCCATCGAAGTAACCTGCGCCATCTTCGAGATGGCCGTCGGGCCTTCACCTTTTTTCACGGGAGGAGAACCTCTGCCAGGCAACGAGGCCATCGCCATCTCTCAAGTATGTAAAAAGTGGAGAGGCATCGCTCTCGACTACACGCCACTTTGGACGATATTCGCGTACTCGGACAAAGGTCCTATGGGAAACCTCTGCCAGGGTATGATTCTTCAGCGACTCCAGTTGCACCTCGATCGTTCGCGCGGGCAACCCATCGACTTCTGGGTCAACACACCGGAGCCTGATATGTCAGATCTTCTGTATGATGCTTTCACCCAGCACATGAGCTATTGGCGACGTGTGGCTTTGCAGCTGAACCCAAGTGGCGCTGGAGTATCCGAGAGGATCGCCCAGCCCGACTTCGCACCGAACTTGGAAGCGTTCGCGATGGCTCACAGCCACCCAGATGCGATTCCGCATTTCCCTGTTCCCGGATTCAAGCTTAACGCGCCCAATCTGGCAACCCTCCGTATGGATTTCAGGGCATTCAAGACCTGGGCGCCACCCACAACGATTACTCACCTAGACATAGACCAGTGGTCCTCTGCCGACTCGGCCTGCTTACCCTGGTCTACATTCCTCGACATAATCTCGTCTCCTACCTTGACGAACCTTACCATCCGTGCTCTCACAGAAGGAGGAGTTATGTTCGACGAGCCAGCCAGTACTGACATCGCGCGGAGGGTCGTTACGAATCTTGAACACCTTCATTGCAGTGAACCTCTTGTGGCGCAAGAGATGTGGGGTTTTATTCATCGCGCACCCTGTCTACAAGGAATATACTTCGACTCCCTAGGTCTTCGCTATAAATGGAACATCCGGCAAGCCGTTGAGCGTAGGGGGAACAACCTATTCGGCAAAAATTACGACCTCAGGTTCCCCGTTCTCAGGAGCATGTCAATGACGGATTGCCGTATTACCAGGCCCGACTTGGAATGTCTCGCAAAAATGACGCCTCGTGTAATCGTCCTTGGGGTATTCACGGTTCTGACCAAGACGGAAGGAAGGCCAGTCGATGTCCTCATGTCCCGAAAGGAAAGGAGCGGAGAACACATTATTTGGCCGGAACTAGGACGCATCAGCGTGAACATCAAGGGTCTCGAGCAAGCCCAGTACGATTCATACTCGGAATTCCTTCTGGGTCGTTCGGAGATGATGAAACTTTGCAGGCTGTCGCTTTGCAGGTCCGAAGCAGAACGCTGGCAGGAACAGGACGCAAAAAGCTGGCAAAAGCTTATAGACGCAGGGGTTGTACGTGATACCGCTAAAAGGATCACGGAGGAATGCAGCTGATCCGGAAGGGAATTAGAACGTTTTATGAGATTTATAGATTTAATTACTTTAGAT
>CACVBS010000081.1:46873-121772 GCA_902728275.1 Cyclocybe aegerita
CGGATACGAGTACGGCACAACCCAGTCAACTCGATTAATGGAAAAAAAAGACAGGCAGGGTCTGCAAGGGAACCTGGGAGGATCTATACAATTTTGGTTGAATGAGATGAGCGAGAGCCTAAGAACGCTGCGTGACGAATGCATAATACAAACTCAGCGACACGACGACTTTGGAGTAGTCGTGTTTGCCATCTTGACGCCCAGAACCGACTTGCGTTTCGGAAGACAAAGGAGAAAATACCCGTTCCTTGATGAGCAGCGGAGTCTCCTGGCAACGCAGCTGGCCTCTTCTCCTCGAAAATGGTCTTCGTGTGGCCGCCGTCGTCGTCACGGTAGAAATGTCGCTTACATCCAAGTCAGAAATAACTCGAGTCAGAGTGACGGCTATTTCGACTAACGGAGTCGTTGTGGTGTGAATGAAGCGAATATCCGTCAGACGCAGGGCGGTCTATTTTTTTCTGGACAGGGGGGGAATTCAGCTAGCTGATATTGACAATCGGAGGCTTTTGCGGACCATCGAACAGTCCGAACAGGACGCAAAAGCTGATAGCGGCCTATACGCTGTAGCTCAGGCTTGACGAAGACCGACGGTTGACGTCGAATAGGGCATTTGGAAGTGAGAACGAGAGAAGGAAGGCACCGTGTGCATATGAGAGGACCGGTCCATGATGGCAAGGAAGATTGAGCGAGAAAGCACGATGCTGGCCGTCTAGAGGCGTAAATCGAGTCGACAGTCGAAGCGCCTCGAAGTGGAAGAGGAGGGAAAGTGGGCTATCCAAGGTATAGTTGGAGCCTGATCAAGGTGTAAGCCGCGTATTCATATTCTCAAAACCTTAGAGCGCATTACTTTGACATTCATTTAGAATCCGCAAGCTTCCTGCGTCGATGGCTGTCAGGAATCTCTCTCTCGAGCCCCAGAGGCGAACAGACGCTCCTCTCGGGTAGAGAACAAGTCAAGAATGTCAGAACATCCTCCCTAGAAGAAAATGACGCGGTCAGTACATTGATCCTGGTGAATCGTAAATCGGGAGGCATGCAAATTTGACGAAATCTCTCGTTCCAGCCCGCGACCACCGTTAGGAAGGGAAGAAGTAGCGCCAGAGACGGCATTCTTCCTGACCGTTTTCCAGGAACTAGGAGAGGGCACAGAACCACGGGGGAAGAACCCTGCTTGACAAGGGGGTTGGAGAAGAAAGCGGCATCGGCCCGCGCCGTCGGCAAAGGACACTTTTTTCCCACGAGTGATATCACCCAGTTCTCGCCAACGCTTTTACCACCCATCTTCTACAGTCCCGCCGTCCTTCCCCTCCTCTCATCCCCTTTCGTCGTCGTCGACGTACAAAATGGCCTCACTAGCGCGTATACGCATCGCTCGCAGCCTTGTACGTCCAACTTCTCTGTCTCTGCCGCCACATCATCACCATCATCATCACGGCTCTCCGTGCACCCATTCCCGGCTTTCCACCAAAAACACAAGCTAATTTCTCTTCTTTATAGCCTGCAACCCTTTCAGCGCGCGCGCGTTTGATACACACGACGTCAGACACGACCCAGCTGCAGGAGAAGCCCGCCGACCTCTCTCAACCCATTACCGTCAAGCTCCATGAAGACTCCTTCCAGTCCTACCTATGCGAAAAGCCCGAGCTGGAGCTGGAGGTGACGAAGGACGAGCTGTTGACGATGTACAAGGAGATGCAGACGATGCGGCGGATGGAGATGGCCGCCGATGCCCTCTACAAGGCCAAGCTCATCCGTGGGTTCTGTCATTTGGCCATTGGCCAGGTACGTGCTTTCTTCTCGTTTTCACTTCTGAACAACCCGTACTCACCCGCTCAATGAATCGCAGGAAGCAGTCTCCGTCGGCCTCGAACATGGCATCACCCCCAACGATCGTGTCATCACCGCCTACCGCTGCCACCCCTTCGCCGTCATGCGCGGTGGCACCATCAAGGGCGTCATCGGCGAGCTTCTCGGTCGCCAGTGCGGCATGTCCCATGGAAAGGGCGGCTCCATGCACATCTTTACCCCCACCTTCTTCGGTGGTAACGGTATCGTCGGTGCTCAGGTCCCCATTGGTGCTGGCGTCAGCTTCGCACAGAAGTACATGGGCGAGAAGACGTGTACGTTCGCGCTGTATGGTGATGGCGCGAGCAACCAGGGCCAGGTATTCGAGGCGTTCAACATGGTACGTTTTTCTCATCCGTTCCCCTTATCGCATCCTATCATTTTTGTTTATTATATGCGCGTTTTCAGGCCAAACTCTGGAACCTCCCCACCATCTTCGTCTGCGAGAACAACAAGTACGGAATGGGCACCTCCGCTGCTCGCTCTTCCTCCAACACCGAGTACTTTACCCGCGGCGACAAAATCCCCGGCCTCCAGGTCCGTCTTCTTCGTTTTACTCGGGGTTTTGGCTTTTCCCTAGCTCGAACGATAGGTGAACGGAATGGACATTATCGCGGCCAAGCAGGCCGTCCAGTACGCCCGCAAATGGGCCGTCGACGAGGATAAGGGTCCGCTCCTTCTCGAGTTCGTCACATACCGCTATGGCGGACACTCGTACGTCATTTCCCTATCTGTCTATTTCTTATCACCCCTCATCCTCATCGCTCTCACAGCATGTCGGACCCCGGCACCACCTACCGCACGCGCGAAGAAGTCCAGCGCATGCGTTCGACACAAGACCCCATCCGCGGGCTGCAGAAGTACATCGAGGAATGGGGCCTCGCGACCGAGCAGAGCTCAAGCAGCTCGACAAGGACGCGAAGGCCGAGGTCGACCAGGCTGTCGAGGAGGCCAAGGCGTCGCCTGAGCCCCGTGCGGAGGACTTGTGGACGGATATTTATTACAAGGGCACGGAGCCATCTTTCATGAGGGGACGCGAAAGGGAAGAGGTAAGTGCACTTTAATGTATTGGTTTTTCGTTGCTGATGCTTTCTACGTTGACTTCTCAGGTGCACCGGTACTAGACGTACTGTACCCTGTCGACTCGAGTACGTTGGGCACCCTTGGTTGCTCATGGTTTCTCTTGTCGTTGGTGGTGGAGTACATGTGGAGGTTACATACATAGACTGGGGCCTGGTCCGGACACTCGCTGGGTCCCTCTTTCATCGTAAATTTATCGTTTTCTAATATGAACATGCTCTTTTCGCTCGCGATGATATGTTAACATGACGCCTCGGAACGACACAAGAGAAGTGACGCAAGTGGACGTTGGTCGAGTTGGTTTATGGAATGGTAGACGCTCTCAACATTTCGACTGGGATGCTCGCCGACGCGTACCGAAGCCTGTACTGCTCGGAAGAGAGGTTCGTACGTAGTTCTCTCTCTCTGATGTCCGTTATCTGCATGGTCTTTCACCCTTTTCCGGCCTGTTGCAGGATCATCGATCATCGCTCAAGCTCAAGACGGAGTGACTCAACCGCGAGAGCGGGTGTATAGGGCTCCAAGGTCGAAGTCTCGTTACCTTTAACACCGCTTCGAATTCGCTTATCCTGGCCGCCGTTATCGTCCTCAACGTCTGAAGACTTTGACGTTCGAACGTTCAACCCTGACAATCCGCGGTCCTCGCTTCGTTATACTTACTCCTGATCGAAGCCGAGCACTATATAGTTACTGCCAGCACGCTACTGTCCGTCGACGATGGGTCGAACAGTTGCGAAGACAGCTCGTTCTAGCTGCTGCGCTCGGCGTGGATTTGTCGTCAGTTTAAGCTAGCAAAAGGTTGTGGCGACCTACCTTCGAAGACTTTAAATCTTTCGTAGGTATGTTACACTCATACGATATCTTCCTGACCTGTGTGCTCAAAGTCGTTTCCACCTTTAGGCATGCAATAGACATCTAGGAACACCGCTCGAAATAATGACCAAGCTCGAAGGAGAGCTACAATGTTTGAGGAGGGAAGCCATGAGAGGGTACGCTGCGTCTTTCTTCATCCGACGGCGTGCTGATTAGTACTTAGTACTCTTCGTATATTAGGCCTCCTTCGGCCTTCTTCAATTCGTCGGATACTCTAGCTTGATTTACGTGGAAAATTCGCCCGATGGTCCTCTGGGCTGAGCACGAGGAAATCGTGCATCGACTCGGAGCTCAAAGCTGTATGTCCCATCTCATGCGCGGTAAGTAAAAGCGATGTGGATAAGGCATTTGATCTTGGTGGGTCATTTCGCCTCTACCTATCCCGGTTCTTGCACTGGGAAATGTCGCATACCCCAAGACGGGGCTATTGTGATGCACCTAGTGAGCTTCGCGAGTCCATCTTGATTTGTGTTCGCTGTTTATATATTTCCTAGCGCCTCGCCGCCGACGTTCCTGTTTCTCAGGATTATATATCTACTCTGCTCCTTTGGGCGAGCGTAGAGAAGAACGCTCGGACTTGCGGCTATGTACTACTCTGCCACACTTCGATACCTCCAGGGACGAGCGACGAATAGGAGTCCAAGCGGTAAGTGTCCAAGTCCTTTACACCACGCTCTCCTCTCTCAAGACGAACCGTTTGGAAGACTTTGACCGATAATGAAAGTATGTACGTATGGACCTGGTTCCGCACTCGGGGTTCTCCCCCCACCCGTCGCAGTATTTTCCAGGTTGTAGAGTGGCATCCCCGGCAGAGACGGAGTTAGAATGAAACCAGCGAAAGGAAACGCGAAATTCAGGTCATGACTCAGGAAATTATAACAGCGACGAGGATGAGCTATAATACATACTGAGCATAATTATTACCTTTATCTCCACTTCGGTCCCTTCTATTCAAATAGTCTATTATACAGTAAGTACGGCTGCCAAAATTCTCCAGAATGCGTCCTTTCGCTACACTACTGAATTTAGGCACGCCACGGACCGTTAGTAGCACATTCACGGAAGGATTAACGAGTGCAAGAGATTGACAGTACGGCGGTCCGCAGGGGTTCAAAAATGAAAATTCATCGGCAACGACGCGCTGGATTCATCCCTGTAATTCAACTCTTCGAAAGTAGACCACCTCATCGAAAGTACCGTGAAGAATGTGCCGAGTATATACAAATATTTGGGGTGCACGGGGCCTCAATTCGTTCCCACGGCAAATTTGCCGGTGAGTCATTCGAGACATTCGACGTTTCCACTTAACCTCCACGAAGATATCCGTGTTCAATATTCAAATATTGGAAGCCAATCTCGAACTAACGACTGTAGACGGTGCGTATTTTCTCCTTTGTGCCTGTAACAAGACTCAGACTTGCTGCAGCAACCAACAATTGGGGTGTCCGCGATGGTGGCTCCTTCCAGCGCAGTCGAGTCAAGATCGTCTTCGGTCCGCAACCTCAATGACGATCTCTTGCTGTATATCTTCATGGCCAATGCAAACATGGACGGCGATCCCATCGAGTACGAGGGACGAATCAAAGATATACCGTGCGCACTGACGTACACTCGCAATACATCCCACGTCTGTCGCCTTTGGCGCCAAACGATACTGGCGTCGACATCGTTGTGGGGAAGGCTCATCAATATTGGATATCTCATTCTCTTGAAGGAAGAGTGGAAGTGGGAGATCTTACGTCGTACAAGTGCATCCCTTCTGCACGTAAAGGGGACCCAGACCGGCTACAGCCCTGACTTTTTCCTGCTCCTCCGCCACATCCTCGACATCCATTGGGAGCGTATCGAAACATTCGAAATTTCCGCATACTTCGAATCTACTTGGGAGGGCGATTTCTGGGATCCCATAGCGCGTCCGTCGGAGGTGTTGAAAACCTTTCGAGTCTCTCTCGGTGACCTAGAGCAGCCGCTTCAACCCGGAGAAACATTATTCGGCAACGATGCGCCGAAGCTGCGCGAACTACAGTTGATCGGAACGATTTACTTGCGCGCCAACCTCGACTTATCCTCATCGTGGTTCAGCCAAATCTGCCACCTCGACGTCTCTGGCTCAATTTTCGCCCCTCGTCCGACTCTTTTGGCGTGGTTGGAGCGCCTCGGCGGCATGCCCCAACTGCGGACTCTAACCCTGACCTCTCCATTCCGTCCAGTTCGCCAGGACCCGATGCCACTCCCAGTCGGTCGACTACCCAATCTCACTGACCTTGAAGTCAAACACGACACCTACTCTGCCGCGTTGTTTTTGAATCATATCGAGACCCCTCCAGCATGCAGACTGCGTATTGACACGTCTGGAATCTTCACCACAGTCGAGTTTCCGGCCAGAAGCCACCTGATCGGTGAGGTGCTATCAAAGTATAGCAAGCGCTGGTTCTCGGCGAACACCACGTCGACAAACCTCAATCTGAAAATCAACCGGCAAGGTTTCAGCGTGTCACAGGTCGAACGGAATTCCTCTGGCTCTCGGGCCGCGGGATGCCAAGATAGAATGGAATTCGAAGTCTGCATAGACGTTGACTACAACATTGCATTCACCGAACTTCTTTCCTATGTCAACATATTCTCTCAATGCGACTTGAGCCGCATCGCAATGCTTACCACGTATCTGGACATCTCCCCACAAACCGTGGCCAGCCCCCACCTACGGAAGTTTATATCCGATTTCATCCGTGCCTTGCCCAATGTTCAGGGGCTCATCACCTCAATGGAAGTCATTGCCCACCTCACGAAGATTCCGCAAGGAGCCGGATTGTCACCTGTGTTTCCTGCACTTCAAGTACTGGTCTTGTACGACGCCTCTGTCTTCTGGGGGGATAATGGTTCAGTTGGGAGCAATCGTGGGCGCGAAGTAGGCGAGGCATTCTTTCAACTACGCCAAGAAGAGAAGCATCCCATTCGGGTTTTAGATCTCACTTCATGCAGCGCGTTGCATGACATGAGCTACCTGGAAAGCGCGGAAGGGATGAAAGTATCCTGGATCGACGACGGGGGTAATCGGCGAGAGGAAGTCTGCGGCTACGGAAGAGTCGCCGAAGGACTCGGCCGTTGAAGTTGGAATATAGGTGCGAAGAGATGGCGTGAGACGAGGAGAATGATACCTTTGAGCAGGATATATATACTCAAACTCCAATTTATGTCGAACAAAATTTACGGTACATGCTTTCCGTCGTACCGATGACAGACACTGAGTAGAAAAACTACAGTTCTACGGGCCCTCCTCGAGTGTGGGTTCTCATTTCTGTGTCGAGACTCAAGGGGAATTTTCTGCACCCCTCGTCTCGCCCCGTGCACCGCCCTTCGACGAGGTATCCATCTTTCAGGATGTCTATTTGCGCGATAGTACACGGCCTGTAGGCTGGCAAAATATACGTGCAAGACAACAAGGATTCAGGCTGCTGATTTCCAGCCATCTCAGCGACCTCCGCTTGAACGTCGCCCACAGCGCACTCGAACCCAAATACGTCCGCTCATACGCTTGTCGTTTCAGGCTGCATTCATCAGTACAGACGTCCTCCGCGCCCGGTTGGTGTTGACGTTATGTTATATAATGTTCGTTCTTGACGCTGCGAACGACGGTCAGCCCCGCTCTCAACGTCGCGGCAAGTGCACGCCTACCTCTCCTCATCTACAACACAGGTTTTCTGACGTACGCCCGCCATTAACTCCAAGGCCAGTCCTTCTCCGATAATGGTCAAGGCGGCCTTCGGTTCACTTTCTCGGCCATATCTGGGTCAACTAGTCGGGCTGATCTTGCTCGTTATGTAATTTGAAACCAACCTTGCCAACACGTATACGCGTTCTTGAGGTCTAACAACGGTGGTTAGCCCTGATCGTCATCTGAGATGAGTACCACTTACCCGAATATCCTACAGCGCGATGAGTCCTTGGTCTTCTGTTTCTTCTTCTATCCTCGCTGCATAGACTTCCGCCCATTTTAAGCCGGCCTTCATCGCCGCCATTACCCGCGGTCTCTAGGATGAGCAGCGATGACCGAATTCTAAGAAAAAAAAGAGAGAGAGAAAGACTATGAGTCATCGTACTTGATGAGGACGAGACAAAAGGAATTCATACCTACTCTCTGTTATCTGTATGCGCCGCCTTTGTTGGTGCCGTACCGATGCCGTGCCGTTGTTTGTGAAGATATGATTCATAAGAGGGCGTTGGCACGAAGTAGATGTTGAGTACGTGTTGGAATCTGTCGAACGCGGTGCGGCAGGGTTGGTGGTCATCGAGTGTCGCGGGTGGGACTAGAGAAGAGTGAAGATCAGTTGTGCTATCACACCGCGATCCACGCTGATGCCTGCCTTCGTATAGATCTTCGCTGCCGGAGCCCGAGGTACGAAGAAAGGCCATATGTGTTGTGCCGCCAATGAAGGTATTTAGAGAGTTGGCGAGGAGGATAAGCTCGGTAATGGTAGTCGAGGGGTAGGAGGTGTTCAAACGTTCAACGATCGGTAGGCGTTCAACGTTCAACGTCCAATGGTCGGTAGCTACGCGGATGGGTATGACTTCTGAGATCTGACTCTTCCTCTTTATAGACACGTCCTGCGAGACCTGCAGGTATGTGTCTGAATCGTGAAGGTTGGTGATGTCTTCTAGGGGAGGGGGGGGTTTTGAGGCTGTAAACCTTGATTAGCCCCCGCTCTCGACGCTGTAGGTGGGTACACTCACCTCCTTCCGTATTACGTCACAGTATTTCATCCATGCACACACCATCTACTCGTTCGAGCAGCCCAAGACCCCGCCCGGATGGTTCTCAAGCCCTTGTCAAAGACCTTGCATTGCCCATTTCGCCGCGTCTTGCACAGCGGCACTTGCACATCTTGCTCGCCATCTGAGACGAGACCGGCTTTCTAAACCGGTCGACGTGTTCTTCGGAGTCTAACAACCAAGATAAGTTCTCATAGTCATCACTGGAGCTGAGTACCGCTTACTTATCCTCCAGCACGAGCCTTTAACCTTCTGCGTCCGCCCTCGCCGTCTCGGCTTCTGCACGTTCTAACACGACCTCCTCCACCATCGCCATCACCCGCGATCTTGAGGAGAGAATCAATGTCTGAACCCAGAGAAAAAAAGAGAAGCTCACGAGGAACCGAGCCTGACGAGGACGAGACGAAGGAGGTACCTTTCCGCCAGCGTCTCCCTCTGTCTTCGACGACCCGGGTAGGAGGTAGTGGCCACAAGGTCGATGTGGAGACAAGGTTGATGGATACCGGGGTAGACGTTGTTGAGGATAAGGAACTGGGGAAGAGGAAGGGTGAGTCGTGGCACGTCGTGGTGTGTGGTGATGATCACCTTCTCATAGAGCCTTGCTGCCTGTGCCGTGATGCGTGAAGAAGAGAGTTTGACGAGAGCTGCGTCACCAATGAGGGAAGTTGGACTCGGTGCGAAGGGAGGATGAGACGTAGGTGTTCAAACTTTCACGTTCATTGCCCAGTCACACTTCTTGCTTGCTGCGCGGTCGCTTCTGACGACAGCTCTTCGTCTTCGTAGACACGGTTTGTGACTGCCAACGCGAACATCAGGACGCCGTTGCAGATGCTGGAAGGTGTGTATACTCACCTCTGCTCGCAGTCATTGCTACACGCCGTCCATCCTCAGTCGAGGCCTGAAGCCTCCCCATATTTGTGCAATCTGACTCTGGCCAGAGCCGTCGTTCGCGAAGTCTTGAAGGATGGCTGTCGTTCGAAGTCAACGTCGAAGAGCAGGTTCACCTTGGTGGCTGTGCCTCTGACATCATCCTGGCATTCCCGGCCCGGTCCGACTTTCCTTCAACCCCACTCTTCTTTTTTTCCAGCCACACCTCGTCTCATCTTGTGCCAGATATCAAGGCGTCACCATACGACGAAAGAATATCAAAGGCCAAGTTCAGGTAGGTCAACGCGAGGCGCACAGAAGACTGTTATTCTGCTCATCCTTGCTGTTGGAATTGGGCAATCCGGCATTGTCCCGGATCTTTGAGTAGGCACCCGTACATACTGGAATGCAGATTAGTCATCATAGCACAGCTTCGTATAGGTATAGTATTTAGTAGATAGTTGTAGAACCTACTAGATACAAAGTGTGTACAGTATATAAGGACCTCTGTAGGAGGCCTAAATATCAAGTTCTCTCTTCCACTGCGCCAACAGGTTATGGGCCCCGAGCCTCAGTAAAGCGAGTCTCACCACCGTTTACTGCTTTGATCTTATCTCGCTCTCGTCCTTCTCTTACGTGTTATCTTATCACATGCCGGGCCGAATCACTACACATGGATTAGCCCCCGAAACGACGATCACACGCAATCGCCTTCGAGCACGACAGACGAGACACCACCGCATTTGTTACCATTGCAGGCAGCACGGGCAGGCAGCACGGGCATTTAGTCAAGGATTGCAAAAATCCTCCCAAACCTCAAGAACTTCCGTCGGACAAAGAGATCATGTCCGTTCGAGAACAATCAACTTTCGCTTACGAGCGCGGCAATAGTGCCGAGGTCCGGATCGCCTACTAGAAAGGGAATCGGACATTTTGGGTTAGTCCGAGCAAGTTTGCTCATGCATCGCGGAAAAGCTGCGCGCCCCGCGGCATACGGGACTAGGAAATGGGACGCAGCCACGCTAGAGCTGCCACTTTCCCATAGGAATAATTTAGGTTCCTGAGCTAGGTGCTCTGTGGAGAGATCAGGATGATCCTGCCACATACGGAACAAAGACAAGCTTCGAGCTTGATGGAATAGGTTGCCGAGGCAAGAATGCCAACGGCATCAATGCGCTTCGTGCGCAACGCAACGCTTAGTGCGTGCAAGACCGGCTTAGTGCCAGAATAGGCTTTGTGCCGCCAGAGGCTTCGTGCCACCATTGGATGCAGGTAGAGGATCTCCCTGCTAAATATTGGATTTGGAAGAAGGTGGAGGATCTCCCTTCTTGCCAAGAAATTAGGACATCGGACTTGGAGGTAGAGGAACTCCCTCCACATCCACGAATTGGATTTATTAGGCTCAGCTCGAGGTAGAGGAACTCCCTCGGAGCGGTGAGCAGAGTTTTCGACAACAAAGGTTTCGGAGCTGCAAGCTCGCCTTCCTCATTTGGTCAATGGATCACATTCGGATCGTTAATTTTGCCTCAGCCGGAATGCCGGATTGAGGGGGAGTGTTGGAATTGGGCAATCCGGCATTGTCCCGGATCTTTGAGTAGGCACCCGTACATACTGGAATGCAGATTAGTCATCATAGCACAGCTTCGTATAGGTATAGTATTTAGTAGATAGTTGTAGAACCTACTAGATACAAAGTGTGTACAGTATATAAGGACCTCTGTAGGAGGCCTAAATATCAAGTTCTCTCTTCCACTGCGCCAACACTTGCTTTCGACGCAAGAAATTTTCGTGGGGATCCATTAAATCATAGGTCGTATAATCCGGCTCTCTAGGGCGAGCATTCCCCTCATTTGCGTCACTGCTGCTTTCGCCCGTTCTCGTGCTATATCTTCCTGGGATCCGTACCCGTGTGATAGCGCCTTCGGGTCCCTCAGGAAAAATGCAGCGTGTCTAGAGAAATTCCAACGCGGTGGTTAAGCGGAAATGGCAGAAGTAAACGCACCTGCGAATAAACATTCCCGGGCGCTTCTCACCTCAACACACCATCAAACAACTTGAAATTGGAATAACAACTGCTGCACTTCCCGCCTCAAAAAAATGGCTCCGTAGAAAATTAGGAATTCTGAAATTTTGTTGGAGCTACATTTTTGAAGCGGGTCCTTGAATGCTTGTTATTCCAATTTCTCTGCTCGTGACACTCAAAATCATGTGATCGAGCGGATGAAAATGTTACTAAAAACGGAGCTGTTTGCGCAGCAAACAAGGACCGGCAGAAGAACGGCGGCTTGACTCTTTGGACGAGAAATTGAATGTTCGTTCCCACGGGAAATGGCGGCGTTTCTGTCCAACCTCTACCACCTTCTATCGCGGCATACGTGTTTCGCGTTCAGGAATAAACGAGAGATAACGAAACCAAATGGTACATATATTCTCCAATGGATGCGTAGAGGAAAACTCACCATTATATACGACACCAGCTAACCATTCAGCTCTCCACGTCGGAGGCACCTGCCAACGTGGTCGATGCAAGATCGTCTCCGATCCACAGCCTGAATGACGACCTCCTATTGAAAATCTTCATGGTCAATGCAAACATGAACCGCGATCCCTCCGACTATGAGGGACGAATCAACGATCTGCCATGCCCGCTGACGGATACTCGCAATGCATCCCACGTTTGTCGTCTCTGGCGCCAAACGATAATGGCGTCGACATCGTTGTGGGGAAGGCTCGTCGACATCGGATATCTCATTCTCCTGAAGGAAGAGTGGAGGTGGGAGATCTTACGTCGCACAGGGACGGCCCTCCTACACGTCAAAGCGACCCGGGGCGGCCACGGTGCTACTTTTTCCCGGCTCCTCGGCGACATCCTCGACGCCTTTTGGGAGCGTATCGAAATATTAGAGGTTTCTGCATACTTCCGTTCGACTTACGAAGGCGATTTATGGGACCCTTTAGCGCGTCCGTCGGAAGTGTTGAAGATCTTTCGAGTGTCTCTGGGTGACCTAGAGCACCCGCTTCAAGCAGAAAAAACATTATTCGGCAATGACGCGCCAAACTTGCGCGAATTGCAGTTGATTGGGACCGCTTACTTGCGCACAAATATCGACTTATCCTCATCGTGGTTCAGCCAACTTTACCACCTCGACGTCTCCGGCTCGATTTTCATGCCTCGTCCGACTCTTTTGGAATGGTTGGAGAGGCTCGGCGGTATGCCCCAACTGAAAACTCTCAGTCTGTCCTCCATATTCCAACCCGTTAGTGAGGATCCGATGCCGCTCCCGGTCATTCAACTACCGAATCTCACCGACCTTCAAGTAAAGCACGACATCTACTCTTCCGCGCTGCTTTTGCATCACATTGAGACCCCTCCGGGATGCAGGTTGCGTGTCATCACGTCCGAGATCGTCACCTCAATATCATATCCAGCCCGAAGCCGCTTCATTGGCGAGGTGCTCTCGAAGTACAGCAAGCGCTGGTTCTCGGCGAACACCAAATTGACGAACCTCACTCTGGATATCAAGCCTCACAGCTTCAGCGTGTCGCAGTCGGAACAGAATTCTTCTGGCTCTCGGGGTCCAGGAGGCCAAGCCAGAACAAAATTCGAAGTCTGCATAGACGTTGACTACAGTGTTGCGTTCACCGAGCTTCTTCCATACGTCAACGAACTCTTCCAGTGCGTCTTCAGCCACATCACAATGGTCGCCATGCATCTGCATCTCTCCCCTGAAACTGGATACACAGATAGTTCTCACCTTCGCAATTTGATAGCCAATTTCGTCCATGCCTTGCCGGAGGTTCGAGTGCTCAACACCACAATGCAAGCCGTTGCCCACCTCACGAAACTTCCACGAGGCGCCGGGATCCCACCTCCGTTCCCTAACCTTCAAGTCCTGAAATTGTATGACGCCGCTGTCTTTGGCACAGCTGGGAGAATTGATCATGGACGTGGAATAGGCGAGACGTTCTTTCGACTACGCCAGGAAGAGAAGTGTCCCATTCAGGTTTTAGATCTTACATCGTGCAGCACGTTGCATGACATGAGCTACCTGGAAAGGGCGGAGGGGATGAAAGTATCCTGGACCGACGACGAGGGCAATCGGCGAGAGGAAGTCTGCGGCTACGGAGGAAGTCTGCGGCTACGGAAGAGTCGCCGAAGGACTCAGTCATTGAAGTCGGAATTTAGGTGCGAGGAGATGGGGGTAGGCGACGAGAAGTGATCCTGTGCGCAGGATATATATACCTAAACTCCAGTTTTGTGTCGGAGTAAATTTACGGTACATACTTTCTGTCGGACCGGTGACAGACACTGAGTAGAAAAACTACAGCTCTACGGGCCCTCCCCGAGTGTGGCTTGAGGTAAAGAGTACCTGGGTCATGACTGGTGGGAAATGGGAAGAGCAGGGCTCATGTCAACAGCTAGCGCCTGAACAACCTGAGACGGAGAGCCTCTCAAGTGTCCTCGAGCTACTCACGAGCGAGTTCATGCCGCCTAGCGAGCCTGTTGCAAAATAGATAATTTCGTGGATCAGGATGAATGGAAAGCGCTAGTGAAACGCTATGGAAAGACGGGGTGAGGTCGCTACAGCTTTCAAAACGAACATACTGGATGTGGACAAGGATCGACTGATTATGTTCGCCTCTTCGTCGAGCAGCACTGCGATACACCATGGCGTCCGCCCACCAACATCTCCTCAGCAAATAACAAGATGTCCCAACGCCAGCCGTTGTGAAGATATCAGAGACTACTAGACCGCAAAGAGAAACAGGAAGGATTCACCCACGCGTCATCCAAGCGACATACGTTCTTCGACTCGAAGTTCGCGGGTTCCAACGTCAGGTTCGGCCTTCCCTGGACGTTTGATATCTTCAATACAGAGACGTATCGCTTGCGCAAGGACGAACACGACCTTCAAGAGTCCAGCATAGGCGACACGCTGGAGAGAAACGAAACTATTGGGTTCAACAGATCTTAACTTTAAAAAGTGTAGACGCACTGGAATGGAGCGACACTAACCCGACAATGGACGCCACGCTTGTCCTCGCCACCAGTCTCCAACGGAATCTGGACGATGCCGCACGTCAATCGCTGGTGTTGGAGTTGTTGGGCCAGCTACAAAATCAACCTATGAGAGCATTAGGAGTTAAGCTAGCGACGCTATCCTTGGAACCACGAGTTGATGACATTTCGAACTTTTCGCAGCGGCAGGTCTCGATGGAGCGGACGTATAACGAGATTGAGCGACAGATGCAAGACAGATGCAAAAGTGATAAAGATTAGCTTACGACACTGAAGTGTTACACGATACCCTTGTATACGGCAGTCGTGTAGATTGCTTCCAATACCCTTCATCGCGAGAATAAGAACGTATGACTGCGGCAAGCACGAGTGGGCTAGCTTCGACAGAAGAAGAACGCGCTTACCTTCCTTGGGACCGAGCTTGAGCACAAAACCGTCCTCACGGGCCCTAGGTTCTCCGCCTCCGCAACTCAGTGACGAGAACATCATACCTAGATCTTCATTTTTGTTGAGAATATTACGACCAATAATTCGAAGTGGTGTGATTATTCCCTACCCTTACTACTGAGATAACTCGCCCAGTGTCCATTCCTTGGGCGAGGCAAGCAGTTCTTTGATGCTGACAAGTCAGCACGATGAACACACACCGGGCTCTCCGCCACGTTCGTACTAAGTATGGTAGAGTGCATTAGCACACGTTCATTCCGGTTAACCATCCCCTTACCTCGAGATTCATGTCCAGGTGCGTGAAGGATCAGTCTTCCTGGCGCTGCTGCCGGCCTCAAGAAGTTCAAAGGCGATGCAAGAAGTCCCTCATTGTCCTGCCGGACGGCGTTCTCACCATCTCACGAAAAAACAACAGTGACCGCAGAACTGGATTTGTGAACCAAAGATACGGGTACATTAGACGCACATTTCGAGTCGACATCACATAGTAAAATCTGTCAGGGAAGAACGACCCCAGCATCTTTCATCAAATCTGCCACTTCGATATCTAGAAGAACAAGAGGAGTTTCGGACAGTCAGCAGGGAAGAAGACGATGGAAGGAGAAGGAGAGGACGTACGGTCTTCGGTGTGTTTCATGCGAGACGCGAAGGAACACGTATTTCCTGTTCACATACGAGCAAGTGAGTCGCGCGAGAGGGTATAAATGAAGATCCACCAGGCCCAAAGACGAACTAGCCACCCAACTGCGAGATATTTCCCTGCTTGCCAACGAGCGTCGGTTTCTTCAGCCCCCGCTGTCAAAACGCACATTAGCACTCCCAACACTCGTAGAAACGAAGAGGAATATACAACACGCACCCACATCAACCGTAACACCACGCCTACAAAGCTCACTCTGCGCAGGTATCCCGGGCGCTCTTCCCCGCCGGCGTGCGCTGGAGGTTCTTGATCGTCATTCCCAGCGCGTGGCACAGCTTTCGCGAGGGGTCGGCATAGATCGATCCTGTAAAATTTGTTGTTTCTAGTCCAGAGATGGTCAGATGAACGACAAGGATGTGGTTAAGACGTGGTGGGAGGGGTGCACGGACCAGCGTAGTGGGGTATAGCGGTCGCCTCGCTGCACCCTACGACGACGACCTTCGTGCTGGCTTGGGTATGGGAGTCTTGTGAGATAGATATTAGCTGCTAGACGTATAGCTGTGAAAACAAAAGTGCGAGTGGGATGACAAGGTGTGGGGAGGACGGACGGCGCACCTGGCAGGCTTGGTCGATGAGAGATAGGTAGGAGGGAAGGTATCAGTGCGCGGTTTAACTCCAGGAGAGCGATCATACACCACAGAAGAAGTGCCCTACGCATCTACATCAATAAATTCGAAGACGAGATAGAGTGAAAGTAGCTCACGGATGAACACAACAACAGTCTTCTGCCCCTCGATGATCGACCCGAACTTCACCTTCTCGCCCTTCGCATCTAACGCCTCCAGAGCCGCAGCTCTCGCGATAGGTTCTTCGCCCGGGAGCGCCTTGAGGTCCGTCATAGTTCACATGAGACGAGGTGGTGGTTGGGAACAAGGAGTGGGCCGTGGAAAACAAACGAGACCGGACCGCTCATGCCGGAATCAGGATTCCTTCTAAGCTGGCGCCTCTACCCCTGCAATCCCCGCCCTCAATTTGCCTGTCCTATGCATTGTTGGAGAGGGTTGAACTTGCTGCATTGGATCTGACCAGTACCATTCTGCCCTCAGCCATGGATTCCGTCGGCATACTAGAGGACTATGCTTCTGTCTCGGCGATCTTGAGCAGTCTCGTCAGGCTGCCTTCCCCCTTCTCTCTCAGTTGTTCTCTATATTTTAGTTTCAGATGGACCCTCCGCTTCAACGTTTCGTGCTGTATGCTGTGCCTCGTGTACCGTGAAACTCTCGCTCGTTCCATGGCTTGTAACTTATGTTTAGAGCCATCTCGTCACCTTTGTTTAACTTTTCCCCTTGATCTCAGGATTATTCTTTCCCTAACCTGTTCTCCGATGTCTACTTCCTGTACGAGAAGCGTATAATCTGAAACCTCCAAACTGCATCGTTCCCTATTGAATATAACAAACCGCTTAATTCTTTCGCCATTTACTCGGGAGTTCATGACGACAGCGGTATCGATACTCCTGTCTCTGTCCAATTATTTCGTCAGGCTACGACTCCAACTCTAGGCCATCTTCCCCGATTGACAGCTTCACGGGATCTCTGTACACTCCCTCGCGGAATCTATTGTGTCTGGATGCTGATGGAGAATGGAAGCTCGAGTCTTGAACAATACAATCCCACCCTCAGCCTTGAGAATTTTGATCCTAGTGAAGGCGGGCTTGACGAAGTCGTAATGGATGTTTAGACGAATGTGAGGTTAGTTGTTGGTTCGGTCTTGGTGACCGCGTTTTATCTGATTAACGCTCGAACCCAGTCTCTCAGTCGCTGTCGATCAAAATGAACACTTCACGACGTGTGTCGATCCTTGTCAAGACACCAAGCGTCCCAAGGCGAAATGCATTCGAAATCTACCGGACCTCCACATACGAAGATGGACACGCAGTCAGACCAGGCGCGAGGAGGTCAGTTGCGTTAGTTCTAGGGCTACCTGAGACGCATAATGTGGCGTCCTATCAAAATGATTTAAAATTTGAGGTGCATAGGCATTGCAATCTATGTCGAAAAATCACTGGAATCCCAACATCGATGAGCCGCCCAAAGCTCCTCCAAGTCTCTATCATCCATTATTATTCGTAAGAAAGCGTATATAAGGCATCCCCAGCGCTGAATCCCCTAAGATCCCAACACCTATCCTACTACCAACTTTTCACTAACTACCAATGCGATCCACTGCCCTCCTCACCTTTCTCACCTGCCCTACTCTTATCCTCCTCGTCCGAGTCCAAGGCGCCATAAATGGCCGTTGCACGAAAGACACCGGCGTCTGCGTCACCACCTCCTCATGTACCTTCGCCGGGGGCGTATACCTCCCGGGATATTGCCCGAACGACCCTGCCGACGTCAGATGCTGCACCAAGTCGCCGTGCTACCAGGGCAGAGGGAGTTGCAGGTTCACAGCGGATTGTCCCTTGCCTGCGAATTTTCTTGTTGCGGGTACGTTTTGAGTAGTTTGAGCATTATTTTGGAGGAGAATGCTTAAGGGAACGGGATACGTACGTAGGTCTTTGTCCGGGAGGCTCGAACTTCTTGTGCTGCGTCCCAGCTTGATGTGTCGTGTCATGTAAGACCGCAGAGGAGAAGGGGGACTTGCTGCTGAATAACGTGCCGTCGTCTTCTATTAATGTTCAGACTCTGATTCATCTCCCCAGATTACAGCTACAGATCGAGACGCGATAATACTTCTTGCGTAGAAATTCTTCAGTGGGCCTTGGGACGAATCCAAGGTTCACCGGATGGAGAATTGTAACGCTTGAAACGACACTTGCTATTTCACACAGTCTCTTTGTGTACCCTGTTTGATGATTTGAATCCCAATCAAAGTCGCTTCTCCTCCTCGGCGTTTCAGCTGTTCCGAACCTGGAGAAACCGAATTCCAAGGCAAATGGCAGAGGCGGCACGAAGAGATGGAAGCATGACTGGCTAATTTCCGGTCCGCTTGTCAAATGGAATGACGGTGGATTCAAAGGCACGAGGAGTAACTCGAGTTGTTGGGCCGCTCCAACGAATCGCTCGCGTTATGTCACCAATGGCGTGAATGTAAAAAAAAAAAAAGAAAGAAACTGGTATTGTAACCTACGTTATATGGCGAACAGTCATGCCTTCTAACACAATCTCGGCCTGCCGATACAGTAATGGGAAGAAGAAGGTCTTCGAGATGACAAGAAGCATACCAAGTTCCACATGAAGGGTTGAAATCATCCGAGCAGACGAAATGCTAGGGATTATGCACCACGCACTTAATAACCAGTAGACCGCGCCCACCCATCATTTTCTACCTGTCCTAGTTCTCACTTACTAGTCCCAGATGCTTCGACGAGCACAAGGCTGACGTGTGCGCAGGACTAGGTGTACGAGCGGCTTAAATGATGGGGATGGGGATACGATACGAGGCATAAGTCAAAGAGGAGGGCGTGATGGAGACAGTGACTGTGAAAAACCGAGGTGCACGGAAAAAGGCAGGAATAAATCGGAGGACCGCAAAGAAACACCCGGGATTCAAAAACACGAGGATAAGCTCAAGATCGACGATGACCAATACCTATCGCGAAAATCGTACAGATATAAAGAAGAGCTATGAATGCGCCGAGACGAGATTATGGATTGATCGGAGAGGGCAGCTGGGGACGTGCCTCTGCGAGAACCGAACGACCTCTATCTGTCTACGCAGCGACAAGAAAAGGGATCCCAAAGATGGAAGAGGGGAAATAAGAGAGTAGCAAAAACATCTTGCCCGGCATGCCCTGTAGACTACGCACGCCCGTCGTTTCTATCATTCCCGATGACAATTCTAGCTGGTCCCAGGTGTCTTGACGGGAGCGAGGCCGACATGTGCCTAGGACCATAAGTGCGAGGGGCTTCAACGACGAGGTTCAGAGTCAGAATATGGGCATAGCACAACGGAAGGGGTCGTCAAATGAAATGGAGTGATTAACCAGATCCTGCACCATCCAGGGGTGGATCTGAGAGGAAAGAGGGGAGATCGATAAGGAGCACCAGACGTCCGTACAGGAATGCACCGATCGATTAAGAGATACCCTCGTACGCACACATCCAGACCAGCAGTGTGTCAACGAAGAAATCTATCCGATAGCCAGAAAGCGCAACACAGTTGAAACTGCGTGCGATGGCTGGAAGGGAGAGAATTTGGACACCTGGCGCTGGTCTGGATGTGGGGTGGACGGCTCGGCTGATAGTACACAGGGAGCGGGGCAGCGAGGGTGAGCAGGATCATTCCAGTGCTCAAGTTGGTTGGGCCGTGTAGAGAACAGACACAGAGGCGTCGAGGAGCCAGATACGACGGCGTGCACGAGCGGGCAGGAAGGCGAGTGACGTGGGGGCAGAAAGCAGGAGATGGGAGATCAAGGGAACACATCTGATTGGCCAACGGATGTTCGGAACTGTAAGTTCCCGGTTTCCGTCTTCGGCTCACACGACTGCCCTCTGTTGTCTCGTTTCGACTTCCATCGTCTTTGCACCTCGCCGCCCTCGCGATCGCAGTCGATCCACGCATCTCTCTCCATCACATCTTACCTCTCTTCCCTTTTGGTTCTACCTTTCGCATCCTTGACGCCAGCGTCCTTCCCCACTCCTCTCCCTTCTCGGGATCTCCTTCATCTCGCCCAACCTCCCCGGCCACATTCCTCCACTCTCTCGTCTCCATCGTTCTCCCGCCTCGCCTTTCCATCACCGTTCCCGCCGGCACCAACATGATCTCTACCCACGCACCCCTCCAGTGCTGCTCAATACCACGCGAAGAACCTACGTGTCCACCACAACGTGGATGTCTCAGTCTTTCTGTGGTTAGCATAGCATCTCTCTCTGGATGCGGTCGCGTGGAACGGAGTAAACATCGTTGTGCGTGCGTATTTACCCCGTTACACCCTCAGCGAGGCCCAGCTTGACTTCCTCTGGAACTGTACACCGCCACGTCCGTCGTCGCCGTGTCGTCGCCCTCGGATCCCGCCCTGCAGATTCTACAAGCACTCGATCCCCATCATCGACCCCGAGTCCCCTCCAGTCGTGCGCAACGCACCTGATTACTGTCCCTCTTTATACAGAGTGCGACGCGCGACTGTCTCGGGCTATGACTCGCGTTGTGATGGGCCCGGGCTTCAGTCCTGCACTCTGCTTCTCGACCCCATATCCCTCGAAGATACCCTGTCACTTGAGCTGCGAGTCCGCGATAAAGCGTGGTCTAAGACGCCCATTCGCCACTCCGAGGATCAATCTATGTCCCGCCACCGGCCTTTCATACGTATCAACAATGCTGCCAGTCTCTCGTCACCTCTTCGTCTCGTGCTCAAACACCCGAGCGCTCAATACCTTCCTGATCCACTCGAAGTCCTCTTCAACGTTATAACAACTCGGACCTCCGATCCCCGAGCTACTCCATCCAAAATTCAATCGTCCATTCGACGATATTCCAGTTCGAGTTCATACGACACCCGAGCGTAGCTCGAGCATCCAAATATATAATTCAAATCCTACATCTCAAAACCTCCCGAGGATAGCCGCTACTACAACCATGGCCCGAAAGCTAACCGCTAAAGGAGTGTAAAATCCAGTAACAACTGCGAGACTCGGATATATGGATATCTTGGACGATCGTTCATGGAGAGCAGGGGAAGGGCCTTGTGTCGCGCCAAGGTCGTCATGACATGGATCTCTCACCTGCGATATGGGCCTGGCACTCGTCCTTCAAAAGGAATGACGAACGGCGGCGTCGAAGCGTAGCGGAAACGCACGAAAACGAACAGGGAAAAAATAAGAGATAATTCTATGTGCAACGAGGCTGATCTCGAGAAGAGGAGACTTGATGACGGGACGCTCGAACAGATTGAGTGAAGGTCACATCGCAGTCATGTAGAGAGAGGGGGGCTCGCGTACGAAACATCGCCCCGGAAGTAGTTCACGATCATTCGAGCAGACGAAAGGCGGAGCGTTGGACGGCAGCGCGCCCAACAACGAGTAGACTGCTCGCAGCCCGCCGTTGAGGATTTTTGGAAACAAAACCAGTCCGAGATGTCCCGACTCGACGAGTGCGAGTCTGGCGTTTGACTAGCACTAGGGCAGGTTCACATGTCTTTAACGACGGGGTTGAGAATCAGGGTACGGGTCATAAAGTGAGGGGTAGGGAGGCGGTAGGGCGAGGGGATGGGGATTTAGAGGGTGGAGAGCGGAGGATCGAACAGCACGGAGGATGGAAGGAGGAGGAAGAGTACGAGATGCACCGATCGTAGGTCTACTAGAGTACGTCTGTCGTTTCTGCTCGACTAGAAAAGGTGACCATGAGATAGGCGATCGTGATGTGCCGGACCGTAAACCATTCTGCGCGCACATCAGTTCTAATCGCTTGAAAGATCTTCTCTGAGTTCCTCGTGCGTACGCACGGACCGTCAGAAGGGAGAGGTGTGAAGTGTTGGCAAGGGTGTGGGTCGCGTGGATGGACACTGGCAATTCAGTGCGTACGGCGGGAGGTGCGACCGAGTGATGAGGCGCATACATTTACAAAGAATAGAGGGACCCGAGGGCGTGGATGCGGACTGGATGATGTGACAAGTCGGATAAATCGACGTAAGAGTAGAACGAGGAACCTCGGTCAGTGATAATTAAAAATATCCGATACAAAGCGCACTCACAGGGAGATAAAGATAAGTATGCCCGCCGAAGATAAATGTACAGCCAGAATCAAACGCGAACACACCCGTGCGTGTCACAGGTGAGGAAGAGTTGTATGCTGGGTTTAATCGAGACTCGCCTTATCATACGAGCGATATAGCACTTCGTGTCCCTCCAGCGTAGATAATCTCCCGCCTACGCAGTAATGAGTAACATTCCGTCTCAGACATACAGCATCAGATGAGACGTAGGTACAGACTCCGGACAGCACTCACAGCGCCGTTACATGCCTTTCACAAACATCGCTAATCCCAGGTATCTCGACAAGCGAGCGTCTAATATTGAACTAAGACTAGGAAAAATGCGAGTAGCTCCAACGGCGGGGATCAGAGTCATGATACGAGAGATTGCACCACGTGTAGGGAGGAAGTAGGGCGGAGAGAGAAGGGATATGGGATGTGGGAGGGGGGACTAGGGGGGATGTGTGTGCAGGATGAACCGATCGATGTGTTGCCCCCGAATATTTGAATCGTTTCTGCTCGAAGAGGACAAAGAACGTGGGGAGGTTTCAACAGAGAGCCGTACGTACGCCATCCTGGCACGCACGTCCGAAGCCGTGCTAAAAGGACTCTCCAAGATCCTTGCGCAACATAGAGTACTTATGTTACAATGCATTGGCAAGTCTTGAAAGGAGAGATCTGTGGCCTTGGTCCAGACGTGCGTCGCATAAATGGAGAGTTTAGCTACTGACGGGTGCGAGCACGGCTGGCTGGGAAAGAGGCGAACAAGTGAGATAAGTACATGAAGCGCAGATGGATCCATCGAGGATGAGATCGATGTGAGGGCAGACAATGACATACGTCATCGCGGAAATGTACCCTGAAAGCTCGGAACGAGCCGAAGTCTGCATGTCCTTCCCATCGTTCTCCTTGCTCGTCTCCTTCATCTGGCTCGCCCCATCTCAGCTGGGTACATTCGAGGGCCGCATCCACGACGCTTGACTGATCCCGCCGCCTAATCTCGCCCACTGCGATTCCGACTCGCACCCCCTCTTCTCTTCCCTGCACCTCTGTCCTCTGTCTTCGTCTCACTCTACTCTTCCATATGCATGCATGCGCAGCACCTCCTTGCACTCGTCGACCTCAACACCCCGCGATCCGATCCTGGTGACCATGTCTTTCTTCAGTACACCCCATCCTCCCGTCCTCCCGTCCTCCCGCCTTCCCTCCTCCTTGGCCCACGACGTCGATGAGCGATGGCCGATGTTTCATCCGATCTAGCTCAAACACCGTGCGCTGACGTTCAATCCGGCTCAGCTAGCTCCTCCCTCCCACTCTCCTCCCTTTCCTCCGCCATCTAGCCCTAACTGACCCCGTCGTCGAACGATCTCATACCTTCAGTTCCGCCGAGGGCCTCGCGCTCTGCGACACAGGCCCAGACGCGTAACTGTACTCGGTTAGTACGATCCTTCGACGACGGGTATCTTGGCACACTGGCACCACCTCTCCGGGTTATATTCTGCGCACGTCTCATCCCGCCTCTTTCACCGCTAAATCACCCACGGTCCCCCACGGTCCGCCAGCTTCGCTTCCTTTGTCCACGCACTTCCACACACCCACGCAATCCATCTGGCGGTCTTCCGCTCTAAAATAATGTTCGATTCTGTTGGACTTCTACCAATCCGCCGTAGCTCACATCCACGTCTCGGAGGCACCACTTCAATTCGCCTTCCGAGTGCTTCGAGTTTAAGTATGCGTTGGACGGTGTTCTAAAAGGCTGTGTGTAGTGGAGGGGATGTGGTGTGGCACTGGACAATATCAGCACATCTGCTGATAACTCTCAAGCGATATCTCACTCGTTCATAATCTGTCCCTCCGTCTCTCGAGCACACCCACACCCTCAACCTCGTATTTCGTATCGTGCATCTCTCATCTCCACCACTCCCAGCGCAATAACTCGGTTCCCATCGTCGACTCGACTACCTCCAGCCATGCATAGCGTTCTGACTTCTACAGCACAGAGTGCAAGACACGACTGGTCACACGACACGATCCAGTCTGACGATGGGTATCCGTCCAATCCTGCGTCTCTGTGGAACCCTCCCTACATGTATAGAGTGCGGTCGAGCTCACACTGCCTGCGTACTGTCACAATGCGCCATACCTTCTCGAACTCCACGTCTCGGGTTTCACTACCGAGAAGATGGGTGCTTCCCCTGACGCTCACCCTGTCTTTACTTGCTCCTGGTGTCTTGTCACATCTAAATTGGGAGGTTCACTGCCCTTCACTTTAGTTGCTGCGTTGCTTCGAAGCAGGACGATTGATCTTCTCTCCCGGCTCCCGTTCCGTGCTGCATAGATTCAGACACGTTCACGTTCCTCTCTTGTAAGCCTAGGAGGCAGCCTATTTCCGTCTATCGCAGTCAACCTAGTCGACGTTCCTTCTCGGATTTTACTTTCTAGCCGTCGTTTGAAAATATGGAACGAAGTACTAGTACAGCCCTCATCCATCGAATGGAACGATTGGCGGAACGGAGACGACAACCTAGGGGGGAAAGCGTGGAGTAAAGCCTGTGCCGAACGAGGTCGAATAGCCCATGCGATTAGAGGGCCGAGGGGACGAACTCGAGAGGAAGAGAGCCAATGGGCCGCTAGAGTAGACTCTGTGTGAGCGATGTCGACGATTCTCAATCGTCAGCCATATTTAGAGTAGAGAGAGGCGATTGACCCACCGAGCCTAGTTATTCCTTCATGTCGCTTCGCTCGACAAGGATCAGACTAGAACGCACCTGTGTGAGGAAGGTGGATTTCGAGATCAAAAACAGAACTCACCTTATCATACAAGCGATCGTCCACGTTTTCCAGTTCGAATTTCCTCCCATCCATCCAGGAATGGGCAAAGGGAAGTCCCGTATACAAAGCATTAGACGATAAGTAGGCGTGCCTGTCGGACAGCGTTTGCAGCCCGTCGTTGGATGCTGTCCAGCTTAATCTAGCACCAGTCCCAGATGCCTCGACTCGCACCCATCGAGTCTGACATCTGGCTAGGACCGGGAGAAGTGCGACAGGCTCCAACGCCGGGGATCAGAGTCGGGGAACGGGCATAGCATAGGGAGAGGAGAGTGGGGAGCCGGTAGCGGTGGGGATTCGGGGAGTGGGAAATGGAGCGGCACGGACCGTGA
Organism: Cyclocybe aegerita; assembly: GCA_902728275.1. Lineage (NCBI taxonomy): Eukaryota > Fungi > Basidiomycota > Agaricomycetes > Agaricales > Hemipholiotaceae > Cyclocybe > Cyclocybe aegerita. The sequence goes on from CACVBS010000081.1 coordinate 72,271, forward strand.
TAAATTGGCAAGGATGTGGATCGCGTGAACGGGCAGTGGCAGTTCGTATGAAGGGACTGCGCATGGCAGGCAGGGGCCGGGCAGTGGGGACAGAGCGATAGAAACTGCGTAGATGAAGCGTCAATATGGTCGGAGAAAGCGACGCGAGGAGAGAACGAGGTCGAATAGTCCGTAGGAGCAAGGGCGCGAAGACGATCTTGAGACGAGGAGGAGAGCCAATTACGACGACCATCCGTCACAAATGGCACCCGCATGGAAATCGAAATAAGCGGACCCGCAAAGGTAATCATCCTTCGCTCAGCGATCGCTGAGAATCCAACGAAGACAAACCCTATGGGTGTTAGTGCGCGAGACAGAGTTATATGTCGGATATACCAGAAACTCGCCTTAAGTATGAGCTGTCTGTCATTTACCTCGAATACCCTCCCCTCCATGCAGAGGCGAGAAAAGGGCGACTCAGAAACGCAGCATCAGACGAGAACTAGGCTTAGGCACCATGCTGCGCTCGCAGCCCGCCGTTGGGCGCCGCATCAATACCACTTTCCCCAGGCATCACGAGCATAAGGCTGACGTGTGGCTAGGTCTAGTAGAAGTGCGAGAGGCTTCGAAGGCGGGCTTCAGAGTCTGAGTAGGATGCACAAAAGCAAGGAGCGGCCTGGAGGCGATGGGATGGGGATTCGGAAGGTGGAACATAGAGGAGCGCAGAGGATCAGAGAGAAGGAATACAGGGGGAGGCGAGGGGATGCTAACAGGATACACCCCTCGAAGTGTCGAACCCGAGTATGTGAATTGTTTGTGCTCGAAGAGGGCAAGGAACGTGAGGAAGAACAGAGAGCCGAACGTTCTCCATCGTGAGCGCACGTCCGAAGCCATCTGAAGAAAGACTCTCCAAAGTTCTCGCACAGCATACAATGCATGGGCAAGTCTCGAAGGGAGAGAGATCCTCTGTTTTGGTCCGGATGTGGGTCGCATGAATGGACAGTCGAGCTGAAAAGGGGTACGACAGAGTGGGATGAGCATGCATGCAACGCAGAGGGGCCCACAGGTGTGGCTATGGGCATGGAGGGATGGGGAGAGACTCAGAGCAAGAGCAGAAAGTGAAAGAAGAGGCACACGTCATCACGGAAACGCACCTGATTGGCCAACGAAAGCTCGGGGTATGCCGTCCGTGTTTCCCGCGACGCACGCCGTCTTTTTCTCTTTCTCTTTTCCTTCCCCCATCTACGGAGCTCTCTTCGTGGTTTCCTGTCCATCGCCTATAGCTACCCTTCGTCTGTCTTACCCATCTCAGCGCGATGCCCTCAAGCGCCACGTCCGCTTTCATAAGACCTTATGCTCGCCCTCCTCTCTCCTCTGCACCTCCTGTCCTCTGTTCTTCCTCTATATGTGCGCAAGACACCTATGCATTGACAGGCGTCGAGGGCGGCGTCCTTTGCTGGAACGCGCTTCCGGACCAACCACCCACATTTCATGAGCCTTCTTGCTCCACGACGTCATGTCGACGGGCAATGTTCCACCTCCTCTACCTCAAACACCAAGTTGGAAACCTCCAGGACCGCCCCTAATCTCTCCTTCCGATCTACCGCTGGCGCCCTAGCCTCTGATCCCGTCGTTAGAGAATCCCACACCTTCCGTTATGCCGATTCACAGGGCCTCTCGCTCCGCGACGCAGGTCCAGACGCATGACTGTGGTCTGCGAGAAACTGCTTTGACGACGGGTACTCCAGCGCGCGGCGGTGTTTCTCTGGGTCGTTCTCGATTGCTCACCTCATCCTCATGGATGCTTCTCAACATCGGCCTCGTTCTCCGACATATCTCTCTCCTTTTCTCGTGCCAACCCGCACGCCAACGTAATCTCAGCATCCACGTCTCCGTTCGATCCTTCCCAACACCGTGCGAGCAACCCATTCACTATGACGGTGTCTCTCTACGTGTTGGTCCCGTGCGATCCCTTGCGGTTGCGTGGACCAGACTTTGCTCTGCGTACATCTTCCAAACCCACTTAAAGAGCTCACCGCGATGTTCTTTCGAGCCCAACACTCTGACCGTCATGTCTAAGGAGAGGAGGGTGCAAGAAGCTGATCGCCCATCCTCCCACATCCAGGAACACGGGTTCTGTAGCCACCCGATCCCCTTCATCGACCTGAGTCCCCTCCAGTCATGTGCAGCGCACCTCACCACTGGCTGTCTGTATGCAAAGTTCGACGCATGACTGTCTTCGGGTAGTGGTTCTTCATCTTGTCATGATGGGTATCAGTCTGCTTCTCGATCCCATACCCTCGAAATTACCCCGTCACTTGAGCTTCACGTCCCCTATCTCAGCACTGAGAGGAAGGAAATCTCGTTCTCGCACCATGGAACGCGGTCTAGGACGCCCACCAAGACTTGACCCACAGCATAGAGTACAATACGTTGCTCTGCTCGTCCGAATCCACCGGACATCATATATCAATGTCGATGCCGGTCCCGTATCGCCTCTTCGTCTCGAGCTCATCCAGAAGCTCGACATCCTTCCCAATTCACTCTTTGCTCGAGGGGCTTCTTCCTGTTACAAATGCCCTGCCTCTCGTTCTATTCCCATCCCGATCCCGCGTGCATCCTGCACAAATGATTTCGTTCGCACATCCGCTCTTCTCCGCCACGCTAGGCGGTCTCGAGCGTTACCAAGTCTCAACTTCGGTTGTTACAGATACGATTCACCGTTCTGTATTTCAGTAACATCGTCGGCGCGCTCGAGACCACGATTGGACGTGACACTCATCGGAATTAGGTTCGTGTCCCAACTCCCTCGTTCCAATCTGGTCCGCCCAAAGCATCTTGTTTGTGCCTCGAGGAGAGGGCCAGTATCTCGAATCATCCGAAACTACATTTACGACCTTAACTTTGCATTAATACAACGCTTGAGCCTACCTAGCTCGAGTATTCAAAATTCGGAACTCAAAATCTCGCGAGAATGGGCGCCATTGTCCAAACAGTCAGAGGGCAGAAAAATGATCCAGTAGCATTCCATAGATGACCGACTGCGCGATTCAGATTTCTAGTTAGATATACTTTTTGAGCGAACAAGAATGGGATGTACTGCAGCTGTGCGTGCGTCGTCGCGCTGAGAGTGTCATGATGTGTAATAAAAGTTCTCGTTTCGTCCGACGATTCTCGACGTGTTGAAGCGGGGCGGAGACGAAAACGGGAGGGGAAACGGAGAGATGAGCCTATGCAGGACGAGGGCGAATGGCCGATATGGAATCAAAGGCATGAGGAAGAGCTCTAAACGAAGAGAGCTAATGGGCCGCTCGACTTGGCTCATTGACTGATTATTATTTTTTATTGCAACGTCAGCTACAGTTATTACAGTAGAGACACAATAGGCCCACCTAAAGCAATCACGGCTTTGTTCGCTGACCCAGGTTCGAACGAGACTTAACCTGTGCGTGCGTATGCGTGCGTTAAAGTAAAAGTTCAAGCAGAAACTCACCGTAGCCTTCACAATCAAAGTTCACATCCTCCAGCACCCATATCCTCCCGTCCACGCAGAAATTACGGAAGAAAAGTCTCCGAGGTGGAGCAGGAGAAGTAAGCGTAGCCATCAGACCGTGCTCGCAGCCCGCCGTTAGGCATTCTGTGCATGCGGAACAAGTCCCAGACGTCCTGACTCGACAAGTGCGAGTCTGACGTTGACAAGGACTAGAAGTGCGAAAGAATCCAACGGCGGGGATGAGAGTCAGGGTACGAGAGATGGCCCCACGGGTAGGGAGGCGGTAGGGCGAGGGAGGGCGGCAGGGGAGTCAGAAGACGGAAAGCGAAGCGGCAAGGAATAAAGCTGAAAGGAGAGGCAAGGGGGAGCGTACGAGGGGCGCCGATCGAGTGTTTGAACCTAAGTATGTCGCGGTGCATGTCGCCTCTGCTCTACGAAGAGATGAAGAACGAGTCGGACCGGGTCACTGGGGGAGGGTCCAGGGAAGGACCACGGTGGCTCGTACACCATCATGCGCTGCGCACATCCAAATTACAGAGTGGGAGGTCATACTCTCCAGGATCATCGTACGAGATGTGTTTCAGTGTAGTGCTCGTACGAGGCTCGAAGCGAGAGGAATACGACCCTGGACTTGGGTGTGCGCGTCAATGGAGAACACCAGGAAGTATCTCGCACGACCTGAGTCAGAGGAAAGAGGAAGGAGGGTGATAATGAGTCCCAGTGAGAGGAGCCACCTATACGAAGCATGGACATGGGCGGACGAGTCGGTGAGTTGGAGAGGGCATCGTGAGGGCAGGAAGGAAGAGGCATGTGCGTACGTCATCTTCTCTCTCGGAACACACCCGATTGGCCAACAAAAGTTCGGGACGAGCCGAAGTCGCGTTTCCCGCTGCGGTCACGATAACCTCCTTCTCTTCCTTCCACCATCCATTGAGCTCTTCGCGGTTTCCCTCGTATACCTCACCTTGCCGTACTCAGCTTCGATCGCCGTGTCGCTGGTGTCGTATCACCCCTCCCGCATCCCGTTTCTGTCATCCCTTCAGAGCTGGCTTCCCAGGGTTCCCCACGATCCATCCACCCACTTCAAACACGAATATCCGCACTACTCTCACTTGGATCGTCCGCTCAATTTTCTCGCCTTTCCCTCGCTAGCCTCGATCCGACCCCATCGTCAAAGCATCCCACACTTCCAGTTATGCCGAAAGCCTCTCGCCGTGCGACACAGGTTCAGACGCATGACTTTCATCGTGGTAGTCAGATCTTGACGATGGGACAACGGCGGGAATTCCAGCGCACTAGCGCCGTTCCTTTATGCTATTCTCGAGTTATCGTCTCGTCCCTGCCTGCTTTCAACCTCGCCTCGACTTTGAACCTCATTCGGATCCAAGATCGAACAGAAACTTGCCTGGTTCACTCTGAGCCAGCATCTCGGACCTGACCCGGAGATTGGAGAGTCGTCTTTCGCATCCACATGTAAGTCGCTCTCCCGTGATATCAGTAGATCGTAGCTCGAGGGCGATGTGGGATGTGCCAGGTACGTGGAGAATCAGTACGTCCTTTTAATGTATGCTCTACTGAGCCCCACTTTTTGCTACTGTTTCTCTTCGACAACCCACCGGTTAATTCCCTTCCCTCCGGCTCCGATTCCGATACTCCGCTGGGCATTCAACGACGAATTTACTACAGATGATTTATTCCTTGCTGTATACCCTCACGACCTTTATATATTTATCAACGTCCTATCCTCGCCTCGTACATCGTCGACGCACCTGCGTCCTCCATCCGCCGGTTTTCACTCTAATGTTCTGCGTTCCGCGGCCCACATCCACGTCACGGAGGCATCGGATCATATAGCCTCTCGAGCGCATCGAGTCCGGCTACTCCATGCGTTGGCCGATGTGCTCTAAGGCCATTGTTCCCCTTTCCCTGCAGCCACCGGACGGGATGTGGTGTGGTGGTATGCGCTGCCAGCGTCCTAGTCTGCTGGTAACTCTAATCTCCACGCGGGCTGGATCCCGGTTTCCTTCTCTCTCTTGGTCGTTCCCTTTCTCGATCCCCTGGTGTCACACACCTCCAATTTTCCATCTCCCACCCTCTGGGCCCTGGCATGCCCATCCATCACCCGATACCCGTCATCGACTGGACTCCCTCCAGCTGTGTGTATCGCCCTGACTTCTCTAATGGAGATGGCACCACATAATTGGTGGTAGAGTATGTCGACGATGGGTATCCGACGATTGTCACTGCTGCCATGCCTTCCAGCACGTTCACTTTCGTCGGTCCAGGAGGTCAAATTGGCGCTCCGAAACTTCCATGTGTCTACCTGAACTAAACGAAATATTTTCGGGTCCTGATAGGCTGCTGTGCTCGTCCGGGGGAAGCATCCTAACCAGCCCCTCCTCTTCTCTTTTTTCCACTCCCTCGACATCATTTCTTCCATACCTCCAGAAATCGTTCTAGAACATCTACTGCCCATGGGCTCAAGGTCAATCGCACCGATCACGATATCGAGCACCAACTTATCGATTCGGAGATATGACGGCTCGCAATTCGCATTCACCCAAACGCACGAAAGAAAGACTATGACAATTCGACACATACCGGAATAGTTCTCTCGTCCGTCCGTCGTCTATCAATAACTTCCAACGTGAGTAATCCAGTCCCAAGTCCCAACTTTCCTGTCTACGCCTCTATCCATACTTCCGACCAACCAATCTAACATCACGGATTGGCCCCTCCCCACGTTGACTGTACGCTTGGGAGACCTTCGGCGTTGTAAAGCTGAGCTTGGTGTCCAGTATGGATAAGACGCTCCTGGGTATGAGCCATTCATGTCGTGTTGGGCGTACAAGTGCGTATCGATCATCTGATCTTGCGATATTCCGATACTCATATCATCTTTTAACTCGCCCTTTCCGCCGAGTTTCTCCGGTATGTTCAATCTTCCTCTGATCGCTAGGCATTGGAGAACACTCTTCCTCGCCCCTTTCATCCCTCTCTTTTCTATCACTCTCTTGTCTCGCATCTTCCTGTGCTCGTTCCTCGTTTAATTACACCATGAGCCGCTCGCAACCTCGACTCATATATCGCCCACCTCCAGTCGTCCTGCCCGCCTCTCGCACTTGCCCATTGCGAGCAGGGCCCGGATGAGCGGTTGTATATTATCGGAAATTCTAGACGACGGATATTGTGAGGCTGCCTGGGCCGCTCTCCCTTCGCGATTCGATATCGCTGATGGAATCGATTAGTCAGATTATCCTCCTGGGTACGTCTGATCTCCCTCGAGGTTCTCTAAAATCTTGGGTATTGACCCCACATTCTTCTTCTAGAGTACACTCGACGCTGAACGTCGCATCAGCCACGTTCTGGCGTGCCTCTTCGATTTTCGACCCCGGATCTGACATCAAACATAACGTCTAGCTTCTGCCCTCCGCCTCGGGTCTCCCTCCGCCGTCGCCGCACCTTCATCTCAAATCCTATTTAATTCATGTCTTGCGCCATTATCGGTGACCTATAACCGAAATCACCCAGACGACTTCAAGAACTCCCCCTCTTGTCGTCTGCTACACTTCGTCTCTAATCATCCTCGAGCCCCACCTCGTCAAACGACTCATTCCCCTTGCATCGTCTCCCGCACTCTGATCCCCGCCGTTGAAGTCGCTCTTACACCTACTGGTCCTAGTCACTCGTCAGCCTTATGCTTATCGAGACGCCTTGGACTAGTTCTTCTCAGAGTGAAGCACTCAACGGCGGGCGAACACAGAATGCGGGTTCCGTGGGACCCAATGATTCGTTTCTCATCTGCTAGAAGGATGGAAACTTTTCGTGGATTACTTTAATCACTCATCTTAGAGTCAAAGACGAGTTCCTGGTTTCGACCTGCGACTCTCTGAATCGCTCATTCTTTCGCACACACCCAGGTGTGTTCTCGTTCCATCCTTACCGAGCAAATGAACTGATGATTGTTTTCGCCTGGCCCATCATTTGTCTCTCGATGTGGGCGGGGTGTCATGTGCGATAGCTAATCGTCCCTCGCTGTTCGGGTGGCATGTTGGCGGCTCTCTTTGTTTCGAGCTCTTTCTCAATTGTGCCTCTGAATCCTGTTTGACCTGTTTCTGCACGTAATTCCTCTATGAACTTGTCCCTTGCGATGTATTTCAAAGTTCAGTATACTTCGGACTCTTTGGCGATCGTAATGAGAAAGCTTCCAAGCGCAAATTTATGCACGCAGTACCACGTTAATACGAGGCGAGACAACGTCTTTTCGTCGAAAGACCAGACAGATATCAAAAATCAATTGAGTGGGCGCGGTGCATATGGACAAAGATATATAAAGGTGTGAGTCTCACGTCGAAGATTCCCTCCACAAATATCAAATGTTCCCTATGATTCTCCCGATCTAGGCTCTTTGGGGAGGAGCATGATGCCAAAGGAGTTTTTTACGGACCTGGAGGACGAACTGCGGAAATCATATAGTAAGCATTCTATAGACTCTTGGACGACTACTTCTCGCACCAGTTCTACGAGAATGTGAGCGGCTTCGATAAACAAATCTGTATTTCTGTGAGATCCACGAGGGTGTGTGTGTTGCTAGTCGACGAGGACGACGGAGACGAACAAGGGAACCGCTATGGTGGATTTTATTTAGACCTCACACGAAGTAAGTTCAAGTAACCAGTCGCGGTTGTGAAGCAGCCGCGCGCATGGAATGAGAAATAGAGAGGGTCCCAACTGCAAGAGATTGTGCTAAGTAGGGCGACAAAATGCCCGTCCTCGAAAGGTGTCAATGCTCAACAGTTATCCACACTGACCCGCACCGAACAGCGAGAGTCCTTCTGAATAACTGCAAATATCGATGCTTCGACGACGGGGTCAGATCAAGCCCATTAGCCGCTCCACAGTAGAACGGGAAGGACGTGTGGCGAGAGGGAACGGGTGTTGTGCAGCTGGCAGTACGGTCTCGTGGATGAACTGGACCTGGAGGGTTATCGAGGGAGAACGGTCCACCATCGTATACACACATCCAGACCACGGCCATCTTCAATATGGGGAAATTCTCCCCGAGCCTTCACAGCACATATGACAATGCATGCGCAGGGCTCGAAACGGGAGGATTTTGTCTGATGCCATGGACGTGGGCTGGACACTCCTGGCCGGGTTGTATGGTGGAGAGCGAGAGATTGTGTTGCTTGCTGATCAGGCGATTGGTCGATGAGGGGTGCATTGGCGAATAGAAGGGGTGGCGAGGGGAGAGGCAGGAGCGGGCGAGGGGGAGGGAGGTATAGACGAGCAGAGAGACGCCGGGATGGGAAGAGATGGGCAGAGGGCAGAGGGCAAAGTGAGAGTCGAGAGCAAGACACGCCTGTCACAGTGATTGGCCAACGGGGGTTCGGAGCCAGAGTGGGGCCGAAATCCGAGTTCGCCCTGAGGCTTTCTCTCTCTTCCTTTCCCCCGTCCACCACCTTCGTTCGCCTTCCCGATTCGCACCAGCTACCATCTCTCTAGGTATTAGGGTTCCTCTCTTCAATCATCCTTCTTACCACTCTTTGCTTCGCCTCGGTTTCGCTTGTCTTGTTCTCTCATTGCTCAATCTCCGGCCCAGCGCCTCGAGTCAGCCCCTCTAAACGTCCGCCTATCTTTTCGCCGTCCTCCCTATCCCTCTCCTCTCCGCCATTTTCTGCCGCTCTCGCAGGCCTCACACGCAGATGTACATCTCTGTCCATGCTCCGACGACGAGATCTATTACCGAGGGTTCTCATTGCAGGTTAATGGCCTGGCGGGTTGGGACCTTCGGTGTTGTTGTCGGTGTCATCGATTGCGTGGAGGAGATGTCTCTGGCCCTGAGTACGCAGAGACCTCCACTTTCGTAGGGTCCGTATCTACCTCCCAACTGGGGTGGACATGAATCGTTCGCGTCGGGTGCGGCGTCCAGGTAGGTAGGTATCGTTAATCTGATCTTGCGATCTTTTTGGATACTCATGTCATCTTCTAACTTGCCCTTTCTGCCGAGTTTCTCCGAGCCGTTCGATCTTGCTCAACTCGCTCTGCTCTGAGGTACAGTCTCGCACTCCCTCTTTTCGCTCCTGTATCTATCATGCACTCTCATCCCGCCCCTCCTCTGTATGCCAGGCACTAGCATCCTCTACCTCCGTCATCCATAAGTATATCCTCCACTTACAGTCGTCCTGCCCGCCTCTCGCACTTTCCCACTGCGAGCCTCATCTGGATGTGCGACTGTGAAATCGAGGGAGTATCATACAGATGACGGATATTGTGATGTTGTCGGCGCCGCTCTCCCTTCACAATTCGATATCGATGATGGAATCGATCAGGCAGATTATCCTCCTAGGTACGTCTAATCTCCCTCGAGGTTCCCTAGAACTTCGGGTGTTGACCCAATATTCGGCTTCTAGAGTACACTCAACGCTGAATGTCGCATCGGCCACACTCTGGCGTGCCTCCTCGATATTGGACCTAGAATTGGAGAAGACACCTCACGTAGCTTCTGCCAACCTGATTTACCCTCTGCCTCGGGGCTCCTTCCGTTGTCGACGCGCTGTCGTGTCAAACCCATCCAAGTCTTATGCCTTTATTCATTATCCCGGATCCATACTCGAAATCACCAAGACACATTCAAGATTCAAGAACTCCCTCTTTCATCATCTCTTACTACCCTTCTCTGAATCCCTCTACCTCCCATCTCGTCTAACTATCCTTCCCCTTTACTCTATACCCGCATCCTATTTCCGCCGTTGGAGCCTCTCTTACCCCTACTGGTCCTAGTCACTCGTCAGCATTATGCTTATCGAGACGCCCAAGACTAGTTTCTATCGCGGAGAGTGTTCAACGGCGGGAGAACGTACACTAACAGCGGGCGAGCGCAGTCTGCTGGGTACCCCAGAATCAAAAGCTTCGACTTTCATCGGCTTGAATGACCCGTTGGCGTACGCTTACGAGCATTCCTTGCGATTTCATTCTTTTCTGGGATTTTCTATTATTCCACTATGAGATTGATTTTAGTCTGGTCGTCGAAGATCGCTGACATACATAAAATGCGAATTCAAGGCTCGGCTTCAATTAAGACAACGATTGGCGTGTCCTAGAGACCATGAATGGAGGGAGAAGACTAGCAAGACATCCTCGCAGGGTTCGATTTAAAGGTTGGCTAGACTCCGTCACGGACCATCGAGAAGAGAGCCATAAGAAATCGCATTGTTACCCCCCGACACGATAATAATTTCAACTTTAATTCTTTCCGATATCGCGTGGATGCCTATATTTTGTAGGGTTGAATTTATCGACATGCGATTCGTAAAATGCCAAGCCCGAAGATGGAACATAGCCTCAAATCCTCCTAGGAAAACACGCCGCTCTCACTGTCTTGTCAACGATCGAGAGGATTCTGACTGAGCCCGTACGTGCTATGTACGTCGCCATCATGAATTGTTTCTCTTCAGCGCAGGGTGAAAGAGAAGACCAAGAGGGAAAGAACAAGATGGAGACGGCCTTACAGCTGCGAGAAGTGTTGAGGCCTTTGGATGATGAGCGAGTTCAAATGAGAAGTAATTCTGAGGCGAACTTGGAATTGACGGCACTCGGTAATTACAAGAGTCGAGGTGAAAGGAGAAGCGTGCGAGTAAACACCACGAACGATGGAACGAAACGAAACGGAGCCCTATGAGCTCCAAGAGCCGGTGCAAGTGCACCGAGATGCCCATCGTCAAGGTTTATCCTACGAAACCAACAGTTACGCTTTTGGACTTGTGCCGAATGGCGAGAGGCCTATGGGCTAACTGTATCCAGAATAGACTTTGGCGATGGGGTCGAATACCGTCGTAGCTTCTAGAGCAGCTCGCGACAGAGGTGCGGCAGGCGGGAGATCAACGCAGTGTCATCAGAATGCACTTCATAAGAAACGATGAGAAGCACGGGTATGTAGGCTTTCAGCTGGAAAGTACTTATCCTTTCAATGAAGATACGTTCCAAGCGTCTCGAGCGGGGAGCAAAGGGGAAACGATGAGGAATCCTCCACGCCCATCGAATAGCCTCTGTTTGATCGGAAACATGGATTTGGGTCAAGCTGCATGCTCAAGAGCAGACAGGCCGCCCTGCCAGCGCAGAATCTAACTCGGCTCGAAGGGAGCTGGAGAACCGCGCACAGTGGCACACCCGTCGTCATTTGACCGCATTTTTCAACAGTCGTGCTTCGAACTCTGTATGTCAGGGACAATGAGAGACGAGGGTACGACTGGAGATGCAATGGAGGTGACGGCGGGAGATGGCTGGCCTAGGTTCCGAATTCCAACACGCGCTCGGTAGGGTGTGTACCAGTGGAAGGGGGTGGAAGTGTGTAGGGTTCAACTTGGAAGAGAAGTTCGGAAGGAGATGAGTGGAAGGAGAGTGCACGAAGAAGGAAGAGCGGGAGGAGGACGGGGGAATGGCAGGCAGCACGCGGGTGTCACGCTGAATATTGGTGAACCAGAGGAAGGGGCTGAGAATTCTGACGTCGACGAGGAACCGACGAGCATGTGGCGAGGCGCATGCAGGGACAGGACAAGATAAGGAAGAGAAGGACATGTTCTCCGCGGGAAACACGGACGTCGGCCCCGAGCTTTCGTCGACCAATCGGATGCGTTCCCGAGACAAGGATGACGTATCCCTCTTGCTTTCTGCCCTCATGTCGAGCTCGCTCCCTAGCTATATCTACACCGTGGGTCCCTCTGTGCTGAAATTACGCGCCTATATTCCCTGGGCCTCCTGAACCTCCACCTCGCCACTCTTTGCTTCGCCTAGCCTTCGCTCTCCTCGCTCTCCTCAACGACCTAGAGTCGACCTGCGCATACCCGCCCTCTGCCTCCGCAACCTCTCTTCCGACCCATCCCATCCCTTCAGCTCCGCATCATCTTCCAGCCCTCGCAATCGCAACGACACACTCCTTCCCCCTTCCCTTCCCTTCTCCTGTCCACCTATCTATTCGCCGTCCCAGTACCTCTCCTCCACCGCTCTCGCAGGCCTCAAACGCGCAGATGTACATCTCCGTCCACGCTCCGATCGACAAGATCTATTATCCAGGGTCTCATTGCAGCTGATTGTCCCGGCAGGCTGGGACCTTTGATGAATTCACATCAATATCCCTCGTTGCGTGGAGGAGACGCCTCTGGCCCGTGCGTGCACATAGACCTCCGCTTTGGCGGGATCCGTATATAGCTCACAACTGGGGTGGGCATGAGTCGTTCGTGGCGGATTGGGTGTACAGGTATGTACTTTTCATGCTCATTTTTATCTTTAGTTTCGTACTTTCGTCATTCCTCGGATCGTTCTGCACCGGCACAAACCATATTCCATCCCTCCTCTTCCCAACATGCATTCTCGTCTTATCGCGTGTCCATCCTTCCCTGTGCCAATTCAAGCTTCACGCCACCTCCACCCCCGTCGTCGTCCATACATCGCACCCTTCCAGTCATCCTGCACGCCTCTCGCACTTTTACATTTCGAGCTACGTATCTACGTAGGCACGGGCATACGACTTCAAAGATGCCCAAAATCATGGGCGACGACGACGACGGTCGTCCGGGGAGGATGCACGACTGTCTGTCTGCGATCCGATACCCTGCCCTTACCGTCGAGGTGCGAGTATACTTCCTGAAATCAAAGAGAGCTTCCGTCTTGGTCCGATCCTATCGACCACGGACACATCGCAGAATTCTGCCATATCCACAAGGCCGAAACGTACCAACCCAACGCTTCGGTTCCCTGCCAATTGTTTCATACTTCGTTATCTCTTGCTTCAAGTCTCAGATAGCCCGCCCGAAGTCGATACTCCCGGGGGTATAACTCAAAAGTTCTTTGCTACGTGTCTTCGTTTCGAATTCCATCCATGTATCTGTTACTTCTATGATTTTATCTCTATCCACCCATTCGACTTTACCTCTTTCTCACCCTATGGCATGATCTTTGCACTGGTTTCGGCGTTATCTTCGGAGACTGCCGACTGAGTCTTAGAGGTCCCCGTACAGACTCGGGATGCGAAAAGTCCTGAAAATGGCAGTACGTCGGCAGTTGCTCAACCGCGAGTGATGCCCTTGTGACGTCAGCGCATCGGTGCGCCACAGTGCCTAATCTGGCGTCAGGCATAACCCCAATCACGCAAACCCAGCTATTCCAGGGTCAAACCGCACAGTACCTGGGTGGAACGCCCTTACATCGGTAGAATCCCCGTAGTGCGAGACAAAATGGGTAGCACAAAGAGTCAAAAATAGCTTACAGAATCAAAGCAGTTAGGGCAGCGGTTAAGCCCTCTGACGAGCCCCTTCGCAAGGGCGAAACTGCAAAGACCCGGCTCTTTGGTTCGAGCCCCGAGACCTACAAGCTCTCAAGCTCGCTGCTCATTGCGGAACTCAGGCGCATGCTCACTCGTCTGTGCCTTTTCCTAAGTATCATGCTTAGGTCCATAACTTGAAGAGCTCGAGGCCACACCTGCCGGATTTTGAGAGAGTGGGACTCTGTACGAGCATGGGGTGTTGCTCGACGAACCTTTGAACACTCGTCTCGTGAGGAATATTCGAGCTTCGAGGGATCCAAGCAAGGCGACAGCTACCTCTAGATTATTTTCGGATTAGAGAAGCAGGCAGGTAAGATGGATTTGGGGTTTCGAGCGGTAGGTAGTTGAACGTCGTCTGGTCCATAGCATGGGGAGGAGCCGTTGATAAGCGCATTATAGGGATACCAATTAAATTGAATGGATAGGGCCATCCTTGTTCGACGACAGGACAAAGCACCAGGAGGATGGGAGACGGACGAGAGGCAGAAGGGGCAGAAGGGGCTTATCAGTGGGAAGCGATGCGCCGCCATCCAGACCGGCGTCAAGCAGCGCGCACTAAGACTCTCCGAGAGCCACACGCAGCACAGATGGCAGTACATGCACTGGGCTCGAACGGGGAGGATCATGGCCGATGCCGTGGATGTGGGATGGGGACAGGACCCAGGTCGAGGGTGCACGAATCGGCGATATCGAGCGTTCAACGACGTGAGGCCCGAGGGCCAAGGCGTACGGCAGCCGTTCAAAGAGAGATGGAAGAGGACGGGTTGAGTCCAGAGGCGCAGACGTCATCTGTCAAAGGAAAAAATCTGATTGGGGAACGGTGGTTCGGAGCCGGAATATGCCGAAGTCCGAGTTTCCCACAAGGGACGTTATTCCCCTCTTTTCCTTCGCCCACCACCATCTCCCTCCGAGTGCAGATGATGGCACTTTTCCTACTTCATTGCCCCCCTCCCCCGCCTGGGCCGTCCAGATCTACAGGACTAGTGCCTCTCTCGGTTTCTCTTCTTCTCCTGCGGCCGCTTTTTCGCTTCGGTTATGTTGTTTCACCCGCCCCTCCCTGTCCCGATGTCCCTCTATCCCCACTATCTTACATGGCCTCTATACCCTACCAATCATTTACTCTGCCAATCGCTTCCCCCAGCCCAGCCTCATCTTCCCCATCCTAACTCACCATACTCCTATCCACGCCTCCGACCAACGGTGACTGTCACGGAATGTGTACAAATGAGCCAGCCGCACGTTGAATAGCAGTGACGCGGACTATTCACTTTGTGTACTCTTCACTGTCGGAACCGGTGGTGTGGATGGAGGCAGCTGCGTCTATTTCTGCAAGGAATCGTTCCTTTGCACTGATGGTATATGATCTCTTCTCTCATCCCTCCTGCGTACACTCTCATTTCGCACCGTCGCGCACACCCTCACAAGAGACGCTGCTTCACGCAGCCTCCATCTCCGTCGCCTGAAGACCGCGCACTTCCAGTCGTCCTGAACATCTCTCGCGCTGTGCCATTGCGAGCTATACAGACATAGACGCATGACTGTGATTGTTGGGTCGGGAATGCGACGGACTGATATGAGGCGGTCACAGCTATCGTCTTGAGGTACGCGGGACTTACTGGTTCAATAAATTCCTTTGTACATCGTTTCTTTCGGCCGTCTCTTCTCCCTCACTCGGCCTTGTCTTCTCCTCTCCTCCCCTCTCGTGCCCATGCCCTACGCCCCCGCAACAACTAGCGCCTCTTCGTCGCACTCTCTTGCCCCGCCCTCTCCATCACCGTTCGCCGTTCGCCATCCCCACTGCTCTGCCGGGGCTCACACGGACGGACACAAATCTCTATCCATGCCTCCCAATGAGATCTGACACCAATTGAGGACCCTGTCACACCTTGACGGTTATGCGGGATGGGTCCTTCGGTGTTGTAGTGGTCTCCTTCTATTGCTTGGCGTGGATGAGACGCTTCGGCGTTTCTGTCGGCCTGCGGAGACCATCTCTCGTGCCGGGCCTGAGTCTGTCTCTTCACCACGATGAACACGGATCATTCGCGGGTGCCTCGTTCCTTGCATCCAACAGAAGCCCCTCGCAACCTCTGTTCCTGTCGTCCATATATCCCCCCCTTTCAGTCGTCTCGCCAGCCTCGCACGCTTTTGCAAGCTGCGTCTGGACGCACGATTGTCGCATTCAGGGAACATGTGGGCGACGGGTATCGTCAGGTTGTCTGTGCGGGATTCGCCTCGCGATGTGATATCCCTATTCGACGGACTATCCTCCCGGTTTCCCTTGAGGTTCTCGAGAACCCCGGGTATTAACCCCAAACCCGACTTCTCGAGTACATTCGATGCCGAATATCGCACTATCACGTCCAACCTTTCTCTTACGCCTTTGCTCCGTCATCTCGGATCTGCACTCGAAACCACCGAGATGCTTTCATGAATTCCGCTCTCTTATGCGAATCCTTCCGATCGCTCCATCTAGTCCAACGGCCGCATTATTCCCCGTATCGTCGTTGAATCCTCTTGCTATTCTACTGATCCTATCTTGCGGTTGTCGAGACACCGAGGACCAGTTCGTGTGCCGGACTGCTTGAAATGGCGGACGAGCACAGGTTGCTTGATACACCGTGGTTCAATGCTTCGTTTCCGTCTGTTCGAATGACGTACCTTTACGAACGCTCCTTGCAGTTTGATTCTTCTCTGGAAGTTTCTTGGATTATAGCCCGAGATTAATATTGCAGACGCGAACCCTAGGTCCTAATTAAATTATCGATGTATCAAGGGTTAGAGCAGTTCGACTGGACTCGATTATGGGGAGTCAAGTGGGGAAGAGACATATTGCATATCACATTACTCCAAGTACGATAACAATTTCAGCTTGAGTTCTTTCCGATCTCGCCTGAATGACTGCTTTTGGTGAGGATTAAATCCAACATAATATATTTCTATTTCTCGAGATGTAACTCGTAAAGTGTCGAATCTGGGCAAGGTAACACAACATTCCAATCCTCCTAGGGAAACACACCGCTCCCGCCGTCCTTTATACGACTGCGAGGATGATAACGGAGTCTATGGTCCGTCGCCGTCGTGGATTCCTTTCTTTCAGCAGGAAAAAAAGGAGGATGAAGCGAAAAGATAGACAGGACGGCGGTTCTACAGAAGACGAAGCCTTTGAGCAGTCAGCGAGTTCGAATATGAGTTATCGAGACGCACTTGAGATTGACACAGCTTGCGTATGGGATGTGACTGTTGAGCCACGATTCGGGTTGAGAGCTAAGTCAAAGGGATAAACAGAACGGTTGGACGAACCTCTGGTTAAATGGACTGGCGGAGGGCGAGAAAGAGGAACGCGGGCATCGAACAAGTGAAGCGTGGTTGCCATAGAGCCGATTTTCGCCTTTGTCTCTTTCATGCATCAAGAATCAAAAGGAAGAGATATAGAAACTCCAAGGAATGAAGCCAGGACACCGAGCCCACGATACACATCGTCGCAATCCCACCCAACCTAAAGGCATACGTCTGGTCCATCGCGCAGGGTGACGGGCCAGCAGGACGACTGAGTATGGAAGAGGACTCGACGACGTGTCCAGAGCAGGGCTGTCAGCCGATCCTAGGTCGAGTGGCAGATATGCAGAGCGAGGAGACGATGGACTATGGGAAATAGAAGGTGGATCGTGCTGTCCTGAGGAAATGGGTACTTAGTACTTATCGATTATCAATGAGAGAGATCCGCCGCTGTCCTCGCCCTCGCACATCCAGACCAGAAGTCATACGTGCTGCGGCGATATCCGATCGCCGTGCGTAACATGAGTAACAGCGCGTGCGCGGTGCTGGATGGGAGAGAGCTGGGATGACTTTGGCCTGGATGTGGATTCTGGCGAAGGTGGACAGACGAGATGAGATGAGAGCCGCTCGGTGTTGGTTAGGCATAGTGATCTGAGAGCAAGCGCGGTCAGTGGGCACCCGTACAGGCCTCAGGAACGAGAGAGTCAAGTGGTTAGAGGTGAATATATGCAGCGCAGAGGAACCCATGGCGTAGATAGATAGGGAGCGTAAGGGCAGAGGGATACGTCATCGTTATCTCGGGAACACACCCGATTGGTCAACGAAAACTCGGAGCCAGCCGAAGTCTGTGCTTTGCTCGTCCGTCCCTCTTTGACGCCCGACCTCTCAGCTCCTCCGTCTAGCTCACCCATCGCAAGTCTTAGCGCGGCACCTTTGCACGTGCGCTGTCTTCACGACCCTTCGAGCTTCACGTCCGCCATCCTCAAGGTCTCCTCTCCACCTCCAGTCCCCCGTCCTCTAGAGCTCTATCCTCCGTCCTCCTCCCGCTCGTCGTCCTCCCGCTCTTCCTTCTTCGTGCACTCTCCTTCCACTCCTCTTCTTCTCAACGTCTTCTCCAACCTACACACTTCCATCCCCCTTCCATCCACCCTTCCGTGCTCTCTACTGTTGGAACCTCAGCCAGCCATCTCCCACCGTCAACGATTGCATCTCCAGTCATTCCCTCGTCGCTCGGTTTCCCCATCATCCAGAGTTCGAAGTACAACTGTTGAAAAATGCGGTTAAATGACGACGGGTGTGTCACTGTGCGCGGTTCTCCAGCTCCCTTTTGTATTACTTAGATTATGTCCGCCCTTTCCGCCCTATCAGTTCTTCTGCCCCCACAACCCCCATTGACACGCTCGGAACCTGTCTTCATCGATAAGATAAGTACTTTATCCCCACTCGAGCTTCCAACCATCCGCGCTTCTCATCGTGTTTGATGATTCGCCACGTTGAGCATCTCTAGGCTCCGAGATCCCAGTCGTTGTCTCGCGCCCGCTCAAGTTTCTCCTCGAGCGTCATTCGTCGAATCGGCTACTCCAATTCCGTGATCTATGCTCGACCCCTCTACACCCGATATTGGCTTTCGCACGTGCTATTGGACGAAAGTCTTCCTGGAGGATGCATGTCTTCAATCAAGACCTTGATTTTCTGCGCATCGTCCAATTTCGATTGATCTATGAAGGAAATGAAATACATAAACGAACATCTTGCTGAATCTTTACTGCCTTATCTGTCCTCCATGTACGTGCAAAATCCGCGAATTGTGAGGATAGAGAATCGACTGTCGATCGAACGTAGAAGAGCCCGAAATCTCGTCGATGTAGCTGATCGGCGGACTCAGTACGTCAGAAGAGGAGCGGAAGGGAGGAACGCGTGCCCAAGACTCGCACTAAGTTCCAGAATTTACTCGACAAGGCAAAAACAGATAGAAAGAAACTGAATCGCCGGCAACAGAACTAAATAATAGTGGTGCCAGATGGACAGCTATAATTCAAGAATTAGACGTCAAAAGACCCCAGAGTGTTGACCTCTATCGTATCGGAAGAACTCAAGGAAGCGACGAACGAGTGATAACAGACCGAGTATTATTTTAATCTTGCACCAACGTCGCATGAAACCCCTGGTCTGCGTACGCGTTCAAATATCGGTTATGTAAGATAAATTCGCCGGGTACCCTGAAACTCGCTGGCTGAGACAAATACACGTCGTCCACCTATACCCCTGGAAACGTAGTCGTGCGTCCACACCGAACGCATAACTATCAAATGTGAGAGGTGTGCATGACGACTGAATCTATGGGATATGCAGACGACGGAGGTAAAGTGCCGCGGGGCATATGTGACAGATGGGTATGGGAAGGTGTGAGTTGAGGGTGAATAGTAGATGCCAGGAGGGATGAGTGACTGGAAGATGCTCGAGATTGCGTCCGAAAAGACAGTATGACCGGAGGAAGATTGAGATTGCTGCACCGGAAAAGAAGCGAATTTGCGATTCAAACGAGCCCGGGAGACAATACGAAAGACGGAGGGATCAAGTCGATACCCCAAGAGGGCCAATCCGTCCCCATCACAGCAACGAGACCCCTCGAGTGGAATACGTAGTCGTAGAGCCATGCACGCATGCGTCTCATCCACACTCACAAAATCGGTGAAGAGATGAGAACATCGAAGGACCCACCCGGCGTCGTGGGCGGCGTGAAATCGATGTTCAATTCCTTCACCGGGAGTGTAGATATCGATATCAGTGCAGGCTCGATGCTAAGGGCGACGGCGAACGGTAATGGAGAGGAAGGGGGGGGATCGTCGATTGAGAGGATCGTGATAGGATGAGGAGGACGCTGGAATGGTGCCCGGGGGAGGGAACGGCATAGCTTGCAGTATGAGAGGAGGGGAGGGGAGGACGACGAAGAGTGAGTGCGGGAGGAAGGGGCTGAGGCGAAAGGGAGGGCTCAGGGAAGACGTAGCACGGGCGGATACCCAGAGACCGAGGAAGGCTAGCGTCGTTGCGGTGGAGGGGCGAGACGGACGAAGCAAGGCGCACAGAAGAACCAAGGAGTATGTAGCGAGGGTGGAGATCGAGGATCGCACAGTAGGGACGTGTGGGGGACGAAGGGGCGACTCCCATGGACTGCATTCGGCACAAGTCAAACGTCGAAGGTGGTGGTAAGTAGACCGTGACGAAGGAAGAGAGGGGAGTTCGCCGGCGGGAATCTCGGAGTTCGGGCTTTGGGCACATTCCAGCTCCGAACATCCGTTGGCCAATCAGTTGTGTGCCCGAAATCGACAATCGATGACGCGTCTTGTCCTTTGCCCTCGCTCTCTGCCTTCCCACCTAGGGCGCACAACTGTGCTCCTGATGAGTATAATCAGAATCGATTCGTCCACCTGACTCCCCCCGGGCTCCCCACCGCTGTCAACTGAACTGATACTCTCCGTTCGGACGACCCACATCCAAGCCAGCCTCGCGGTACTCTCTTTTCGATCGCGCAGCGGCTGTCATATATGTCCTACGCGACTCTTGGAGAGTATCGTATACCTCGCGATGACGGTCTGGATGTGCGTGCACGATGACGGATTGCTCTCCACTGATCAGTCTCGCTGCCCGTCATCCATTTCCCCCTTCTTCTCTTAATCTTCTCACTCCAGATTGGCGTACAACTCACACATGTGCTTACTGTCTATCTAATCCCCTCATCTTGATCTGCCACGTCCTCACCTTTATCGCGAGCTACTTTACTCTAGGGCAGCCCCTCATCAGTATTGGACCCATCGTCAAAGTCTCTCGCGGATACAGTTAGCTGATAGGCCTGTCACCATTCGGCGCAGGTCTAGAAGCATAACTGACATTGTTTCTTGCCAGTAAATTTTGACGATGGAATCTCGGCGCACGAGCATCTTCTCTTGGAGCTTCTAAAGCTGCGTTTCGTGTCCTTCGATTATTCATTGATTGGCACCTTCTCGTTTCCTTGTGTACCTCATCCTTGACCTCGACTCTTCTACATCCCGAGTGTTGGGGGACCCTCGTGGGCTTCGTAAATCTCAAGTACGTCTCGAAATTACTTCTCGTTTGAAGTCGCTCATCATTCAAACCCCTCGCCATCTTTGACAGGCGGAGAACCGTCTCTGCCTCGATCACCTCGTCCTATTCTTTTCTTGTACTCTCGGCTGAAGCGACGACGTTAACGACCCACACCTCAAATCCAAATCCTCACGGAGACGCAAGGGATGGTCGCCTGTTAAAACTGCTCGAAATTGATAACGATCTCATGGCGGTAAGCGAGGAGCCAGGTTGGCAGGTATTCTGGTCCGAGTACTCACCGCAAGTGAAGTCTTAACATTCGGTATAGGAAGCCATCGTCTAGTATTCTTTAACATTTCGTAGTCTCGAGTACAAGCAGATAATTGACGCCGAGCCGGGGTTCGCGTCTGAAAACTCCTCGATGAATAGTGGCAGCAGACTGGGCCCATCTATCGCCCGCCGTTGCGAACTTGCTAGAGACAATAACTAGCCCAAGTCAACTCGATGAGCATAATGCTGACGAGTGACTAGGACCAGTAGGCGTAAGAGCGACTTCAACGGCGGGGATTAGTGTGCGGGGCATATTGCAGGGGAAGGGGGTGCTGGACGAGACAGGGAATCGGTGGGATTCTGAGACGGGCTGTAGGAGATGAAAGAGGGAGTTCTTGAATCTTGAATGTGTCTTGGTGATTTCGAGTATGGATCCGGGATAATGAATAAAGGCATAAGACTTGGATGGGTTTGACACGACAGCGCGTCGACAACGGAAGGAGCCCCGAGGCAGAGGGTAAATCAGGTTGGCAGAAGCTACGTGAGGTGTCTTCTCCAATTCTAGGTCCAATATCGAGGAGGCACACCAGCGTGTGGCCGATGCGACATTCAGCGCTGAGTGTACTCTAGAAGCCGAATATTGGGTCAACACCCGAAGTTCTAGGGAACCTCGAGGGAGATTAGACGTACCTAGGAGGATAATCTGCCTGATCGATTCCATCATCGATATCGAATTGTGCAGGGAGAGCGGCGCCGACAACATCACAATATCCGTCATCGGTAGGATACTCCCTCAATTTCACAGTCGCACATCCAGATGAGGCTCGCAGTGGGAAAGTGCGAGAGGCGGGCAGGACGACTGTAAGTGGAGGATATACTTATGGATGACGGAGGTAGAGGATGCTAGTGCCTGGCATACAGAGGAGGGGCGGGATGAGAGTGCATGATAGATACAGGAGCGAAAAGAGGGAGTGCGAGACTGTACCTCAGAGCAGAACGAGTTGAGCAAGATCGAACGGCTCGGAGAAACTCGGCAGAAAGGGCAAGTTAGAAGATGACATGAGTATCCAAAAAGATCGCAAGATCAGATTAACGATACCTACCTACCTGGACGCCGCACCCGACGCGAACGATTCATGTCCACCCCAGTTGGGAGGTAGATACGGACCCTACGAAAGTGGAGGTCTCTGCGTACTCAGGGCCAGAGACATCTCCTCCACGCAATCGATGACACCGACAACAACACCGAAGGTCCCAACCCGCCAGGCCATTAACCTGCAATGAGAACCCTCGGTAATAGATCTCGTCGTCGGAGCATGGACAGAGATGTACATCTGCGTGTGAGGCCTGCGAGAGCGGCAGAAAATGGCGGAGAGGAGAGGGATAGGGAGGACGGCGAAGAGATAGGTGGGGAGCGGGTGCGAGAGGGAGGAGAGTGCCATTGCGATAACGAGTAGCGGCCGACGATGCGGAGCCAAAGGGATGAGAAGGAAGAGAGGTGGCGGAGGTGGTGTGGGCAGGTATGTGCAGGTTGACTCTAGGCCGTTGCGGGGGGGAGAGCAAGGAATGGCGAGGGGGATTCAAGGGACCCAGAGAAGTGGCAGAATCGGGAAGGCGAACGAAGGTGGTGGACGGGGGAAAGGAAGAGAGAGAAAGCCTCAGGGCGAACTCGGATTTCGGCCCCACTCTGGCTCCGAACCCCCGTTGGCCAATCACTGTGACAGGCGTGTCTTGCTCTCGACTCTCACTTTGCCCTCTGCCCTCTGCCCATCTCTTCCCATCCCGGCGTCTCTCTGCTCGTCTATACCTCCCTCCCTCTCCCTCGCTCCTGCCTCTCCCCCTGCCACCCCTTCTATTCGCCAACACACCCCTCATCGACCAATCGCTTGATCAGCAAGCAACACAATCTCTCGCTCTCCACCATACAACCCGGCCAGGAGTGTCCAGCCCACGTCCATGGCATCAGACAAAATCCTCCCGTTTCGAGCCCTGCGCATGCATTGTCATATGTGCTGTGAAGGCTCGGGGAGAATTTCCCCATATTAAATATGGCTGTGGTCTGGATGTGTGTACACGATGGCGTAGCGTTCTCCCTCGATAACCCTCCAGGTCCAGTTCATCCACGAGACCGTACTGCCAGCTGCACAACACCCGTTCCCTCTCGCCACACGTCCTTCCCGTTCTACTGTGGAGCGGCTAATGGGCTTGATCTGACCCCGTCGTCAAAGCATCGATATTTGCAGTTATCCAGAAGGACTCTCGCTGTTCGGTGTGGGTCAGTGTGGATAACTGTTAGCATTGACATAATTTGGGGACGGGCATTTTGTCGCCCTAGCACAATCTCCTGCAGTTGGGACACGTCACTATTTCTCATGCCCTCCCCGTGCCTGCTTCGCAACCGCGACTGGTTACTTCGTGCGAGGTCTAAATAAAATCTACTTCAGCGGCTCCCTGGTTTGTCGATGCATGAGCAAAATTGGCATTTGGATTTTTCTGTCTGGTTGGTATTTCTTGTGTTCTCTATCCAGGCCCGCGCCTCTGTCATTATGGTCAACTATTAGTGCTCTCATCCCTCGTGAATCTCATAGAAAACGGGGTCTTAGCTTCTGACCTCCTCATCCAATCGCCATGAGCACTCTCCTCAGAGTTCGAAGTACATTTTTTATCATCGCTCTCGCAGTACGGAACTGCATACTCAAAGCAATCTTTGACGTGTGCCGATTTCGTGGCACAGGCATGCATAATTGTTCAAACCAGCCCATGCCATGCTCTTGATCTCGGACTAGAGCTCGTCCAATAGATACTTCCTCTTCATCAGCCTTTCGAGGACTAGACATCGTCTCGCCTTGTATTAACACGGTACTGCACTTATGTGCCACCCGAACAGCGAGTGATACCCCGCCCACATCGAGAGATAAATGAATGGCCAGGCAAAAACAATCATCAGTTCATTCGCTCGGTAAGGGTGAAGCGAGAACACACCTGGGTGTGCGCGAAAGAGTGATTCAGAGAGTCGCAGGTCAAAACCAGGAACTCGCCTTGGACTCTAACATGAGTGATTTTATAAAGCAATCCACGAAAAGTGAAGCATTGGGTCCCGCGGTACCTGCATTCTGCGTTCGCCCGCCATTGAATGCCTTCTAGGACAGAACTAGTCCAAGGCGTCTCGATAAACATAAGGCTGACGAGTGACTAGGACCAGTGGAGGTAAGAGCGACTTCAACGGCGGGGATCAGAGCAGCATGAAGTATAGCGCAAGGGAAGGGGTTGGTGGACGAGATGGGGGTCGGAAGGATTCTGAGATGGAGTGTAACAGATTACGAGAGAGGGAGTTCTTGAATCTTGAATGTGTCTCGGTGATTTCGAGTATGGATCTGGGATAAATCGGTGATGGAGCAAGCATCAGAATCAGGAAAGCCTGGACGCGAAGGCGGGTCGACGACGGAGACCCGCGAGGCAGAGGGTAAATCAGGATGGCGAGCGTGGTTGACGCAACATTCAGCATCGAGTGTACTCTAGAAGCCGAGTCGATGCCCAGAATTCTTGAGAACCTCGAGGGAGATTAGACGTACCTAGCAGGTTAATCTGTCCGATGGCTTCCATCAGCAATATCGAATCGCGAAGGGAGAGCGGCCCAGGTAGCCTCATGATATCCGCCATCTCAAGTTACCCAATACCTGGACAGTCGCGCATCCACATCTAGCTCGCGACGGCAAATTGCGAGAGGCGGGCAGGACGACTGGAAGTGGGCGATATATGGACGACGGGAGTGGAGGTTGCGAGCGGCTCATGGTGTAATTAAACGAGGAACGAGCACAGGAAGATGCGAGACAAGAGAGTGATAGAAAAGAGAGGGATGAATGGGGCGAGGAGGAGTGTTCTGCCTAGCGATCAGAGGAAGATTGAACATACCAGAGAAACTCGGCGGAAAGGGCGAGTTAAAAGATGATATGAGTATCGGAATATCGCAAGATCAGATGATCGATACGCACTTGTACGCCTGACACGACATGAACAGCTCATACCCATCGCGGGTGGGAGATACACAGATATCAAATACGGGCGAGGCACAGGAGCGTCTCATCCATACTGGATGCGACAGACGGTTTAACAACGCCGAAGGTCCCCCAAGCGTACAGCCAACGTGCGGCGGGGCCCCTCCTCGATGTTAGATTGGTTGATCGCAAGTTGTAGGTCTCGGGGCTCGAACCAAAGAGCCGGGTCTTTGCAGTTTTCGCCCTTGCGAAGGGGCTCGTCAGAGGGCTTAACCGCTACCCTAAACTGCTTTGGTTCTGTAAGCCAATTTTAACATTTCGTGCTACCCAATTTGACTTGCACTACGGGGATTCCACTGAGGTAAGGGTGTTCCACCCAGGTACCATGCAGTTTGACCCTGGACTAGCTGGGTGTGCGTGAGGGGGGGTTATCACCTGATTACGGCACTGTGGCGCGCCTGATGTAATCACAGGGGCATCACTCGCGGTTGAGCAACTGCCGACGTACTGCCATTTCTGGACTTTGCGCATCCCATGTCTGTTCGCTGACCGATCTCAGACTCAGTCGGCAGTCTCCGAAGATAATGCCGAAACAGTGCAAAGATATGGATAGAGACGTAGCTAAAGTATACGCGTGCGAGTCCCACGAGGGCGGTGGCGAACGGCGAACGGCGAATGGCGATGGAGACTCGGATGACAGGGTGAGAGAGGGCGACGAAGAGAGGGGGGATATCACAATGGTGATCGTGGGATGGAAATGGGAGGAGAGGGGAGGGAAAGCGCGAGTGCGGGTGCGAGTGTCAGAAGATGCGAGATCGATAACGCGCCGAGGTAGGGCAGCAGAGACGACTGGAGTAAAGAGTGGCAGGGGAAGAGAGAGATCTATAACGACCTCATATAAATACGATCATGATAACCAGGACAAAGTGCAAGTTGTCTACACTCACCAAGAGTCGAAGGAAGATGGTGGAGAAGGAGAAAGGAATCCGAATAGGGTCTGAGGGAGAATCGGCTCTTCGGCCCCACTTGCGTTCCCGATATCCGTTGGCCAATCGGAATCCGGATTACGGTCCTTTGATAAAGGCGGCAAAAGTGCATGCCTCTTGCTCTTGACTCTCATGTCGCTCTGCACGTCTCCCTAACCTGGGTTCGTCTCTTTACTTCTGCTCTCCATATGTTTGATTCTAATCCCCGTTTTCTGACCAACACCCACAACTCCTTCGTTCACTACGGCCCATTCCTAGGCCATGATTCGCTTGCTGACCCCTCTGCATCCCACATTTTCTCCCCGTATCTCTCATACAGAATGTCCCGACTTTCCGCGCCGTTGCTAGCCATCTCAGACCCCGCCATTCCACCCACCCACCTGTGCCGCGCAATCTCACAACCCCGTCGTCAACTCGATGGATACCCACCTCCAGTTCTACGCACCAGCCTTCGTTCTCCAGAGTGGACAGGACGGTGCAGCACTTGGAGCTAAGAGCATCTTCCATTAGCTCACGACGGGTATAATCTTGCACATCGTGTTAAGCCTGGGTATCACGTATGCGGCTCTCGCGCCTGCCCCGAATCTTATCGCCTGATTCCCGCCCCACCGCTATCCCGCCGTTACTCTATTCGCTCTTGCGATGGACATCCAGGCCAACATTATGTCACCTCCTATTTTCCAGTACTGCGCACACACTGTTATTCGTTTGCGCGTGGCTATCGGAGAGTATAGGGATCTGTTGCAGACAATGTGTGGTCTGGATGTGTGCGCACGACTGCGGATCTCTGTAGCTGATAATCGATATCGATAATTACGCATTCCCTTGGGTCCATATTTCTCCGAGGTACTTCGTCACTCCCTTATACAAGGCCCATTCACGAAATAACATTCAACACGCCCCTCTTGGACGCATACGCCGCCGCCCATCTCCACTGCTCTCCCTCTCGCTGCTCGACTTCCCATCTTCTGACCTTTCGAGCCCCAAGATCCATGTCCTGGTCGGCCCATCCCAACCCCATCGTCGAAGCTGCTTGTGCCTCTAGTGCTCGTTGGACGTAGGTATTGTGCTCGTCGAAACGCACACACGTATCTACGCCTGGCATTCGTTGTATTTATGGGTTGGCATTCAACGATGGGAAAATCTGGTCCGATCCCAGCACCAGCGCAGCGGGGAGTGATGCTCCGAGGTCCGTTTACTGGAGCACCGTGTCATTTTCTGTGTCTGGTTCTCTTTCACCGGTTCAGGTCCGAGTATCCCCATTTTCAGTTCGACGTTTGGATTCTCTTCGAGTCTGCCCTTTCAAGACTTCATCGACCCTTTCGTTTGTCTCTCGATATCTAATCCACCCCACACACTCCACTTGGTACTTCGATGTTTCATTCGGTGCCGTTAGCACTTTCTCTCTTTGGGAGATTGAGCCATTCTCGTCTTCCCGCCGCGCCCTCATCGCCATTTTAGGGGTTTTTCGGGCCGAACATGGTCTACTTCGCCCTTGAGAAGTACCTCTGCGTGGTATTCTCAGTGCATCGGCTCTTCTCGCCGCGTTCTCTAGAACTTCCTCCGGATCCGTTGTACAGGCCCCCACCCTAGAGGACTCACTATGGCCATAGGAAGAATTCGTGTCCTCGACGTTCGTTCGCCATGATGCGCTACAGACGGGAAAGTTGGGACTAGGACCATGTTATTAATCGTTGATAAACGACCGGCGGCGAGAGGGATATTCTGGGATGCGTCGAATTGTCACAGTCTTTCCTTTGTGTGTTTGGAGCGGGAACCCATCGAGGTCCGACTGTGCGTGAATTGTGAATTACGGGCTGTGATGTCTCCGAATCAATAAGTTGGTGCTCGATGTTATGATAAATGCGATACCTCAACGCTGATCTTGAGCCCCTAGACAGTAGATGTTCTAAGATGATTTCTGGGGGCATGGAAGAAACGATGTCGAGAGAGTGGAAAAAAGAGAAGAGGAGGCGCTGATTAGAATGCTTTCCCAGACGAGCACGACAGCCTATTAGGACCCGAAAATATTTCCTTTAGTTTAGATAGACAAGCAAATTGCGGCCTGCCGATTCGACCTCCTCGACTGACGAAAAGGTGGATAACATGAACATGGCAGTGGTAAGAAACGTCGGATACCCATTGTTCGACCTACTCTACGACCGGTTGTGCGCCGCTTCCTGAATTATGGAAGTCAGGGCGCTATGGACAGCTGGAGGGAGTCCAGTCGACGATGGGTATCGGGTGACGTATGCGCATGCCAGGGCCCAGAGGTGGAAGACGTGCATGTCGACGTGACGTTGTAGAGCAAGAAGGCCCAGGAGATGTGGGTGGGTGGGAATCGGGAAGCGCGTTGTAGTCAAGGACGTCGCCCTCGGGGCCTGTCAATGAGGCGTCTTGCCCACATATAGAGGAAGAACAGAGGAAGTGCAGAGGAGAGAGGAGGGCGAGCATAAGGTCTTGCGAAAGCGGACGTGGCGCTTGAGGGCACCGTTCTGAGACGGGTAAGCCAGACGAAGGGTAGACGATGGACAGGAATCCACGAAGAGAGCTCCATAGATGGAGCAAGGAAGAGAAGGACATGCCGCGGGAAACACGGACTTCGGCTCGTCCCGAACTTTCTTTGGCCAATCGGGTGCGCTTCTGCAAGGACGATGACGTATGCACATGCCTTTGCCTTTCTCTCAACTCACTGCCCATGTCGACGCCTCTCTGCTTCGTGTATACAGCTCCTCTCACTGGGACTCAGTATCACCCACCCTCCTCTTTCCTCAGGTCGTGCGCGACACTCCCCCGGCGTTTTCCATTGACGCGCACGTCCAAGCCCAGGGTTGTGTTCCTCTTGCTTCGAGCCTCGTACGAGCACTACACGGCAACACATGTCGTACGAGGATCCCGAGATTATAACCTCTTCTTCAGTAATCTGGATGTGCGCGCATGATGGTGTACGAGCCACCTGGGTTCTTAGTCGCTCGGTCCGACTCGTTCTTCATCTCGTCGAGCAGAAACGATCCACTGCGACATACTATTGTATACTCAGATTCAAACACTCGCTCCGCTCATCCCGTAAGCACCCTTCACCTCCACCTTTGTCCCATTTTCTGATCCCTCTGCGCCGCTCGATGTCCCACCTTACGATTCCCCACCCGCACCTCATCCCATCGCCTCCAGGCCACTCCTTGCTTTTGTGCATCCTACTCAGACTCTGAAGCCCGCCGTCGAAGCCTCTCGCACTTCCGTTAGTCCTGGACACACATCAGCCTTACGCTCGTGATGTCTATGGCAAGTGGTGTTAATGTGGCGCCCAACGGCGGGCTGCGAGCGCAGCATGTTGCCTAAGCCTAGTTCTCGTCTGATGATGCGTTGCTGAGTCGCCCTTTTCTCATCTCTGCATGGAGAGGAGGGTATTCGAGCTGGAGCACGTGAATGACAGACAGCTCATCCTTAAGGCGAGTTTCTGGTATATCCGACATATAACTCTTTCTCGCGCACTAACACCCATAGGGTTTGTCCTCGTTGGATTCTCAGCGATCGCTAAGCGAAGGGTGATTATCTTTGCGGGCCCGCTTATTTCTATGTCCATGTGGGTGCCATTTGTGACGAGTACTCTTTACCATTACTGACCGAGCCTATTCGTGCGGCCCATAATGTGCTCTCTTCGTCTCAACATCGTCCTTGTGCTTTTGATTCCGCGGACTATTCGAACTCGTTCTGCCCTCACGTCGATTTCTCCACTTTTGCTCCTCATCCCATCTATATCTACGCTCTTGATTGCATCTCTGCTTCATAATTGTATGCGCCTCGTCTCACTCGGTCGCTCCTCTCTGCCCCCCCTGCCCCCTACGCGCACTCCGTTCGCTGTCAGCTCAACAGAGCATTCATGCTACCCACATCCTTGCAAACATCTCGCTCCTCTTCTTTCTGACGGTCCGTGCGTACGCACGAGGATCTCAGCTAATTGTGTAGCAACGGATGTGGTTGCAGGATTCTTCTAGTCGAGGAGAAACGACTGACGTACTCTAGTAGACCTACGATCGGTGCTTCTCGTGCCCACCCTCCTTTCTTTCTTTCTTTCTTCCGTTCCGCTCCGTTTTCCACCTCCTGACTCCCCATCCCTTTACCCTACCGCCTCCCCACCCCTGGCACCATTCCGAATCATACTCAGACTCTTATCCCCGCCGTTGGAGACTCTCGTACCTCTCCTAGTCCTAGTTAAATGTCAGACCCGCACTCGTCGAGTCGAGACGCCTAGGACTAGTGTAGAATTTTGAAATGGACTCTAACGGCGGGCTGCGAGCACAGTCTGCTGGTTCCTAGGTGCGCTGGGGTCCACTACGCCGCTTTTCGTCTGCTCGGATGATCGTGGATTCCTTTTTGGCCGATGTTTCATATACGAGACGTTCCTCTCTAGCTGATTCGAGTGGCATTGTCGATGGATAATTAATCAATTAATCATCGCTCACTCAGTCTGTTCGAGCGTCTTATCATCATGTCTCCTCTTCTCGAGATCAGCCTACACTCTCTTAATTGTTAGCTGTCGAACGGTGGTTGTGGTGGCAACTGTTGTAGTGAGGTTTTGAGCAGCAGAATTTGGATATTGGGATGCTGTTTGGGCGTCACATGATTTCAAACTTGAAGGAGGTTGCCAGTCTCAGATCCACGAGTCGGGGCCGTAGCGTAGAGACGTTGCTGAAAAGCTGAAGAATAAATTGTATTTGTATTTCGACGGTTGAAGACAATGAGACTTATCGTCGAACAGATTTTACGCGGAGTAACTCGGGGATCGGAGGGTCCGAGTTGTTGGAACATTGAAGAAGACCATCGAGTGGGGGAGAAATGTATCGGGCGTTCGTATATTTGAGCACGAGACGACGAAGGAGCGGTAGGGTCGTGAGTGGGCATCATAGACCGCTCAGAAGTTTAAAGATGAGATCGCTATGCTGAAATCCATGCTGAGATTGGCAAGCCGAAGCTCAAGTAACAGGGTAATTTCGAGGGTATGGGGTTGAGAAGCGGAGTGCAGGACTGAAGCCCATCACGACAGCGGTCATAGCCCAAAACAGTCGCACGTCGCACTCTGTATAAAGAAGGCCAGTAGTCAGGTGCGTTGCGCACGACTGGAGGGGACTCAGGTCGGTGATGGGGATCGAGTGGCCGCAGAACCCGCGTTCCTAGATGTGGGAGGATGGACATAAGAAACTTGGCTGCTTACTCTCCCTAGAGATGATAGACATAGTGTCGGAATCGAGAGGACATCGCAGTGAGCTGTTGAAGTGGGTTTGGAAGATGTACGCACAACAAAGTCTGATCCACGTAACCGCTGAGGGAGACAGCCGCGATCAACATATAGGGACACACCGTCGTCATGAACGCCTGGCGGGTGGCCTATACATTGTTAAGCAGCCCTGGGCGGAGACATGGATGCAGTTCATGTTGGCGTGTGTGCAGATTCAAAGACAAGCAGCAAATGATGGAGAGGAGGTTGGACGTCGTATTTCCAAACAAAATTATATATATTCTGAAAGCTCTCGTCGATCCGCACGCGATGGTGAAGAAAAAGTGGTGAGAAGTGAAGAATTGACGAAGATGCGATACTTAAGCCCATGGTACAATAAGATAGTAGAACCCAAAAAAAAGACTTTTCAGCCTTTTTGAGCCTGAATCATAACAACAACTTTACTCTAGTCATCTTGGCCTGTCTACGCCTCTGAGGACGTCATAATTTCGTGAAATAAAGCCCTACAGTTGTCCACGTAGACACATAGAATGAAGTTGCGTTGAATTTGTAGAACACCAGCCCATTGTACACTCACCCAACACTCGCCATGTCCCTTCGACGATGCCCGACCCTCGTATGTGGCTGTGCAATGTTCATCCTGATGACGTGGGGGCTTGTCTCCTGCATTCTCCATGTTCCATCATAATTTACTCATTTTTAATGAATGTGAAATAGTTCAGAGAAGCCATAGAGCTTTTAAATTCTCCGAACGATGAAGTTTTGAGCGAGATATGCCCCGAACAGTGCTCCATAGCCCTGTCAGGTCGCATCTTCGTCAATTCTTCACTTCTCACCACTTTTTATTCACCATCGCGTGCGGATCGACGAGAGCTTTCAGAATATATATAATTTTGTTTGCAAATACGATGTACATGTAGAGATACGGCGAGAACTCTAACGACCCCTCAGACTTGCGGAAATTTGATGTATGACGCCAAAAGTCACTGTAACGACGAGGAACTCTTTCGGGAGTATCCGAATCGTCACACGGGGGGAAAAGGACTTCGTCGGTTAGAGAAGAGGAGGATGGGGGCGTAAACGGAGCAGTATAAACCACTGGATTCACTGGGGTACTGTAGACTACAATCTGTCTACTTATACTACCTATTTAATGAGGAGTCATAAGATAAGGAATCAACGAAATGAAAGATAAGTGACTAGATGAAATGAAGGAAGTCGGAGGCGAGGTAGCATGACTACAATAAAGAGTCAAGGAGAAATATATGACTACTGATATGAGAAGAGTGACTAGCTACGAGTCGGAAAGCATAACGGAGCGGGAGCGGAGCCAATGGACGGAAACGAGGGGGAAAATGAGTCGGGACGGAAGCGTGGGAAAGACGGGGGAGCGGAACGTAGCCGGTTTCCTACAGACTTTGTGTACTGCTTTCGGTACGATCTTCGGAGACTGCCGACTGAGTCCAAAGGTGGGTGATGGCTACGCACAGTCTAGGTCACGATAAGTCCGTAAAGCGGCAGTACGTCGGCAGACTGGCGATCAGCGCGACCAGCTGTCCCTGTCACGGCGTGGGAAGGAAGCAAGCCCCTCCCCGTTGTGAGACGATAACCCCCCTCAACACCAGTTGGATCGGGGTCCAAATGACGCTAGCTATAATATATGTCATGGAATCCTCGGTTGTCGAATTGGGAGTGACAAAAGACAAAGAGTGAAAAACTAGGTGTACACCTTTTGGCCTAGTGGTTCAATCGCGCTGATAGCTGCTTTATCATGTGAAATCCCACAAAGTCAATGCTCTAAGTCATCGGTTCAATTCCTGAGACCTACAATCACCGTCGCCAACCTTTTTGAAAACAGCAATAACATCCGTTGGCCAATCAGATGCGTTCCCATGATCTGCACCTCTTGCTTCCTGCCTCCACGTCACTCACTCTCTGCCCCGCTCCTCCACTTCGTCGTATCTGGCTCTCGACGCCTCTGCGTTGACCTCTATACGTCCCAACCAACTCGAGCGCTGGAATCATCCTGCTCACCCTCGCTGCCCTGTTCACTCCGTACTATCAGCCGATTCAGAGCTGTCCACTCCACATCCAGACCAACGCCGGGTGTCCAAAATCTCTCCCTTCCAGCCATCGCACGTAGTTTCCACTGTGTTGCGCTTTCTGGCTATCGGGTGGATCTCTTCATTGACACACTGCTGGTCTAGATGTGTGCATACAACGGCGTACCAGGGTATCTCTCGATCAATCGGCGCATGGCCGTACGCACGTCTGGTATTCCTTATCGATCTCCCCGCTTTCCTCTCAGATTCGCCGCTGGATGGTGCAGGGTCTGGATTGTCACTCCGTTTCATATGACGACCCATTCCGTTGTGCCATGCCCGGACTCTGACTCTGAACCTCGTCGTTGAAGCTGTTCGCACCTCTTCTGGTCCTAGTCACATGTCGGCCTTCCGCTCTTCAAGATGCGGGACCAGTTGTGCCAGGTTGAATAACAGAAACGACGGGCTTTCATGGTCTACTGGGCATGTCAGGCGAGATACTTTTTCACTCTGATTTCGTCTGCTCAAAAGGTGTGAAGAATTCGTAGAGTGCAGGTGCCTGGACAATTGGCCGTTATTTTTCCTCGTGCTTTTGAATCCGGTATTTCCACGCGGTCCTACGATTTCTCCTTGGCCAGTATTTTTGGTGCGCTTCAGAATCATAGATAAACCTTCTTTCTTCGGTGCGCCTCAGTCGCTGCCTCCATCACCTGCTACCCCTCGCGCTGTGCCTCGTATCGTATCCCCATCATTTAAGCCCCTTGTACCCCTAGTCCTAGGTACACGTCAGCCTTGCGCTCGTCGAAACGTCTGGGACTAGTAAGAGCGAGAAAGGGTAGAAAATGCGGTCTCCTGGCTATGCCGTGCTTCATGTACAATCCTTAGTATTTCGTCTGCTCGGATGGTTTTAGCTCTTGGTGTGGAACTTGATAGGCTTCCTTTCATCTCGAAGATCCTACGCTGCTCATTTATGCGTCGGTAGGCAGAGACGGCGCTTGAAGTCTGTCGTCGGCCTGTAAATTCTTGGTAAATTCGCGAATTTCCTACCTTCTCGTGGTGTCAATGTTAGGTCTCGAGCGAAGACTCATAATTCTTTTCGAGATGCACACCATTATTCTTTAGATTAATGCGTCTTTTTGATATGTAACCCTCATTCGAGCGTCCGTTGGGTCTCTTCTTCCCAAGTGCTTCTCTCACTTCTGAATCCATGGTATATTTGACGCCGATCCGCACATAATTGCGTCTGAGAAGTCGTTCTTTGGCCTTATTTCGTCATACCTGACCGCTCGAAAGTCCTCGTCTGGGTGCTACACATCCACGCCGGAATTGTTTACGCAATCACCCTTCGCCTCTTCCTCGTAGCTGTGACACACATGAGTAATATTGCTACCGCTCCCGGGTCGCTCTGAAGGATTTATCTGGGAGTTATTCTCAGCTACCTGAGCGCAACGGAAAACCAAAAAAGTGAAATTTAAAGATTGGCCTTGAGTATCATGACGTCATCAGTTGCAGACAAGCCGGGCCGGTGCTGCTTCTTTCCACTGTCGTTCGACTTCGACCTCTTGTTTCCTCCCATCACCTCGACACCTCATGTCATAACAGACCTCAAAGCGCTCCCGGATGAAGCGACGATCTTGAAAGCTGCGGCGCTGGAGGTGTTGGACGCGAAGGGCGAGAAAGTGAAGTTCGGGTCGATTATCGAGGGGCAGAAGACTGTTGTTGTGTTCATCCGTGAGCTTCATTCACTCCGTCCCACAGTTTCAGAACTCATTGATATGGATGCATAGGGCACTTCTTCTGTGGTGTACGATTCTGCTCGTGTCTTTCACCTGACGTTACTCAAACTTTGCCCCCACCTGCCTCTCATCGACCAGGCCTGCCAGGTGCGCCGACCAGGTTCTTCCCACCTCTCACCACCTGACCACCACCTCCGCTCATAGGCTTATGTCGAGCAGCTGGCGTCTGTCCCTCAAGACTCCCTTACCCAAGCCGGCACGAAGATCGTCATTATTGGATGCGGCGAGGCTGCCGCCATCCTTCACTACACTGGTCCGTCCCAATCCTTATTCTCATTCTGTCCACTGATGCATGTCATGATAAGAAACGACGAAGTTCACCGGCGCGATCTACGCCGATCCATCACGGGAGCTGTACCACGCACTCGGGATGACGATTGAGAACCTCCAGCGCACACCTGCTGGGGAAGAGAGGCCGAGCTACTTGCGCGGGATGAGCCTTTTGGGGGGCACGTTGCGCTCTATTTGGGTGCGTTTCTGACATCCGTCCTCGTTTCTACGAATGTCGGTCGTGCTAATGCAGGTTTCGACAGCGCGGACCTGTGAGAAAACCAACGCTCATCGGCAAGCAGGGAAACATCTCGCAGCTCGGAGGCGAATTCATCTTTGGACCTGGTGGGTTCATCCGTACCTGCCGCGCCATTCGTTGTTCATACTTGGACAGGCAACAAATGCTCCTTCGCGTCTCGCATGAAGCATACAGAAGACCGTACGCCCTCTCCTTTACCTTCATTGACTACCTCAAACCCCTCTTGTCTTATTCTTCTAGATATCGAGGTGGCAGATCTAATGAAAGAAGCTGGCGTCGTTCTTCCTTAGCAAATCCTGACATGTGATGTCGACTCGAAATGTGCGTCTACTCGAAATGTACTTGTATCTTTAGTTCGTGTGCGAATCTAGTTCTGCGGTCACTCTGTTGATTCGTGAAACACCCTGAAGCGTTGGCGTTGGCGTTGGCATTGTCGCATGGTCGTCCTTGAGCTTGTCAAGGCCCGGAGCGGCCGTTCGTTTAGTTGAAGAGATTTATTCTCCGCCCAGCCGAAAGTAGATTTCGGAGTAAGGGGATCATCTTCCTACGCGAATGCCTGCTGACCGAGCCCTTCAGGTCGTGTCTACGTTTCGGGTGAGTCTCAGATCGCAATTCATACTTTCTTCTTGAACCTTCTTCAATCGGCGCCTCTCTCTTCTAGCATATCATCCTGCTCATTCTCCAGTCAAGTATATATCAATCTTCTACAGGCTCGCGGGGCCCTAGAAGCTTGTTCACGAGTCAGGCTACTCCATATCTTGTGATCAACATCCATGTCGAACGTCGTCCCGAAGTGAGCCATATCACCTTGACCGTCTAGTCGTAAATTCGACGGGCCTCAGGTTTGCAGATGCGGCTAGTCGCAGTCGGTTATCCTTTGGACCTACCAAGGACCGCTTCGCTTCGCCGTCCTTCCACCGTCTTTTCAGTTGTTCATTTATCTTAAAGCCCTGGTCTCTTCCTCGCTGTAGCGTCTTTTCTGCAGACATCCAGGAAGTGACCTGCATTTGACCAATACCTCCGTCGGAGTCCTTCCGCATCATCGACTCGAAGCCTCGTTATCAGGTTCGTAAGAAATTCCACTCAACACTTGTGGATATTCACACTCGTGTTGCTTCTTACAGCTCTTCCTGGGGCGATTCTTCACTCGACAGATCGAAGAATACACCTACGCGTCTTGCCGCCTTACGCCTTTATGCCCAACTATGTCGTCTGTAAGTACCACTTGAATGCATGAGGGTGAATTATGCCTTCGTCGATATTTATCCCACGCACTGATGAGCACGTCAAGAGGGCGATCCGGGCTTTCCCTATTTTTTGTTGGTTTCACGGAAACATAACAGCTGGTTGTCATAGATGTGCGTTTTTTATCCGATAAAGCTCGAACGAAGTGGTGCGCTGACCTCTATTCCACGTCTATTTACACAGGATGATAGCCCTGGTGATACGACAGGGAATTTTTTGATAATAAAATTCCTATTTTATTGATAAGATAATGATAACGAGGTTTAATCCTCGGTGAGATGTGTTGTAGGTCTCGGGAATCGAACCGATGACTTAGAGCGTTGACTTTGTGGGATTTTACACGATAAAGCAGCTATCAGCGCAATTGAACCACTAGGCCAAAAGGTGTAACCTAGGTTTTCGCTTTTTGTCTTTTGTCACTCCCAATTCAACAACCAAAGATTCCATGACATATATTATAGCTAGCGTCATTTGGACCCCGATCCAACTGGTGTTGAGGGGGTTATCGCCTCACAACGGGGAGGAGCTTGCTTGCTTCCCACGCCGT
This sequence comes from Cyclocybe aegerita, assembly GCA_902728275.1. Taxonomy (NCBI): domain Eukaryota; kingdom Fungi; phylum Basidiomycota; class Agaricomycetes; order Agaricales; family Hemipholiotaceae; genus Cyclocybe; species Cyclocybe aegerita. The sequence continues at coordinate 110,048 of CACVBS010000081.1, forward strand.
GACAGGGACAGCTGGTCGTGCTGATCACCAGTCTGCCGACGTACTGCCGCTTTACGGACTTGCCGTGACCTAGACTGTGCGTAGCCATCACCCACCTTTGGACTCAGTCGGCAGTCTCCGAAGATCGTACCGAAAGCAGTACACAAAGTACTGTAATCGGTCATTTGAGGCAATTGTGACATGTGACTATGAGCGCTACCACATGGTATTGGCGCTCGAACGCCACATTCATGTGGTTTCGCAGAGATTTGACCAATCGGAAACACTCGAGTTGGCTTGGGTGACGACGCTGAGTCAGACACCCGGGATATTGGTGTTCCGTCATCCAGATATGGACATGGAAACACCATAAATGGTGTACAACGAGGATAGACGCCCCGAGAAAGGTCGCGATGACCTCAGAACATGAGGTAACTGAAACTCTATTGGTCGGACAAGCACAATGGAATATTCTAGACACCTACGAGCTGAGTAAGACGCCCGGAAGACGAGATTCCGGATATCCGGGTCCTCGAGTATAAAAACCCGAGGAGGACGACAATGAGAGCCAAGCAGCCACCTCCCCGAGGTTGGGAGTGGGTAGCGAAGCGAGGCGGTCCGCTAGGACGCTCGTGAGCTCCCTGGTTGACTTCTAAGAGGGTTCGGGGGTTTAATAAATGATTTATGCACATTTATACGAGATAGAGTATGAGATAGAGGAGCGAACTGGAAGGAAGACCACCAGTAAGCTAGAGAGATGAGAACAGCGGAAGGAAGACCACCGCTGAGATAGTGCGATCCAAGGGAAGGAAGACCACCCGAGGATTTGAGTTTTTGAGCAGAAGGAAGACCACTGCTCCGGTTTTGAGTGTTAGGGGAAAAGGAAGACCATTCCCTTTGCACTTCGGATTCAGGGAGAGGAAGACCATCCCTGTCTTCGAGATTGAGTGTTTCGGGAGCAGGAAGACCACTCCTGGGCACTCAGATGCGACGTTTCGACGAAGCATTTATTTATTTTATTTCTTTCTATTCTGACACCATTTCTATATTCTAATCGAAGTCTTTCATGCCCCACGTACTTGCGTGAGTGTTTTGAGTGAGATTGAGGTTTCTTCGTCTCTCCCAGAGCACGCACATCACTGGCCGCCTCACAAGAACCCGTCGCCTTCCGAGCGTAACACCCACAGTCGTGCGTCCACGTCTAAGTAGCCCGCAATGGCACTATGCGAGAGATGCGAGACGACTGGAAATGTGCGGTCCGTTGACGACGGGGATGGAGGCAGTCTGCAGAAGTGTCAGTCGGGAAGGTCCGTGCGACAGTGCGAGAGGAGTGTACGCAGGAGTGGATACGCAGGAGGGACGATTCAGAGAGAAGAGGCTGTATGCCACAAACGCAAAGCGAAAATCCTCGCAGAAACAGGCTCCGGGTTACACCCACACCACCGACTCCGATGAAGAAGCCACACCAAAGTACCCAGTACGCATCCTTCCTATGGATCGCGCGACTGGTTCATTCCGTGTTACGCACTGGTGCTCGGAAGCGTGGATAGGAGTTGGAAAGGAGCATGACATATGAGCTTGGGCGGGACGATGAAGCGGAACCGACGGGAGCGATTGGCGGAGTATAGAGCCCATGGAATATGTGGTGGCAGCAGATACTGGGGAATTGAGGACAGGGCATTGAGTCAGGGTGGGCGAGACGAGTGGGAGATGAGTCCGACTGAAAGCACAGGCGAAGCGAAGAGCGGCGATAGGAGAAGGAAACATACTAGACACTCAGAGATGGCCATCGTGTGAATCTGAACAGCCTTGGGGGATCACGACAAGATCGAAAAGGGGCCATCGTCTGCACTCAGCGGTCGAACGAAGGATGAGAGAAGGGTACAAGCAGGGTATAATTTATAGGTTTTGCACGTGGGAAAGTCGGACTTCGGCCCCCCTCCGACTGCGAGAATCCGCTGTGTTCGAATGTGCAGCTCTTCCTCTCTGCCTCGTCCCCGCCCCCGCCCTACCTGTGGACGTTCCTGCAGCACAGAATCTACTCGCCCGCTCCTATCCACCTCGCGTCCCTAGGCCTCGCCCCACGATTCGGACGTCTGCTCTTCTTACCAATACCTGCCTCATTCACATTGCCCTCGGCGGACCGCTGCACGATTGCCCCATCGTACGACCCACGTCCAAACCAGCACTGCTTCCTGCTCCTCTCCTTCCGATCCGCTATACTCTGTGTCATACGTGGCTCTCGGAGAGTATCATAAGCAGCTTGGTGTTTGTATGGATGTGTGCACACGATGGTGGATTGCCTCCTTCAGCCACAAGATCGGCCTTACTGCCGTTTCCCGTCGCTCTTTCGCCTCTTGTGGAGGAAGGGTAATTCAAACACACGAGCCCTTGGGCAGACGTTCACCTCTTGCACACGCTCAATGAGTATCCCTTTCCTTCATCTTGATCTTCCGCTTCCCTCGCATTTCTCCTCGCCAATATTTGACCCATCGTCAGAGCTTATCACTCATCTCGTTGTTGTACGAGCCCCAGGCCCTCGTCTTTTGGCCCGGGTTCAGAAATACAACTACTGACTTTCGGGTGTATCTCGATGATGGGCATCTCAGCGTGCGAGCACCGTCTCCTGGAGCTTTTAAAGTTTTATTTCGTCTCCTTCAATCGTTCGCGGATCGGCTTCGCATCCTTATACCTTCATATACTTCGTCTTTTGCGTGAACTCATGCCGTTGACGAGCACCGGAACACCCTGTACGAAGAACCCGACAATCTCTGTCTTTGATCGATCGACTCATGCCTTTCCCTCCGCTGCCAAACGAGCCATCAGTTGCTATCGCCGATTCATGTACTTTCGACCTATCCACACTCACGTCCGCGACATCGAGCACAGCCCTCTCCTTTCGAGCTCTACGCACACACTGTTGTCTGTGCTGTGAAAGACTCTCGGAGAGTCTTGTAGGTCTAGAGTTGCAGTCCGGATGTGCATACACGATGGCGGATCGTCCCGCGCTTATAAGCCCGTATCTTCCATCTCCTATCCCCTCTCGAGCTTCGACCTTTTTTCAAGCAAGCATAATTCAAGCCCTCGATGGCGGTGTCCCTCTTCTGAATGTGCTTACCGACTACCCATCCCCTCCTCCCCATGCTCGATTTTCCACAACCACTCTCCAACCCAATCACCAAACTCAGGCTACGGTAGAGTGACTAGTAGGCCCTATCCGATCTCATCGGTGAAGCATACCACACTTGCAGTTATCCCAGCAGCCCCTCGCTACTTATTCGACGCGTATTCATAGTTGTGTGCGAATGTATGTTCCGGCGATGGGCATTTCGGCGCACGAGCATCATCCTCTTGGGGCTCTTCTTAATTTCTCGTTCCGTCCACACGGCTGCTTTCAACCCCAGCCTCTTCCGAATCCAAGCTCGAGATCTAACTGAAACACCTCGGTGGCTCCCTTGTTCGTCGACTCATGACGAGAAGGAATACCTGGATTTTGCCAACTGGTTTATTTCCTCCAGTACTCTATCTAGGCTGGCGCCTCTCGATCTTGTTGAGCATCTGCATGCCCTTGTCTTGTGGATCTCGCAGATAAGTTTACGGACATGCTCGTCAAAAATTCTGATGCACATCCCTCTGCGAGCCCTGTCAGAATGCTTACTATCGTGGCTTCGCGCAGCTCGTCCTCTAGGGTGAAGAAAACCCTTCAATACCACGCTCCTGCCTGACTCCTGCAGACGACGAGGACAGAGATGGGGATCGAGGGGATCCTCGCAGCCAGAGCCCAACAATCCCACAAAGGTTTGCCCAGCTCACATTATAATTTATTCTCATCGCCCACCGGTTCTTTCGACGCTGTATCAAAATTTGCTTTTCTTGCCGCACAATCGCATGTAGCAGACCACTGCAATCTAGTTCGCGAAAAAGATCGTTCGTTCACCTGTGCGTCCGGTCCTTGCTTTGGGTACTCGAAGTGTCCAAATGAAATTCGAGTCCCGACTAATGAGCGTAAGTATCCAGAATACTTGATTGAGACAAAAGACTTACTATTGCATATTGAGGCTTGTCCCACACCTCTCGCAGGTGCTGCCGGCACAGCAGCGAATCCATCAACGTCTGAAAATAATATGATCCAAGTCAGTCTTTGTTACACGGTTCAATTCCCCCTCTCCCGCACACTTACGTTGGCATAAAGATGCGTAACGGCGAAGTAGAAAAACTGGTACAAGGTAGCGCTCGGCCGCACGAAATATAGGATGAGGGATAACAGCGAAAAAAGGCTGAACAGAGAGCCTAAAGTGGTAAATTTAGCGTACGGTTTTCCCCACCACCACCAGTTCGGGGGAAGTTTTTAAGTATAAAGGAAAGCACACCTGTTTGTATGGCTGTGCGCACGAGGCGATTGACTACCGTGTCTGAACGCTCGAATCCCGTGCGAGACTTGACGAGGGTGTAAATCAGGCTGACTATATCATGGAAAGAAATCTCCTTAGCGCTGGGCCGTTGTCAAATGGGAAAAAGAGGCGTTCGTACCGGAAATAGTAGCGTCAACAACAACTTGCATAGAGAACCATAAAGCGCCCCATATCCGGTTGGGTGTCCAGAATGATGTTTGCCTCAAGATGACGAATGCGAGGGCAAACCCGAAGGAAACAGCAGCGAGAATGCTAACAAAGATGAAGATGATTACATGCCTTCTGAGGCGCCAAAGGCTTCCGAGGAATGAGACGGGAGAGAAATCAGTCTCTTTATGGGAGGTGTAAATATTGTCCCCACCCACCGGTATCCCAGGAACAGCTGCGTAATGAAGGCTGTGCCCGCCGAGGCTATCAACACCCATGGAAGGGTCCAAGGCGGCTCTGAGTCATGGAATCACTGAGCCATTCTGCGCATCTGCCAGAGTATTTCGCTCACCTTCAATGAGGCTGGGAATACTCCCGTAGTTATGGATCCTGTACTTCGTTTCAGCATGGGGAGTATCGAGTCGTCCCGGCCAGGGTCCGGGCATCTCGTATGAATGTTTCCTGTGCTTACAGGTAGTGCCACACCACGTGAATTCCCCTATAAAAGAGTCATTCCAACAGGAAGTAAGCTTTTCGCATGGGGGGCAACGCACGAAATTGTCTGTGAGGTGTCGACCAGAAAGAGGACAAGAACGCTCAGTCTCAATTTATCATAAGTTCAAGGCATATTGGAGAGTATTGTCGGACGTCTACGTACTTTATCCAAACTGGATCGTTGTACTCTAGAAAGACCCGTGTCAGTCTGTGTCAGTATGCTCCGTCGTTGTTTCTGAGAATAAACACCCACTCGTCATTGCGTATGACATCCATTGATAGCTTACCATACCGTACAGGTAGGTGTTCACTGTCCTCGAGAACGTTACCCACCAACGCCCTCTATGGAAACCGAAAAAGACACTCACAAAACGCTCCAAGAGTAAATACGCCTTCAATACTCTTCTTCAGCGCGAGCGTATGGAGATAAGATGTCTTTCGAGTTTTCGTACCAAGGTTAAGATCCAAAAGCCCAGCAGGTAGCGGTGTGGCAGACATGAGGAGTGGGATGAGGAGCGGAAGAGCGAGCTGCGAGGGTATATATCTGAATGGACACTATATGATGATCAGCTAGAACGCGATACGGTGCTACACAATAACTATATAAAGTGGGAGAAATGCTGTTCGTTGCACTGCCAGCTTATCTTATTTTTGGCTTTCCTCTTCCCCGAGTTCTTCCCCTCGGAAATGACTGCATGGACCGGTAATTTGTCCGTCGCCTGAAACGCACAGAATCGTACAGCGTTTCCGCTCACAAACCATCGACTGGACGAGCGTGAAGAAACAGTTGAGAAAGGCGGCAGGGAAGTTACCTGTAGACGTCCTTACTGATCATGACCGCCCTGTACGCGAAGGAGATGGGTGCCGAATGAAAGTTATTATTATCTTGCTCCTGTCCAATCAAATCCACAGACACGTCTGGAGACCGAGTGGAGGAAGCAACGTAGATTTTTTACAGTGGAAAACGTCTGGTATGTTAACTTTATCTGTATTTAACCTTGGGAACAATAGAAAGAGTAGTTAGTGCCTATCTCTCTTTCGCGTCGTGCTCAAAACGTCTTTGATCATCTTTTATTTTCGTAATACAGGAATAAAATATGACATATATCTCTTATTAGCTCTTATTCCGCTTCGTGTAAGATAGGATTCATACGTTCTGGTGGTGTTTATGTAAGCAAACGTGACAGAATCGACCAAAAAGCACCAAATCCGCTGGGGCATGCGGACGAAAGAATTTTGTACCAAAATCTTCCCTACATAAGGTAGGAATTCAAAGTTAGAAACTTTTGTTGGAGCCCGATTGTCCAAAAACGCGTTTGTGTTGATGCCCCGACGGATTTTCGCCCGAGACGCGCCTAATGAGGACACAATTAGTTCGCGTCCCCGTTGCTACTCGTGCCCATCCCATCTCACAGGAGCATTAAGGGCCTTGGTGGCAATATGGAAAACCACTTGAGATGCGGGAAACAGTGAATTTTACTGCACAATTAGAGTAAACAGGTGAGGGTGGTGAGATGCATGGAGCTTGACAAGGTGCTTCCTGGAACGGGTGTTCTCGCCCTGAAACGCGTTCCACTCCAACGCCGATGATAATTTACATTGCTGGAGCCTTGAACTAACACCGCGAACTGCGCAAAATCATACGATCGTGCCCCGTCGCGTCCCAGACCCCAAAACCCTCGCACCTGCGGAACATTGACCATACGGCTGGTTTTCACCCCGATTTACCTGAAAATTACATTTCTGGGTAGCCTAAAACTAATCTACACATTTCTTTAAGTTTTCGAGGGTTGAGGATCTCTGAGAAGGTCCAACGACATGAGCAGTGCAATTTGAGTCGTGTAGGTCACAGATGTGTCACGATTACATAAACACCACCAGAACGTATGAATCCTATCTTAAGTCTTATAGGGCGTGACGGACTTGGAAAATTCGACGGTCTGAGCCTGTCTGAGCACGCGTCATGTCACGTGCGTATCACCCGAGCATTGCGCCTAGAATTTAAATTCTGGTGGAATTCCGCCTCAAAAACCGATTGCCATGACCATCGTTCAATACCCATGAATCGACGTTCTAGCACAGCGTCTGTGAAGCATAGACAAATCTATCAGCAGGCAAACCGTCGATAAAGGCGCCACGCATTGTCTTCTCTGGTTCAACCATGTGCTAACCGTCAAAGCTGCTCCGACCCTGCCTCGGACATCTTGCTTTCGCCCATCATCGAACGCGACCATTCTTTGGCACCTCCTAGCGGCTGTGGAAGGGCATTGGAGCGAAGATCGAAGCTGCTGGTTTGACATACCATGTCAACGAGCACAACTGCTGGAGCTACGGGGTTTGGACCGACGCGCCAGGTGAGTAGTGTTCCTTGAGCCCACGCGGACGGTTGCCTTACTTTTCGTCAGATGCTAGAGACTGTGGAGGATCCTCGGCTTCTGCATACACCGCAAGAGGTGCGTACACTTCGGGTTGAAGAAACTGGCGATCATGTTGACATACTCCAAGGGAAGCCGAGGTGGAGGAAAGAAGAGGTTTCTGGTCGTTGAAGAGTACGAGGAAGCAGTGCAGAAACCTCCGGAAAACGTGGGTTTATTTTCAGAGACATATTTTCTCTTCATTGAACTAATGTGCGGACGACGTAGCCTGCAACTTTCGAGAGCGGCACCCCGTACGTGTACGGATTATTCAAGAAAGAAGACCACGACTACTGGAACGACCTTTTGAAACCCCTCCAAGCACATGATAGGGCGCAATGCAAGATTTGGGAGGACGAAGTGCAGAACATCCTAATCTTCGTGCGTTTGCTACGTTGTTCATACTTCTCTGCTCCCTGAAAATTTTCAACAGGCATCACTCTTCTCTGCCGTCGTCACAGCCTTCATCGTCGAATCTTACAAGAACCTCAAGCCTGACCCCAACGACGCCACGGTTGTCCTCCTCACACGTATCGTTGAGCGGCTTGACAGCGTGATCAACGGTTCAACACTATCCTTTACGCCCGATGAACCAGTCCCCTTCTCCCCGACTTCCATCAGCGTCAACGTATTTTGGATCCTGAGCCTCGTCGTCAGCCTAACAACAGTGCTCATCGGAATCGTCGCATCGCAATGGCTGCGCGAACACCAGCTGCGCCCAGAGCACTTCTCAGCACAGGAGAGATTTGCGTTGCTTAGCATGCGGACGGAGATGATCGAAAAGTGGCGTATACCTGCCTTCTTCCTTTCCCTTCCCGTCCTCCTTGAGCTCGCCTTGGTCCTCTTCTTCCTTGGCCTCGCCGAATTCCTCCGTTCGCTCGACGTTTATGAAGTTACGGTACCCATCATCGTGGCGATATCTCTCTCGCTACTATTCCTTGTCACTACCACGGCCATTCCGGCGCTCCAAGTCATAACTGTCCGCTCGACGAGGACTCAAGTCAACAAAAATGTCCCAATTCCATGTCCTTACAAGTCACCTCAAGCTCGACTATTCCGTCTTCTCATCTCTTCAAGGCTAGGAAATTTAATCGCACATATTATTTTCATTCCCATTTACTCTACAATCACTCAATCTGTTCAAGCTGCTCGTTCCCTTAAGCTCGGCGGACTATTCTGGCGATACATATCGCCGTTGATAGCACCCTTCCGCACCCAGTCTACTCGAAGACGAGTCGGAAAAGCTCGTGCTTTTATCACCGACCCCATTGCCTTCATTCGCGGACATCGACGAGCTGAAGGTCGTGCTAACTACGAGATCTACCAACCCAGTTACCCAGAATATAATCCAGCCAACGCTCGGTCATGGACCGACCTCGATATGGAGTGGATCTCCCTCCGTCGTCACTATTCGTCGCAGACACTTATTGGATGGCATTGGAGCCCGCTCGACGGCCGATTCCAAAAGGACTTACAATACGGACCTTTATACGACCACCTCCTCGGCATTGAGCAAGTCTGCGCGCGACATCGACACTACCCGACCATCCTTCACTCTGCCTACCACTGTTTCGTGGACTGCATCTCGACGGACGACATGAAGCCCGGTCAACCTTCCCTGGATCGCACGTCCAGGCGTTTCGGAGATGACTACTACAAGACTGTCATTGAACTTCTGAGGCTTCGCGGCACCATTGTCATTTCAGACATCGTACCGCAACCACCTAGCCCTGACTTGATGTACGACGAGGCTGTCGTACTCTTCGTCGAACGTTTTATACCCGTCCCAGACGAAACGAAGAGAGAGCTTTTGTTCCGGACCCTTAATCATGTTTCCGAGAACAGCGGTTCCTGGAAGGCAGGCAAAGACCACCGACTGAAGGGCCTCGCACCTAGTCGAACACGGATGTACAGTACCTCATTGCATGCATCTCTGCTGCAAGGAGCGGCTGAGGATGGTAAGTGCATCGTCCTTTCACCGACACGAATTGCACCTGACACCCTGAATATCGAGTCTAGCTGGGCGAAGCATCAGTATAAAATATGCCCAATCATTCTTCAGAAATATCGCAGACGGCAAGATCGACTGGACGGCTCACCAGATTTTCACCGAGGATCTTCGCGGCGTCGTGAGCAACTACCTACGTGCCACCTCCGAGTCCGAGTCGCCTTCACCGCCCACCAACGCTGACGACCCAGACGTCGTTTCATCAGCAGTCTTCGTCCTGGGCGCAAATCTTAAACGTCACGCAGAGCCAGCTCCACGACCAACGGACCAAGTAGAAGCCCAACGTATCGAGCGTACGACCGCGCACTCCTTCCTTGGCGCCTGGGCTATCATCGATGGATACATTCTCAACCACAGACACCGCCGACTCGTTGTTCCGCGCTCCTTGCTGGATCTCGCGGCGACGTTCAAGAGTGTCGTCGACGATATCATTGCGCATCCTGCGGAGGCACGGAATAAAGCGATATTGAGAATTACGAGTGATATATGGGGCAAGGACGAGATGTACATCCTCAGAGAGTTCGAATTCCACCGAAGGCGGCAGGAGAGCATCTTGAATTTGTTGTATTTGCCTAGCAGCACGGAGCAGGGTGGGTAGCTCTTCAGTCCCTTTTCGTCGACGTTAAAACTAATCGTCATGATTACTCTCTTCTTCAGAAACTCCTGCTCTTGCAGACACAGAACCCAGCTCTGTTTCACCTCTTCCTGCTTCTGTATCGCCTCCACTATCCACCCATCTCGCGGACTCTTTGGAAGTTGAACCACCCGTAAACCCGCCTAACGATGAAGACCAGGGCAATTCGACCTCGAAACCTCGTAACGACAAGTATGATCGTGCAGAAGCGGGAGTTTCACGACAGCGGCCGTCGTGAACTTACTACGTGGATGACGTTTGGCTCATTGTACTTCATATCTCTTTTTTTTTTATAAATTTATAATAACGGCGACGAAGAGAGTTCTGGACCCGGTAAGATTGCACTTGTTTGGACCAAAGGGTCTTGTCTTCCGTTGCCTGGCGTGCTCAGCATTTGGAACGAACGCTGACCTGACGCTCACGCAGGCCGTCACTACCTCACTGCTGGATAGTTCAAGCTCACTCTCTAATCATGGAATAAATCCCTCTCCTATAATAATTGAGCCAACCTACTCTACACATGGGAGTCAAACCCCAGCTGGAAGATATCCTTGCCAGAAAAGACGATGAGGTTCGAATATTCGGCTTCGATCTTGGTCTCTCGCTTACTTATTTCTTCTGAACATCCAGATATTGTTGTTGGAATCTCGCGTACAAGCTTACATCGAGCCCGCGTCTCTTCTTCAGACCCGTCTTCTGTCGACGCTCGACACGCTCGACTCCCAACAAGCGGGGCATGCAAGAGAACTCGCGGCGCTTGCGCGGGACAGAGAGCGGCTCAAGGCGAAGATTCATCGATATGCGGAGGTTGTTAGGCTTGCAGAAGAGGAGAGAGACGACATGAGGGATGCTGTGTCGAAATTGATCGAGAAAGGTGCCTCCATTTCTCTTGTCTAAGGCTTCACGTTGTTGACGGGTTTTCTCTTTCGCAGTGGAGATATCGAACGATTACAGCAAGTGGCCGCACTCGCAGATATACCTTTCTTCTCTCGCTGGTGCGTTCTGCAGTCATGTCCTGTAAGGTCGCTCACCCATGTTTAGCTCTTTTCCATTTCTGCTTTTCTCCTTCCAGACATGCCTCTCAAACCCGGCCCTCTTCTGACACACCGACCGGTGGCCCCTCCGGATGCTGAAGATCTCCTCCAATACGCTGCGGCAATGCTGGAAATCGTACGCCGCGAGCGAGATTCGGAAAAGCAGGCTCATGAGCGAACACGTGAAGGCCTCGAGGCGCATATTCTCGCACTTGAAGCCAAACTCAGCAGGCGGGAGGTGGAGTTGGAGTCATGTGTGGCTAGTGCGGGACATGGGGCGTCGCTCAGAGCAGCCAGTCCAGCATGGGACAACACGCAGCGTGAGAGGAGAGCAGACGACAGACGCGAGAGCAGGAGTCAGGAGAGGCGGGAGATCTCCAGTGAAGAGATGATCGGGATGCTGGATGTCACTGCAGCGCGTAACAAGGTCCTGGAGGCTGAGATCAAGATCCTAGCGCGACGAGTACGTGACATTTTCCGCGAAAATTTAGAGAAAATCTGACCTTTTATTTTGTTCCTTGCAGTTGGACCGAGCTCGAACTACTACAACGTCGGATTCCTTCCCAATTGCATCTGGTCTTCCCCGAGTTTCCAATACTCTG
>CACVBS010000081.1:121799-228205 GCA_902728275.1 Cyclocybe aegerita
TCAACGTCACCGTCAACGTCGACCTCCAAGCCCACAGCCGCTCTCAAATCGCCCTTCTTCCTCATTCCGGGTTGACGGTGACGTTCTTCCTATAAATCCAACCCCGGAAGAACTGGAACACTCTTTCAAGACCCTTGAATTCCAGATTAGGGATCTGAGCTCGAAGATCGACGGATTCGCGGAGGAGAGACTAACGATATTAAGAGGATTGGGCCTTAATGCCGGTTTTCTGCCTCGAGCAAGTGGCGAAAACACTTCGCCGGAGGTAGGTCATATTTAGGTCTTGATGCTCTCCTTTGAAGTCGGTGTTGATCTCGTCGTCCACCATGCAGCCACCAGCAATTGAAGAACAATTGGAACTTACGAACGAACCGCTCCAACAAAAAGAACTCCAGAAAGACCGCCAGGTAGATGCGACGTAAGGAGAATGGAAGAGCTTAGACCTCCGGATAACGACCGTGATTACGACGACGTCCTCCACGCCAGGCTGCGTCAACTTGAGGAAGAATGCGAAAGGTAAGCCATTCGCTGCTCTTCTGTTCGTCTTATCCTTCTCTCTTGACACCTCTATGGACTGCTGCTTGTCTTTTCCTCTCGTTGTCTTTTCCTCTCTTGTCTCTAGAGTACAACTGACATATTCGGACGTAGACTCCGGTCTTCAGAAGCCCGTCTCCAAGACCACCTCCATTTCTTGCAAATTGCGGCTCAGGGAAGGGAAGACGAGCTCGAAGCGCAGGTAGAAGTTCTTCGACGGGCACTTGAGTTGCAAATACCTGTTAACGAAGGGGTTGGAACTGGGTCGGAGGTCGCCCAGGAGGTTCGTCTCTCAGCTGTTTTTTAAACCCTTGACCACCATATTCTTTTCTTCCATTTCTTCCATTTGTCCTTTCGCACTTCATGGTTTATTTGCCTTCCTCAGTTTGGCTCGCTTTTCTCTTTCTTCAGTTCTTTGGGATGCTGTTGGGTTGTCTCTTGTCGTTCATCACTTCGCGAGAAGAACGAGCCGGGCGCCCGTGCGAGTGTTGATCTGGCCTTGATCAGAAATCTTGAGTTTCCCCTCTCTTCCGTCTTTATCTCACTGTTCGATTTGAACTCCTCGTTATCTTTTCGTGCGCCCTGTCACACCCAGGTGCTCATGGTTCTGCTCGCGTTCGTCGTGGTGTTTCAAGGCGGTTGAGGGCGTTTGGTTCCATCATCGCAGGGGCATTCCTCTGATCTCTCCTGTCTGGATTTTCTTTATTTCCTTTCTTTGCTTCTCTCCTGCGTTCCGTTCGCGGCTCGATTTATTCCTGTCCTCGTCTCGAGCTTTGCGTTGCTGGGTCCTGCATGGTCGTCGCATCGCTGCCTGTTGAATGGTGTTTCACCGTCCTTCTTTCTCTCCATCTTACACGTTTATTCTCGTCGACCACCCGAGATGCGGTGATCGCGATCCCATCTTGCTGAAACATCTCTTGTCTTCGTCGCAATTTCGTGTCAGCTACGTCGTGGCAAATGTGTTTGTAAACTTTGCGTGATCCAGTGTCCAGTTTCTGCATGCGTCGTGACTCCTTTTCGCTTTTGAGTCCCGTCACTGTTTATGGTTCTCTCTCTCGCCTTTATCGAGCTGGCGCATGGAGCATAATGCGTGGCGGAATGAGATTCTTTCAGCCTTTGCCTTTGCCTTTCCTTTGGCCTACGTTTTATCTGGTTCAATAATGCCGTCTCAACAATCGATTCTACTGTGGATTAGCTCCTAGTTGTTGATATCGGACTGCAACCAGGTTCCATTTCGGACGTCATTTGCGAGCATCCTCGTTATTCGGTTCTTCTTGATCTTCTTGCCTAGCGATTGTCTTCGTCGGCGCTCTTTTACGACCTTCTTTACCTGGCATTTCATTTCCACATGATGCAGATGACGAGATTTCGCGATCTACCAGTCGCTCAGCAGCTCCAGCATCAGCACAGCCAGCAGATTGTTATGCCACGAGTCTGGATACATCCATATTCGATTCTTGTTCTTCCGTTTCACTTTTGCGCCCGTTGAACTACGGGTTTTGAGCTGCGCGAGGTCCTGGTTTTCGCTTGCTCATGGCCTCCGGGTTCACCGTATGGTCTTCGACATTGACAGCGTATATTTACCCGTAAACTCCTTCGCTCTTCTTGGGTCTTTCACCCTTCGGGTGATCGCATTTTGTCTCTCTTTTTTTTTCACGCCTTTGCGTATTCTCCTTGAGCCAAAAACTTGCTGCCTTTATTATCTTCCGCTGGTATACCTCGACTGATATCCGATCTAATCTTTAATTTTGTTTGTAGATCCCTGCTCAACTGACACTTCCGTCACTTTCTCTGTCGTCGATGCTGCAGGCACGACCCCCATCAAGCGATCCCCCACCCACGCGATCAAATCAGACAGGACGTGTCCGCGGCTCCACGAAAATCCACCGGCAGTCAATACCACCGTCAGGACCATCATCAATAGCACCATCATCATCAGCGCCAACAATACCGCTGCATCTGACGGTTGGCGCCCCGCAACACTCTATCCAGCCTCATCAGAGAGATAACCTCGCTCGCGCCCCCACCCGCGCATACCTCAGCCCACAACGTGCGGTAATCGCCTTTCCAGATGACCATCAACGCCCACGGACCACGGACCTTCATTATTTAACCATCAGGATGAACACCCACTTCCAGACGAGTCTGATCGCCCGCCTGTGGATGCATCTTCTAACGAGGCTGTCATGGCGGATATGCAAGCGGACCGAGCGCTGGAACCACCTGTCATTCTCGGTGCTAACTACGAATCGAACTTGCACCCCGCTTCAAACCTGGTTCGACGACAATCCTATGCTCAGAATCTCCTCGATGACCAGCTCAGCGATGGCGAGATATCGATGGAGCTTGCCACGCCTTTGTTACCAGTCAGTGTGATTTCGATATCTGACCATCAGCTGCCTCCGCTCGTACCTCAAATAGCGGATTCATCTCAGGCTCTGTCCTTAGCACCTGGAGCAGGAGGAGCAGAAAGGCCATTATCGACTCTGTCGCCACCTCTGCCCATCGACAGTGTAGATGTTGACGACCGACATGGTATTGTGGAAGTCGACGATCGGATTGCTGACGAGATTGACGAGGAGAATGACGATCATGGCATCGAACTCGACATTCGAACCGACTACGAACATGAGCTAGTGGATCTACAACCCAGCCCCAACCCAAACCTCAGCACAAGTGGCAGCAGCCCTTACTCCGTCACGGCATCGATGCCGCTGGACGATCCGTTCATCGTCCCTTGCTCCATCGATCCTATCACCGTTCGCATTATAGCCGTTATCATTCAAACCCATTCGATATCCATGCAGATCACGAGCATCTGGATGATGCGGACGGTCCGCCCGGGTACGAGTATGAGCACTCGTTCGACGACACGCACCATTCGTTCGACTTACGGTCGGACGAGGGCTCGCCAACGTTGTCACAGATGGTGCTCTCTGCGGCGGCTTCTGCGTCGTCCTCCGCTGGGCCGAGTTCAGGTGCTCGTTCAGGGGCGCATTCTGGGACAAATCTTCCAGATAGCATGCGTTCGCCTGCTCATTCCCTGGGCGTACTGCACCCTGCCCAAACATCTGCAGTTAACGCGAGGACAAGAGCCAGTGCTGAGGATCTGACGAGCAAACTAGAGAAGGTCGAGGCTGAGCTGATGAGCACGCAGACGGAGCCTGAAGTGGGAGAGGATGCTTTGGGGCATTTGGAGGACATGGTTAGGGAGTTGAGGAGGCGCGAACATGAGGGCGCAAAGGACGAGGGGCAGGGTAGGCCGCCTCGCTAACATGTTCCAGTGTCAGTCAATCATCTCCATCAGATCCTTTCCTCCTCCCTACGTCCTCTCGGTGTCGAATCGCCCTCGCAGAATCTTGAAGTGGGGCCGTAGCGCATCCTCCCACATGTTCTGATCCTTCTCACCTCCCTCGTTTCTCAAAAATGTGGCCCCAAAATGCTTCAAGTTCTGCACTGCATTTCGTCTGCCACCCCGTGTGACTCGCGTTCAGGCATCTGAGGGATACTTGGAGAATGATTGTCTCCCTTTCTGCAGATAGGTACTCGCCCGAGGTTCCAGCACCGACAAAATGGCAAGTCCTTCAACGACAGAATCGTCAACGAACGGCTGAAGCAAGATGGGCAGTAGAAAAGACGAGCGTTCTGGAGGCAATCAGGCTGTAAGTTCTTCCTCCTTCTCGCCGCATTTGGCTTGCCTCTAGGTATTCATCCACTCTTTTCTCTTGCCTGCCCAATTTCGCGCTTCGCAGCACCGTTCTCTTATAACCTCTAAATTATGTCTCCTGCCTGCTTTCCCAACCCACTGTCTTTCCTCGCCTCATGCTGACCGCCTTTTATTAATTCAGATTGGTAGATACTTCAAAGCAGTCCCCTCGCGTCTCCTCCTTATGTGCATCCGCTCTATGCACGTAATGCCAGGAATATCTCCGTCACCCTCGCACATTCGATTGCCAACATTTCGTCTTCGTGGCTTCACCCAGACGTGATCCACCGCGTAAACCCCCTCGAAGGCTAGATTTATCGTCTTCGTTGATGGGTAAGGTCGACAGATGGCGACAGACACAGATAGAAGATAACGTTAAGATTCTGGTGGGAGAAGTATGAAGGAAAACAATATGGCGTCTGTCTGGTGCTTCAGCCAAAATTTCGATGGCAGCGTTGCTCTCTGACTGCTGATGGACCTGTTTTCCCTTGCGTTATTTATAGTGCCTATCCAGTTCTCCGTCCACGGACAATAGTACCCTCGGTGTGTACCCCGCTTACCCTACGTCCAATATGAGGTCGTGTTGTAAGATGCCTCTGGCGTTACTCGGAGCTCCTGCTGCATCGCACCCTATTCACAACCAACAACTCAGACGTTTACGCCAATGAACCCAGATTCCGCGCGTCGCGCACCAGTTCAAGGGGGATCCAAACCCAAGGACAAATACTTCCGCTACGAGAGATGTAAGTATCATATTACTAACGATCTTGGGCCCATCAGCAACGGCAAGAAACGGTGAATACCTCGGCTCAATAGTTATTCGTTTGGCTAGCAGGACACGATTACTGGAGCGACCTGCTTCGGCTGCCGCTGGAGAAAGACAGAGCTCAATGCGATGCATGGAGGGACGAGGTTCAGAACATTCTGATTTTCGTGCGTCCATCACTGTCTTCCTTTCTTGATGGCCCTTTCTTATATTGTCGCTAGGTCTCACTCTTCTCAATCATCGTTACCGCCTTCGTTATCGAATCCTACAAGGCTCTTGCTCTTAGACAAGACCCAGCCGACACTACTGTCACTCTCCTTACCCACATCGCCGCACGGCTCGATGATCCTTCTACTCCATTGCTTGACCCAGAAGTGACATTCACCCCGACTTCATCCTCAGTCCGCGTCAACGCCTTCTGGGTCATCAGCCTCGTACTCGGCCTCACAAGTGCCCTGATCGGGATCCTCTCGCTCCAATGGCTCTGCGAGGACCAGCGTTATCTCGAACACTTTTTGTCCGAGTGGAAATTTGTCTTCCTCAATATGAGGACGGAGATGATTGACAGGTGGCGCGTACCGGCATTCTTCACCGCCCTCTCCGTACTCCTTCAACTCGCGTTCGTTCTTTTCTTCATCGGCCTTGTCGACTTTTTTGCTCGACATTGGGGTTAACGGAGTGGCGATTCCGGTCTTGATCGCGATAGCACTCCCATCGGCATCCCTAGTGACGACGACTGCGATACAGGCTCTTCAAGTCTTTCCAGTGAGGTCAGCGAAGACCCAGGTGAACGATAAAGCCCCCATTCCTTGCCCCTACAAGCCGCCTCAGGCATGGCTATTCTGTTTCGTCCTTTCCACTAAATTCGGGGAAATCGCTGCGCAATACACCTTTCTTCCCGTTTATTTCATTCTTACCCGCTCGCTGTGGTTTCGTCCCTTCGTTGGTGCAATTAGGGTCGAGGGTTTACTCCCTTGAATGCCCAAACTTGGACCGATTTCGACCTCGAGTGGATCTCCCTTCGGCGATACTACACATTTCAATCACTTGTGGAGGAGGAGACGATCTGGAAAGAGGTTGGATTGAGTGGCATGGTGCGATATGGCCCCGCTTTACGACCACCTGCAAGCCTACAGCGCGTTTGTCGCCAGTATCCGTATCATCAAATAATCCTCGAGGCAGCGTACCACCATTTCCTGGGGCTGGCGCAGCCATTTATCAATCTCCCCAGGAACAGGCATTTCGGTACGAATTTTTGGCCGGTCAATTGTCAAGATGACGAAGCCTCCTGGAAGGGTTACTGTCCTTGATACTATCACGGACCCGCTAGTTGGCCTCCTCTATGACACGTGCCTTCAACACTTTCGACTTCAAGCCGGGGTTGTTGACCGCACCAAGACAGAAATATTTCAACTTACTTTACATTTCCACCAAGAGCAACTAAGAGCATAGGACAAAATACCTCTGAGCCATAACGAGAGGGAAGGTTTCGAAGGCTCTTGTACGCCATCTAAAGTTCATCTAATGTTTCTCACTCTCTCATTAACTGCGCAGAGGTTGGGCCTCGACTATGCAATCGCGGCGAGATATGTATTCGTCAGAAATCATATACAAGTCTGAAAAATGGATTCGCAAAATACAACACGGAATCATGGGTCTGTCTTTCACCACCTGAAGGTGCGCTCGTGTGAAAATCTCGTCTTGGACTTGCGGATCTACAATATAGATCAGGAAGAATTGATTTACCGACTAAGGAGCCACCGAGGCACACCACGAACGAGCGAGTGATGCATCGATGCACCTTCGAGTCTCCTACCTGATAGAGATTATTCCCACACTCCGACGTCTTGGACGTGCGCCACACTGCGAATTCGTTCGACTACTTATTTCCAGCTTCATGCTGATTTATTGACGGGATAGTAAATATATATACAATTTGTGTAGTGAAACATTTGCACCATAGGACATAGGTACACCTAAAAACGTAGCCAGCAGGATCCTTCGTACCCAATAAATAACTGAATGCGCTCACAAGTGGATGCTGTGTACACTACAAGATCACCATGAGCAGTTGTCAGTTGTATACAAGATCCATACGTCTCGCTCGTCTGGGCAAGGTGCTAATCCCGCCCACCACCAACACGACTCGCCTTTCGGGCTTCGATTGCCTCCTAATGTGACTGCGAGGTGTACGGCCTCGAGGATGTCTCCGACAGTGACAACGCCGCCCTTAATCCCTGACGGACGAACGACAATAGGTCTGTCAATCCCTTCCATTCTGATAGTTAGCGAGCACAAATTCGTCGGTGTCATGGCCGCTTGGTGCTTCCAGAACGTCATAGAGGGATTGTTCTTCACCGCTCGTGAGAGGACCGCGGTCGACGATGGCTCCGTGAGGTGATAGGCCATCAAGGCCGGGCCTGATCGATATTGCAACAACGGATTAAGGGAAATTGGATCGAAAGACAAGGGAGGTAGAGGGATATTTCTCTTTCGCTCTAGGCAGGGCGGGTCTGACGAATATTCCTCGGGCCTTGTTCCGTCAAAAGTCGAGTCATGTCTACGGGATGAAGAGGGGTGCGGCGGGTGCTCCACCCCAGTAGCTGCCATTGAGATATTTGGGATGGCCACCTCGCCATATTCTTGAGTGTGCCTTGACGAAGACTCCGAATTTTCGAATGTGGCTGCCATTTATTGAAACGAGCTACTGCCTTGCGCTCGCCTGTGTCGAGCTATGGGATTAGAAGCTCTGTTAATGAGTCGAGGCACGAGGAGACGTGTTTACCAACTTTGTGATCTTTGAGGACGATAATAGTGGTTTGATGTGCAATCAAGGTGATGGTATGAGGAAGAGGAGGAGGCTATTTATCAAGACATTGACAAGCGGACCTGCAAATCCTTTGTTTCGGTTCTGCCGTTTCGTAACCCCCGCATCTGAACCAGGGACAAGACCGTTTAAATAAGGGCGCTCAAAGCCCCTTCTTTTATTAGTTGAACACTGTCTCCTCACGGTTGTGTTGTCCGAAATCTCATCTTACTCGCACTCCGCATCTGCGCCTAGAGTAGCGCAGCAGCGGGCTCTATACGACGACAACTTAAAGCATTATTTGACATATGACAATGCGCTTTAATTGACTTTGTTTCTCAGATAGGCATTCATTAGAGGAAAAGAATCCACTGTCCATGGTCTCCGTCTGGGCTTGGGAATCCGGGAGTGACCCTGATGGAATCATCCGATCAAGAGATATTCCGAGCCTCCGAGAAGAGCCTTACAACAAAAATTTTGATCAAATATCAAGACGTATGTAAGGCTATTAGGAAGTGGAATGCAACGCTGATACTCGGACAATGTTGGCTGCTTGTGTTGGAGCGAAAATAGATACGCAAATAGCTGCTCCCTGGAGTTGTGTTCTCATAACTCCCCGAGGCACAAGATCCGATCTCCGCCGAAGGGCCTGCACTATGCACATATCGATTTCTTTACGGTATCACTGATAGTTTCGTCACGGACTTTAAGGGAACTCGCCGTTGATCTCCTCAGATGTCCGCCCGCTATCTATATCTGGTATGAATCACGATGGCCCTGTTTTTCTCACGGATGTTAGGCGCCCAAGGGAGCTCGACTCATGAAGATGGCACACAGAATCAAATGGTAAGGCCTGAAAGATATACTGGTGATTAGTCCTCGAGGAAGACGAAAATAGCAGCCAGACGTCGGGTATTTTAAGTATTTATACTCGGGATCGACGGTCTGCACAGGTTCGAAGCCCAGTACGTCACTCTACTATCAACGAACCAGTTTGATCGCAGAATCACTTTTGGGTCGATAGCGGAGAAGGATATATTCTACTTCAATGGCAATACTTCTTCTATTCTCATGCCTTAAGAGGACTGCAGCGGAATTGGGACGTAGTACGCCATCCCGTTGCCTCGTCTAATAACCTCTAGAAGAGCAATGATGATATCAATAAGATTACCTCTAGATCTAATTGTTAGAGGTGATAAATGATCCGCCTCATGTTTGCAAAGTTATTTTAATGTTCTTCAAAGAGAGGAAGAGGTAGTTGTCATATTATTGATGCGTCTCTCAGGATATAATCAGATGTGTTGATGTGCTCCGCTCATGCCCAGGCATTCACAGAGCTTCAGTTCTGCCTGCAGATACTGGCGACCGAGGAACCCATTTCCGGTTTGTTCTATTTCCCATATAAACACGACCAGATGACCGCGGCCAACATTAGCTCCAGTCGTGTCTTCCTTGCTCTCCAAATCGACCCCTAAACCCGCAGCTTCACTCCTTCGTTATCTTGAACTTGAAGGTAAAAGGGTCCATTGACGTGCGTGAACACGGCGGGGGCGATTCGTCTCTTTGCACCATTCTAACAGCCTTCGACCGCATGTGTGGCATACGTTTATGGGGCATTCCGAGTCCGCTGACGGAAATTCTGAACCTGAGTCTCGGCCATCGGCGATTTGACCATCACATGCGATGTCTACGAATAGAAGTTACGCAGTTGGTCCCTCGGAACCAGTTACGGCCGGCACGGTTTATGTGGTAAGGAGGGTGCCGTCTCATAGTTCAAGTTGGAAGATCCTTCAGGAAGAATTAAATGAATACCGAAGGTGAATTCGAAGGTGAGAAGACATTCACAGGCAGAGAAATTAAACTACTGATTGCGTGAAATCCAATGACCACCTGGCTTCTAGACACAACCAATGTCAAGTAAACTACTATCATGTGGGGTGTATGGGCGAAGAGACCCCTTGCGCGTACTATACGGCGCCAATCATGCAACATGAAAGTAACGAAATAAGGAACATTCTCATAAGAAACCGAAGCAAAGGTACTATTACTGACAAATTATTCTTCCGAACCAACGGAACATTCCTACGACCTTTCTCACTTCTTGGTAAGGAACTCTATAGAAAAGCATCGCTCAAAAATGTCTTTGGCTATGTGTCTACGCAGCGAATCCCAGATTATTGAGCATATTTTAGATGCTCGACGGGACCTCTCATTCCACCCCTCCGGCGCTGCGCTGCCGTCGCGAGATATGCGACCCAGCTCCAGCAGGTTCGAAAAGGAAACCTACCAGCAATTCGCGGAAAAACCCTTAACCCAACGCTCAACCACAGCACTTCTCCCAAAATATCAGAGCAACCATCCTTATCCATTTCAAGTCGTTCTCTCTCACCCATGCCTTGCGGCGACCATGAGCGCTACCAGTGATATACGCGCCCATAGCTGCGGGCCATCACTCTACAAAGAGTGCCCCATCAGATGTTCGATCCCGCCCGTAAAAAGAACAAGATGCGGCTTCTGAAGTTCTGACACACTACCACGGGGCGCCCACCGTGGGCTCGCGGCGATGGAGAGCACCACAGCCAGTGATGGGAACAATCATCCCATCACGCCCACCCTTGCTGTGCATTTTGACGGGTTCCTTTTGTCAGTTTGACGGTTCAAGGGCCAATTCACTTCAGGCTGTCGTCTACTTTGGGGCGTATCTCCTTTCATGCACGGAAGCAAATGGCGAGATAGGACAATCCTCGAAATGGGCGTAGGCCCGTTTAGAAGCGAGTTCGGCCGAATCGAGTTCACTGATGGCGATGGTACGATTGGATCATTCCCGTCAGTATCAACTACTATGAACCCAACTGAGAAGTTACATAAGTTTGCCAGGAGTCATTTGAGTGAACGTTACCCTCTTTCTCCACCGGAACGTCGCATCTCTCGTCATGTTTAAGCTGCGAGTCTGTCTTCTCTTATCATTGACCTGATCACGAGAGCATGGAGGCTGTCCAGCGTCTTATAAAGTTACGCCATTATAATCATTGAGAACCGTGAAAGAGTAAAATGTCCGAGAGGATGATTCATCCGCACGGATTTCTTGTGCTTATACGAGCCTAGGAAGGCAGGACACACGCCTGTAAGCGAGGATCGTGTTGTTTCTGTCAGGAATGTGGGCAGATGTGGGCACGCCAAGCCTGGGACCTCCGTATGTGGCGAGCAGGGCACGGTGGACTTGTACTCGTCGCGTAGTCATCGGAGGTATCACGCAAGTACGATTTGATCTCCGTTTCACCCCACCATAACCTAAGATTCTATATATGCTACTGCCAATGTGCGACTGTCAATGACTTAGCGCCAATGGGGCTTCGAAGGCTATTTCGCCAACCCATGAGGAGTAAGAGTATCTTTCAGTGATCGAACCCAGCAAAATTAGGCTGACGGGCGCGTCTTTACGCCAGCGCAGTCGGTACGCAGCCCATTCAAAGAGGAGGTTGAACCTAATTTTTGGCACCATGCGGTCCAGAAGGCGAGAACCACGCCCAAGTCTTGTATGACGACTAAAGTACGCATCACGTACGACGGGGGCGATCGCATCACCACCGTTAGACCCGGCGCCGGATCCCAGAGCCCAGACTCAGTCTGCGCAGTGCCAGTAAAGTTTGGGAAAGGCTAAGTGAAGGTACATTGATAGGGCCTGCGTCACACCATCCTTCGTGAACGGAGGAATGGCTCATTCACGAGCCCTTTTAGGCCGTTCAATAGAGTTGACGGAACCCTCAAGGCCTTTAGCGTCATGGGGTCAAGTTAGACGTCCGGTGCGTATGGACTTTTGAGCTAATCCCTCTTTTCGCAAGCGTATCAGCCACCGCATAGTCATTAAAAATAATTATAACGTTAGTCATTAGCTCCCCATTGTCGCGTTCACAATTTGGTTCGCTCTGCCTATGCGCAGTTGGCGCAGTTCAATTTCTTTCTCGATTCTTCTTACATGCCACACCGTCTATAGAGTGTCCACCCCCACGCCGAGCCCCATCATCTGATCCAATCGCGTCCTCGACGCCACGTTCCCCATGCGCAGGTCTATCACTGCGGCCCTGCGAGCAGTGATGAGACGGGATCACTGAGCACTCCCATCACCGTGCTCCATCGATGGATCAAGATGGCTGTGCCACTGTGGACGCTCGGGTCAAACGGGCGGCGGATCAAACTTGATTATTGCTCCCAAGTGCGCCCGCCGCGGTCTTACTTGCTCCACAAATCTCATTGTAAGGAACGCGAACTTGCAAGCGTGCGCGTGCAGAGAGACCCTCGGGACGGAGGCAAATTAGGATCAACGGCGTCAAGCTGGGTGATGCACTGATGGACGAGCGAACCTGAGCCTAGAGGCGCGTTTCGAGTGCTTGAAAGTATAAACTGGACTTGAAAAGGAACAAACGTAAAAGATGAATATCTTGACCTTAGAGTAGAATAAAGGCATCGAATCGGCGGTCGTGAGCATTTCTCCGGTACCGTCTCCAGTTGTACATTGCCAGCTCCACGAACGTCGAGTAAAAACCTAATTCAGTTCTTTCGTACGTCCGACGACGAGCCACCGACCCTTCTGCTCGCTTTCGACTTTCTTGGAGTAATCTCCCGCGATTCAAGGTGCCGACTGGCACTTGCTCACTCGTCTGCGGGCCGTATTTATCCGCCCTCCATGCGCCTCTGAAATTCAAATACGACTTGTGCCTGAAAGAATGGGCATGTAAATGTATTTGGGTGTTCTTTCAAGAAGCGAGAAGGGAGGTGTCCAGTTATCTCTTATCGATTGAAGAAGCGGGCACCTCGACTCGCCGAGGTTCGCTCGAGCGGAAATTCGGAATGCTTGTGAGCTCATGCGGTCGGAGAGGCGGGGGAATTGAAGGGTAATCTTTCAGTCGCCGGTGCTCCTGGCCCTTGAGTCGCGAGAATTCTGGAATATCAGTGCTTTTACGCGTTGCTGGAAGGCGGGAAAACGGTAGTGGCTTACCGACGTATTGTTAGAAAATAGGCACCTCCAGCGAGAGTGCTCCTGAATGTTCGATAATCGTGTCTATCATGATAACGCCGCAGCGCCTATGTGCTTGCGTGGCTTAGGCTCTACGAGTATAATTAAAGATGAAACAGAAATAGAATAATTCGAATACGTACTCGAGGAAGCTGCGGCGCGCTTGCGCTCCTCCATCCACCTACGCCTCGAGGCCACAATGACTCAACGCCTTAACGCCCTACAATCCACGGGTAAGGAGCTCGGTTACGGTGTGGGGGTAGAGTGCTCTAGTACCCATACTCTCCTTTCCTAAAGCCGGTCTCCGCGTCGAACTCCTACATCGTCCATGACTCGAGTTCGAGGGTGAGTAATAGGGCTCAATGAAGACGATTAGAAGCACCTCGAGCGCTGTGCCTTTGCACACTTCTTTACACCATTGTACACCTCTATCCTCTACCCTCTCTTAATCCTAGGAGAAGGACTCGGGAGTCGGACTCGGAAGAGTAGGCTACTGGCTACTGATAAGCAAGAAGGTCGGCGCAGGGTAAAGGAGACCTCGAGAAGAAAGTTTACTCTGCTAGTAGAGCGAGTAAGCTTACCCCTAGTCATTGGCGTAGCGCGTACGTACCCTATTATTATCCTTTAAGTTTGAGTTTGAGCACAACTAGCAAGCAGCTCGGAGCCCTTCGAATTCCGAGAAGACGCCGATCGTGTCGAATACCCGTCTTTGGTCGAACGGGATGTATGAGTGGGCGCTGTCGAAATCAAACCTGAAGGATAACGACTGACGCACTCGCTCGCTCACGCCGTCATTTATTACGCCCAACTGACGCACTCCGCGTCATCCTGTCGCCCTCCACGCCAGGTCGGCGTCAAAGGGCAAGCAAGTCCACTAGACTCCGAAGCGTCTACGTAAATAAGACTCCCCCGCGAAGGCATCAGAGGACAGGTAATTATGGCAGGCACATTAAATTGCACGTCACGGTTCTGCCTCAAGGAGCAATTCCCCGTAGATACTCATACGCATGGATTCGAAAGGATGATAGGCTGAATGATATGCTGAATGATGGATGATGCATTCGATGATGCGTGAGGAGGAGGCCCGAGGACAAGTCCAGACTCGCGAGAAGCGAGAAGCGCCTGCCTCTTCTATGAGAATGGATAGCATAGGAAAGGATGGGAAGGGGACGGGGTGCACGTAGAGCGCTTGACACGGACGGGCGGACCAAGGCGATTTAGATAAGGGTAATTTTGGGTCTTTGTATGTACGATGGGGGTGGTTTGTAGGAATACACTGATAGCCGAGTTGAACTAACCCGGCGCTGAGTCCTGACTGTAAGCGCCGGCCGGGTGAACTGGGGCTACTAATATTATCCTCGTCGCGAAATCGAAGTCGAAGTCGAAGGGTTCCGAGTGATCTGTGTGTCAAGAACTTAGTCACCTTGGCCTGTCAATAGTGCAATGCTCACATTCTTCCGAACGCCCACATATTTACGAAGAGGACTACAAAGTCAACTCTTCGTCAGACGCCAGCTAGCAGTTAGATGCGAATGTTGCGGAACGCAAATCGTACTACTCGTGTGCACCAGCCTGAGAGCATCTGGAATCACTAGTGGCGGATGGTGGGCGTGGCCAGTGGGTCCATATCGTAGGAAGACAATAGCCGAGTCGAACCCAGAGACTTGGGTGGGCTTGTGAGTGAGTGTGAGTCGAAGCGCCGAGCGCTGACTAGACTGTGAGCGCCTGGCGTGGCCCGTGTGCGCTAGGCTTATTGTTCTCCTCGCGAAGCAGAAGTCGAATTCGAGTCTTGCATAACCATAACTTTGAAGCCCTTCCAAGTGATCTGGACGCAACAACTCAGCCACTCAACCTTGAAGAATACTTATCAGGCCCGAAAGGTTCAAAGTGCGCAAACTCAACGACTACTTACCAGTCAGATGCGAGAGTCGCGGAACGCAAATCATCATCGCGCATCAGACCATCGGGCATCGCACATATCATCATCATCATCGTGTTCATGAAGAGGTTATCATCAATATCCATCGTCGAGCGCCTCGACATCCAGACAACTCGCCCATCGACCCATCGACCCATCATCCCGATTGCTGTCAAGCCACGTTATGTATCGAACCTGAGTCTGACCCTGGCGCTGCGCGGAGGAGTGGGTTGGAATCTCCGTTTTCTGTTTGATTATAACTAAAAGTATATAAGGCTTGGAGATCGGGAGCGCGAGCGCCCTGAACCGAGTGTTGGATGTCGATATCGATATTTTTGAGTGGAGGCGTAGATGTCCACTCGAAAAGGCGCATATACCCCACTCAGAACCTCAGAAGAGACAAACACTCGGAGTAGAGAGGGAGAGGGATGGAGGACGATTTGGAAAGCGAAAGAAAATAAAATTTAGGATTTGAGAACGTATCACATCAATATCGCAGAACATAATTTCAACAGCGAAGAGAAATCTGAAAAAGACAGGAAAAAACGTCCAAGAATATAGATATAGATACGTGTACGTATAGAGTAAGAGACGCTAGCGAGCGCTGGAATCTGGAATCTGGAATCATCATGATCAGAGGGATTCATGGGACATTTGGACGGGTCGGCGGAGGACGGAAAATAAAATAGGATCCTGCAAGTGGCAATGACAACGGCGACGGACGAGGAAGGACGAAAGGCAGAGGGGCAGTGAGAGAAAGAGAGAGAAAAACGAAAGCTTTTGGATTACGACATGATGAGCACGAGACGAGCGGACAATAAGGACCAGAAGAGGCGAAACGAGGGGCATGGAAGGTGATTACTGAACAGCGTGCGGAGGGTAGGGATAGGCGTAGGAGTAAGTAGTAGACAGCGGGGTAGAGGTAGGTAGGTAGGGGCGGATGTTAATAGCGGACGAAGGTAGAGGACAAAGGAGGTTAGGACAACCGGGAAAGGAGTAAAGCAAAGGACGAAGGGAAAAAAGGACTTTCGTACATAATCGAACGGTAAGCGAACAGAGGAAAGAGGAAAGGTTTTGGGTTATACGACGAGCGGGTACGGATACGGAAGGACGAGGAGAGGTAAGAGGAGAGGATAGCGATGGATATCGGGCATTAGCAGGGAGGGTAAGGAAAAAACGGGGGGTAAGACGGTACGCGGTAAGGGTAGAGAGAAGAAAGAGGCGTTCATAATAAACAGTGTGCTTTTGACTTTGACGTTGGAGGTTGGAGGTTTTGCGCATCGTGAACGAGGTCGAGTTGGCGGCGCCGAGGACCGCACTGCGGCCCTCCTCATCCCACTCTTCACCTCTGCGCTCGACTCGCGCTCAAAACTTAAGCATCTCGCGACCCGCCCTTCTCATCCCCCGCCACCCCATTCACACCCGCCTTGCCTCCACTCCCACCCCCTGCCGCTGTCGACGACCTAGAAGGCGGCGACGGCGGGTGCGACCGCGCGCCCTGTCCCTGTGCACCTTCCTCATATTTGACACCATCTTCGTATTTCACGCCCTTGGACGAGGACGAAGTCGAAGTCGAAGTCTGAAGCCGGGGGCTTTCCTGTTGTTGTTGTTGTTTGTGTGCGCCTGGGGGCGAGGATCCGTTGGTCGGAGGGTTGGCACCAGAACCATTTCCGTTGGTGGTAGAGGAGGGTGCGTTTCCAGCGGAGGTGGAAGAGGGTACAGGACCGGAAGAGGCGCTAGGCCCCGAAGAGCTGCCATTCCCATGCCAGCTCTGCAGCGTCGGCAGGCCCTGCTGTCCTCCTTGCCCCTGCTGCCCATGTCCGTAATCGTTATATCCATACGCCCCTGCACCCACACCGCCAATCGGTGGCAACTGGGTCTGGTTGTTACCACTACTAGCCGAAATATTGTGCGGCCCATTCAACGAGTTGAACTGCTGTCCTGGAGGCGTACGACCGCGCAGGGCGGAAGAGGCGAGCGGGCCGCGCTTGTGTGGGAACTGGTCGGGGCGTGGGCGGGAGTGGGTGCGTTCGAAGAGGCCGCATTTGTTGCAGAGCTGTATGTGGGGGGTTGGAGGGGAGGAGGGAGGGAGAGAAGGTTATGAGCATCGTATTACGTCATGTGGGTGGTGACAAAGAAAGTCAAGGAGAGGTGGTCGACGTTGGAGTCGATGGAAGGAATGGAAGGAATGGAAGGAAACGATGGAAGGAAGGAAAAGCATGATAGAAAGTACGGAAGAACACTCACCACCTTCCCAGGGCTGAGGTTGGACCGCCGCCAGGTCGACGTGTCGGTGGTGCAGCAGTTGAAGCAGCGCCGTCTAATCCCGTCCGTGAGCTTGGTCGCCGCGTCGTCCGTGTGCACGATCGTCACCGGGGGCTGGCCCGGCAGGGGGTACTGCTGCCTTGCGTACGCGCTATGCATCTGCGGCGGCGGGGGCGGGTGGGACATGTGTTACGGCGTTGCGAGTCGCGGAAAGAAAGGCGAGTGTCGTGTTGGGGGTGGGGGTGGTGCTGGTCGAAGCGCGGGGGGTCGAACGGCGGCGGGGGGTGCGGGCTGTACATGTACTGGTGCGGGTGCGGGTGGTGATTTATAGGCTCGCCGCGCGGGGCGTACGGGTGCTGCTGCTGCTGTTGGTGTTGTCTATTGACTGATTGGAGATCGTGCGGGTGAGCGTGGTATGATGATGAGTACATGGACTGCTGCTGCTGGATTGTGTTGGACGGGGGTGATCGACGGATGTGGGGCGTCGAGTTTGATGAGCGGTCGACGGAGACGACTGATGGGGACGGCGAGTGGGACTGGGGGATGGTGGCGATGGGCGGCGGCGGGGACGGGATGCGGGCGTTGCTGTCGAACTGGTGCTGGTGCTGGCGGCGCCTGTCGAGCGACGAGACGTTAAAAAGGCGGGCATCCGAGCAGAGAGCTGGAGAGGAGAC
The DNA here is from genome assembly GCA_902728275.1 of Cyclocybe aegerita. Lineage (NCBI taxonomy): Eukaryota > Fungi > Basidiomycota > Agaricomycetes > Agaricales > Hemipholiotaceae > Cyclocybe > Cyclocybe aegerita. Next base: position 139,483 of record CACVBS010000081.1, read on the forward strand.
GAACGGGGACGACATCTGGAAGCTGGGCTCGACGCGGGTGGGCATCGAAGGCTGATCCTTGTGATTGCCAACACCGGCCTCCTGTCCTCTCTTATCACTTCTGGGGCCTGATGCCAACTGTGCGCCGTCAGTACAGGTCTCTCTCTCCATCTTCGAGAGCGACGCACCTTTCTGAGAGCTGGGTCAATGACGGCGTCCGGGTGATCGTGATGCTCCTCGTCAGAGGACTTTGTTGAATCTCTGATGGGAGGGATCAGTGCGCGGTATTTAAAGTGCGGTGCGATGCTGCTCACCCGCCAAACATGGGCATTCTGGATGGAATCACTGTGATCCTGATGGGGGCCTGCCTTTCAGCGCTCAGCCCACTAGCTGCTGCTCGGACGAACGAACGAACCACTGCTGGAAACACACAAACCGACTCTCTCTGATTTTTTCAGACTCCGACACAACCCGGTCCCACGCCGGCTAGCACCCGTTGAATCTCCTGTCCATCTCCGCACCCCAGCCCTCTCTCGGATCACAAGCCCATCTGATCCTTCCAGCCGTCCTCACTCCGCGCTCTCCTCCTGCCCCGCCGTTATCCTCGACATCGACGGACTCGTCCCCCGCCCGCCCGGCGAATCTCAGGACTCCCAGACAACACACGCACACACGGACCACATGCACCCCCCAGGGTCCCGCGTACCGTACCCAGGTCTCAGCACGCAGCGCAGCCCAGCGCAGGGCCTTCTCGTAAGCAACGCTCGCAGATCCATCTCACCTCTCCTTAGCTCACGCTCGGACCCCAACACGCACCGACCCAACAACCCCCACTCGATCCCAAATCAGGACACGATCTCCCCACCTTTATCAGTCCGACCCTGCACGCTGCCCAATCCATATCCGGAACTGGATTCCAAGGGGGGTGGCGATTCAGACTCGGACTCAAGGGGATCCAATGGGGCGATGAACGATGGGGCTGCCGATGGTATCACCCCCATCACAAGCCCTCGCCCTCGATTACTGTGTGCTTCCACGACACGCACCCAACGCCATAGGTTAGTCCAATCCATCCAATCTATTATCTGCTCTATTACGGACTATCCACTGATGTGATGTGTGCATCTCAGATCTACTGGGTGAAGTAACGGAAAGATATGTATTCAATTATGGCACACTGCGCAGATTTGAATCCGCGAACCGCGAACTGATGATGGATGATGGATGATGGCAGCCCACGTTTACGCTTTACTCGATGATCAACACCGACACCGACACCAACAATAACAACAATAACGACAATAACAACAGCGAACGCCAAAGGGCAGATCCCCCAGCCTCAGAGGTGAGCACGCGGCTAGTGTACAGGCTCGCGAACCTCTCAGAGATGTGAAGATCGACTGACGGATGGGTGGATTGGACGGCGGTACGCACAGCTTCCAAGTCGCTTAACCTATGCACGCTCAAAATACTATTCATCATTTGTTCAAAGTTCAAACCTTCAAGAATCAAGGTAGACGCGCATAGCCAGGAATCGAAGGACGCGGCAATCCCTGCCCATCTCTGTCTCTTTCTATTTTTTTTCTCGCCTCGCCCTTGCCCTCTCGTTCTCCACGTCCCACGTCCCATGTCCACCCTGTCTTTGGACCTTCCCACCTCGTCCTTTCAACGCAAAGCACACCAGAGGCTGCGTTTGTTCTACCAAGACTGCATTGCACTGCACGTACGTACCCCTCTGAGTTCTTTGCACACCATCCATCCCCAGTTCCCCACCAATGAGCTCTTTAATTTATGACTTATCAGGTGCATAGGTCAGGCGCCCAGGCTACACCCCACGACTGCACCCCGGCGCCTACAAGGTGCTTCACACCATCGCACTTCACACCATCGCTTTCTTCTGGGTTCTTCTGTATGGCTCGAAGACGAGGCAGGTAATCATATGGATATACCTCGTGTACAACACCAACGGCGAAGCAGAGAGAGGCTGTATCTAGATTCTAGCGCTAAAGCTTGGTGGGAAGCAGTCAAGATTCCTTGTCCTTGTCCTCGTCCTTTTTCTTATTCACTCGCCTCGAATCAAAAAAAAAAAACAATTGGGATCAGTGGTGCTGAAAATTTGGTATTTACATAGTAGGAATAAGAACGAGAAGGAGGCAGAGGTGAAACACAATAATGAACAAACTGCCTTTTTCTGTCTCCGTTTCATTTTCGCGTGTCGAAGCTTTCTTTCTCTGGCAACCCACTTTTGTCGCGGTGAGAACGCGTTTTATGCGAAGCCAGAAACTCGCAGGCAGGCCGAAGATCACGTCCCCTGCTCCGAGCAGTGAGGTGCATCAGATCATAGAGTGTTGTATGTATAAACGCGCGAAAGGAAACCACTGTGCATATGGGCGCGTCCCCCGGTTCAACCTCTGATGTTCTCTTGCCTTCCGCAGGGCACCATAGCGCTGCAGCGTCCAGTGCAAGGGCGTATATGCTATATACTCTCCGTACGCGTTTCTTCCCTCTGGCCACTGACTCACACTAACCAGTGGCCTCCCAGGAAAATATCGGCCCGAAACGCTAGCTCATGCGCCCATGGCCTAGGCCTCGGCCTACCTCTCTCGTGCTCACCTTGCCTTCCACCTCGCCTACTTTTCCGACTCATGTAACCCGGCGAGTCAGCTTTTCCAGTACCCTGGGAGACATGTACCATAGTAGGTCGAGGAGAAGTGCACCGGCAAAGAGAGCTCAGTGAGTGTGCGAGTCCGTCTTACCAAAAACATGCTCCTGCAGCCTCGAGCCGTGAAGCGTGCGCGTGAGGATCTGGTGGTATGTCATGCATTCGGAATAATACATAGCTCGGCGGGGGCTGCGTGTGCTCGACGGCTCGAGCGTCGAGTCACACCGCTCTTTAGTGCTGCGCCCGTACACGAATTTCGCTTTTACCCACATATCGTTAATCCGAGCTGAGGAGTCGGCGAGGGCGCTAATCCCCTCCGCCGGAGCGCTTAGGTTTACCTGTGGTCAGCTTTGTGCTTCTGGTCCCCGCTGAGTACTGAAATTTTAACTAGACGCCAGCGTAACACCCGTTCTCCACCCTCTCGATCCCAGCCTACTGTCGGGCGGATTTGGCGCCGCCCGAGAATAAGCACGAAAATACTAGGGAGGAGCTTGGAAGATGGCAAGCGACGAAACCGACGATGTTTTCCTTCGCGTGAACACAGCATAATATCAACCGTCCAGCCTAGCCGAATGCCTAACCCACCCTCCAGGCTCCAACGTAACGCCGAACGCAACGCCAGGCTCCTGTCAAGATCAAGCATGAAAATACAACCAGTATGTAGGGTGGTGAATGAGTACACGGTAGATTGCGAAACCCACGACGATCGCATTCACGCTCAGTACTCAGTCCTGACTAGGGCAGCCCGACACCAAGCAAGTATTTCAGCATTCCTCCGCTCTGGACGCCACCGTTCTTGTAGCGAAGAAAAGGACGACCCCAACCCAACGCTCGAAGGTCGAGCCAACGCCGGCCAAGGACGAGTACGAAATCGTAGTGGCTTGGAGAGGGAAGAACATGAAGCCCTCGTACCGGAGAGGACAGCTTCTACGGCTTGGACGCCACATTGCGGGCGGACTTGGGCTGATTTGTCTCTTAACGCGCCATAGAGTCAAAGTACACACAGGTGAGTACGAGAATAAAAATACATTCAGTGGCATTCCCTTCAAGCCCTCACCGGTGCACCTGGCATGGTCTCAAGAGCGCATCTGATCTATCATCCCACCCACCCCTCCTGGTTGAGAACGGGAGTAAGAAATGGAGAGCGCCATCTGATAGGCCCTGATCGCCCCCCGTCTTCCCATGGTCTATAACGTTCCAGCAGACGCGTCTCACACCACTGTCCGGCGAGGTAATTTTAGTGTGGACCTGGACGTAACGTCGTGAAGGCCACGGCGGTCAGGAGCCTGTGTAAAACTCGAACATATGCTGCCAAAGGCCCCGTATGGATCAGTATTTCTGGCACGGCCCATCAACGCGGGTAAGCGTCTTGGAATGAAACGGATAAAAGGTGAAAAATGGAATAAGGAGTCGGGTAGAGAAGTTGTTCGGCTACTTCGAGAGCCTGGGTTCCTCGGCACGCAGAGAGAAAAATACTTTAGTCGGAGACTACACTCTACACGGGCCGTCCTCTGCATACCCAATGCCAGCCTCACGCCGTGCAGTCCATCCACCCATGGACCCCTCCAAAGCTCAATTCGACATCCGAGCACAAGCCCAAATGAATGCGAACCGAGCCGCCCGTCCAATAGCCTCAGCAGTAGAACCCAGAAGCGAGAAAAAAGCAAGAACCCTCATCCTACCCAATCTAACTCATGCGTACTCTTTAGAATCACAGAAGCACGCGCAATTCATTTCACCGTTCATCCCCCCCTGACCAGGTGAGAGCGAGTGCGTGCGGTTCGCCGTCACAGTTTGCCTAGTTCGGGGCACTGGATGTTCCGGAGTCGCGTCTTATCTCCTTCTCCTCGCTCGCCGCTATTGAGTGGCCACTTCCTTGCGTCCCTTTCGTGACATTCGTCTGTACGGACAGTCCTATAGGCCGCTAGCATCCGGTGGACGTGGGTACAGACATATACAGGACCTATTGGACGAGGCAAGGGTCAGGCCGATGTGTGTACCCTCCGAACACGAATACACGCGCTGTGCACATGGTTCAGCCCTCGTTGAGACGGCCGTCGAATCAACTCTGCCGTCCAGAAAAAGGAAACGAAGGTCAAAGAAGACAACAGAAGGAACTGGGGATTACGAGAAATGAAGCGAAGCCTCACGTACCTCACGTCTTCCCCCCGCGCCATCAGCGTGGATAAGGTTACGCCAGCGACGTTATGGTGGACGTACGTACGGTGACGCGTCCCCCCACGCGCTGGCGAAGGTGACAAAGGTGTTTGGTCGGAACGAAGTTCGGTGTGGCGGATGCGTGCGACTTTCGACCTGCATTCCGAGGGTTGGAGGCGTGTAGGGGCTTCAGTCCGTGAGTAAATCGGTGTTCAATTTAGCCAGTGCGAAGACATAGAGCTTCCCCCGGCGGGTCATTTATGCGAGTAATCGCGCGAGAGCGTGGATAAAATCCCAGCCACCCACGTTACATTAACAATTCGACGAACCCGAGAGAGATGGGACTGTGGCGTCTGCACGCACGGGACAGACACGCCTGTGGATCACCCCGCGCCGAATTAGGAAACGGCTCCGCCAGCGTGGCGCATCAGATTCGTTCAATTCAATTGACGGCGCGTCGCCTCCGACCGTCCTTCCGTGCGTCGGCCCCACGGCACCATCAGCATCCTGGCATCAGTCCATCACCGCACGGAACAGTGGGCGCGGCGTTGGGCGTTCGCTTAGATATGGAGGCTTCAAATAGCGATTACTCACTAAAGAGCGCCTCTGTACGCTCCTTGTGAAGTCCTGCGCGGTTGGAAGGGTGGAAGGGTCGCGGTGTTCAAATTACTGAACGGGGTTATCGGATTACCCGGTCCGAATGTCGTTATTCCACCGAAATCGCCACACACCTCGTCCCAAAGCACACACCTTGCCTCGAAATAGCATAGCTCGCCTCCCATTCAGTCGAACGAACCACCGCTCATTCTCACAACTATTTCCTCAATTTGGCTTCAATTGATTCGAACCCCGGATCTGATCCCATGTCCTTGACATCTACCCACAGCCTCCTCCAGAGGACTTCCTGCAAGTACCCCCGCCCAATAGATCTCCTCCATGCCCATCCCCGAATCATACAGATCCCATTTGTCAATGTAATCTCACAGAAATACACTTGGCGAGTGGTCCTCGCGGGCCTTTCCAGGGCGTGTTATTGTGTTACAGTGTCCTGTGCGCATCGACGCGCTTTGGGGTTCTCGTTATCCAACTGGCGCCGGCTTACTTTCAGGTGCGGTGGTACACATCTTACGCCGACTTCGTCAGCCAGATAGAATAATTTTCCCTCACTTCCACGACGCCCTAACGAGGTAAAGGAAAGAAAAGACGACAACCCGAACGGAGAGGAGGTCGCTAGGAAAGACTTAACAGGGTCGCCTTGATACCATCGTCTTCTCATCTCAGTCACTTGTAGACTCACGAAATCAGAGATCTCTGCGCGTTCCCCGAGCAGTGATGATAATCAAGGGCGTATATCAGCAACTTAGAGTCAGAACTGATGTAGAATTCGAACACCGCGAAGCATTGGTACAGTTCTCGCCAAGGCTTTTGAGTTTATTATCGACGACTCTTCCAAATTTCGTCGAAGCATAATCAAAGCTATGGCTGGGACGGAACTTGATACACCAGCTGGAACTCGCATTCTATTGATAACCTGATCCTTCATTGTAGTCGCGTCAACGGATATCACTGCGTCCCTGTCTCTTTAATGAATATCTGATTGAAGTCCTCTCGGGTCGATGAGCGTCGATTTGCATGTTCGTACCTCGCACTGGAGTGATGATGGCTGTCAGCATGTGGGGGAGGTCAGACGAGCCGATGCAAGGGGGATTGTCGTCGAAGGTGATTTGTCGGCCTATGCACGGGTGGCTGGGTGCTTGATAGAGCATCTCTCTATAGTGCACGAATACATCATAGCTACTCGGGTTTCGTGATACCTTCGTCAGAGGTACCGGTTTGAAACTTTTCGTGACTCATCGCAAGGTTCCTGCGACGTCTCGGGTACCTGAGTCCTTATGTTCGACACTTTGGCACTAGACAGTATCACGGCTTTGGAAATGAAAGGACATCCGATGACACGCCTCCAGTGGACTGTAAGCAGAGGCATGATAATCATGGAGATTAGATCAGCAACGCTCAAATAGGCTCTATATGTATACGACTCAATCGCATTCTTTTGAAAACCCAGGTACCCATCACTGATCCAGACAGCAGGCGCTTTTAATAGGCTTTCCTCAGTCGCTTGCGACCGTGGCGTCGTGGCCGTAGAGCCATCAACTCGAGCCGCGGGAGGATGGCTCGGGAAAGGGAGCAATCTCATACTCCAACGTCGCTGGGTTTTGATTTCTCGTATGCTCTTAAATTACTCTCGCCCCACGCTGCACCGGCTCCTGTTTGACGTTGGGCGCTCCAGCGTTGCACCAGGACATACCATACCATCAGGCGATCCCCCTGTCATCTGATTCTTCTTTTTTTCATGTCTACCAATTCAATTCAATTCGCTGTGTTGTGTGCGCTCCACGACAATTAACTCAGGGTCGCTAGGCGTCTATTTTGACCACAACACAGTCTTCCGATTTCAGTCAGAGAGGACACTGCATTAGAAAGGACCGCGTGACGCACACTCTTCTTTCGTTAGAGCCTGAGCATCCACGTTCCACGTTCGTGATGAACAGTTGAACTGATGGGCTGTGGGGTTAATATTCCTGAAAAACCTCTTGAAAGCTTGGAAGAGTAGAAACAGGCGTCGAGCGAGCGAGCGAGTTGCCAGTCGGGTGCTCAGAAACAGAGTTTTTGGGTTCCATATCGTCAGCGAAGCTCCAGGCGACGGGCGTACATAAGTTTTACTGTGGCTTTCATTTGAGTGGAGTGACGGAATGGTTTCACGTCCGGCGTGCTTTGCTTGGCGCGCGGCATAACGCGAATGTGCACGCCACGCTGCGTTGACTTTTGGGGTATGTTTCTCCGACGAAGATTCGCGCCTCTCGAGAAAGGAAAGTTGTCGTCTGTCTAACGAACAAGCGTTCAAATGCAGCACCGCACCCAGTGTATAACGGGGTTTCATGGTTTCTTATCCAATGCCCTGGACTCATCGCCTTTCTGTTCGGCCTTTCCCTGCGACTCAGTGATAAGGATTTTTAGGACTTGGGTGCGAGGGTGCAGAAAGACGAAATGACCCAGCTCGATTCTCTTTAGTGATGAGAGCCATGTACTTCTCTTCTTTAGGTCGCCGGACACTGGACATAGCAGAGCTTTTAGCATGTCCGGGACCTGTAAAAACTCCAACTATAGAGCGCCCAAACACCCTTGGACGTGTGTTATCATTTCTCTGGACTTCTTTGGCACTGTATCGCCGACGCCGACCTCGAAAATAAACGAATAGATGAATGAAAAGCGTCTCGGCGGTTGTATTTCTCTCATTCGAGGCTCAGTTGTCGAGAAGGAAGGCATGGGGATAATGATCTATATCCACCTTTCCCCGACGCCAAAGACGAAGCCGAAAGGATCCTGTTTTGAGCTAACAGACAAAAGTCATTCTCGACGCGACATTTGGCAGACCGTTATCCAGATAACTAGCTGCTGACTGAGCCTCGCACCGTGTACTCGAAATGCCTGCCAATCTCAGCCCCAAATATCTTCCTGCGTAGCTCATGCATTTCAATTCACCTTCGAACTAAGCGAACCGTAATTCTCCGTGCCCAACGGGGAAGAGCATCATGCGTTCAAGCTAATTTGGAAGGTGGTACATGCACCGTGGCTTCGAAAGTTCGGAATCGAACCTGCCGTCACACTCGGTTGGGCAGGCAGGAGCAAGGTTCCGACATTCGCGCCGTTAGCGTGAAGAATATGGTGAGAATATAGCTCGACTGAATGGCTTCGAAGTTGTACGCGGGCCCTAGTGCAGGATAGAGTTGTGGCAGCCAATTGCCGTTGTGGGTCACCGCTGATACGAGCCCCCATCCAGCCTAAATTGCCCTTGTAATACTAATCAAGTACACCACTCTTAATAGCCTGAAAAACAACCTCTAGGACACCGTACCGTAGCCTGTAAGTTAGTCGCGGGTTAATTTAAGAGCGAACTCACGAATTCACCGTTAAGCGGGCGAGTGTGCCGTAAGCGCTCTTCTGACCTTCTGCCGACCATGTGCACAGTCTGGTGAAGTACGCACGCAGGCTTGTCAGGCCGCTTCGGCGCGGCTTGGAAGCAGCTGCCTCTCTTTACCTTCCCGCCTGCACTTGAAGACGCTGAGGCGAGAAGAGAGGAATGTTGGGCCTCCATCGTGCATCGTTGTTTCTGATTAGCTCGGCAGCCTTGCCCATACGTCCAGAAAAACTACTCAGACGATAGATTTCGTGAGCGCAGCTGGACGGCCGTTTCGCGAACGCATAAGAAGGCTTAGACCCGGAGAAAACAAGGCACAGAGTGGGTTATACGGCTTTGATGCACAGTCATCTCCTTGACACGCGTTTATTGTCGCCTATAATCGCGTATGGGGAGGGGGGGCACCTAGCAGTGCTGTTGTAATGGCATGGGTCACTGCGAGTCATCATGAGCAACGAAGAAAATGTTGGGAAAATGTTTACGGTGTAAGCCGACGTTCTGTCTACCCGGAGGCGGTACCTATTTCCGTCGCAATAAAACTTGTAGGAGGTCTTTTTTCGAGGAATTTAATTAACTGCTTGAGTAATACCGCCGTTTGTTTTAATGTTTAACAGCCATCCTTTTACCGCTACCCGCCTGGTTTGTTGTCGGCTTGTTCATCGCTATACAACGTACAGATTAACTTCTAGTCTCATCTTACGCGATGAGTAGGAAGGCGGAGCAAAGTTTAGAGACTAAGAGGAGAATAATTTGAGCGTGTAGGCGGTGTAAATCTGAACGGGTATTGCCATCGTAATGACCATAAAATCTTCAGCGATTCTACGATCAAATTCCTCCCCGCAGCTGACAGCCGAATGCCGCAAGCTAACCTGCGACACTCCTTGTTAACCAGTTTTAGCGTTGCTACAACACTACAAAATAGGTCCACAGAAGTACACCCCAGTGATGACACTGATGTTCTCTCCGAGTCGTTCGCTCAGACATCGTTATCCTCTCGTAATGATGGCTTCGGGTGCTTGTTACATATCGATCAAGAGACCAAGTAGAGTTGCTAAGATAGCCTAAGACCGATTATCACCGTCGTTCCTGCTCATTGTCGCCGTCAAATTTATTCTGTCGGTCAGGTTCTGAAGATTCCCTAATGCTCACATTTCTGTAGCTGTCTACCCATACTCCTGGGGATAATTAGTCGTAAGTTTAAGCTATATGAAAACGAGGAATAATATCACCTTCGGGGTCGGCGTTATTCTGACCTCGGAGAAACCAGAATTTCCCAGGGCGCGGGACGCTGGGGAACTTTTCGAAGAGACGTTTGATGGGGCGTGTCATAGAACCATGCGCTGCGGAAAATTGAACTGTGATTCATGTGCTCACTCAAAGAAGCCCTGCTCAATCTCATTGATGCCTGGGGGTAGTGCAGAACTATTGGCCCTTCCATGCACGCGATTGCGCCGCTCAGATTGCGACAAAAAAGGAAATAAAATCGGCCTGAAGCGGTCCCGATCACAGGCAGCACCCGCCACAGATATCCATATCCGGCCCTAGTCGTGCTTCTGCTGCAGAATGGACCGTCATAATGACGCACTTATGGAAAGAACAGAACTTTATTTGACGTTCATCTCGTTCGGAAGACCCTTAGGAGCTCCAACTCTCCGCCAGAATGGCAGACACCCAAAATACCATCTAGAAAGGATTTTAACCTCTTATCAACACAAACTTCCTTTCCTGTCCGAGGCACTGGTAAAAAGTGATGGTGATCGTGGTTTCAACTTTCAGGTTTGTGGCCAGCTCCGGAGCATTGAGCGGGGGTATGATTGCCGCGGCACGTGGGAGCCGCCGGAGACATCGGGATCAACCGTTGTGATCTTTACTCCTTCCCTCTACAGTGCACGACATCTGTATCCTATGACCGCCATGCATCGTACGCCATGGACTAAGCAAGCCTCGTCGCTGCCCTCTGATAGAATAAAACCAAAGATTCAGAACAATCCTACGTCTAGGAACAAGGGCAAAGGAAGGCTGCAAGATTCTCCTGAACCTCCCAGGAGCAAAGAGGTAAAACGCCTGGAATCTTTGCTCAAAGGAGTCAATGAATCGTCTGGAACTGAAAAGGACCCTACAGGTGGTTGTTTCTGCCTTGGTATGTTGCGAATTCTCGCCAAGTTACCAGGAACTAAAAATTTCGTCTCATCGAATCTGCAGCTCGGAACCATGCGCTTTCGTCGTATATCACAATCTGCCATTCATGTGGTCTAATACTATGCTCGACCAACTTACCCTACCACTGCTGTCCACATTGCTCCAAAATTCTCCTAACATCAACTGTTCGTGACAAGCTCGTCGCACAGATAGACGCGCAGCTATCCTCGACGATCGCGAAGGAGATCGCAGACAAAGAACGAGCCATCGAAGAGGCCAGGAGGCTTGCAGGTGCCTTCCCTACTCTCCAAGGACCCGTACCGGCCCAGCCACCCGCGTCGATGTCTCTGAGTGTCCACCAAGCCGCCTTCCCGGTCCCAGCACAACAGACGCATAAAGTTATGTCGCTAACCTCGTCTGGACCTGGGAACAAGAAACAGATCAAAGTTTCATCATTCACCACAAGCCCGGTTCCTTCTCGCCCTATTTCACGGAATGAACCGAAAGAGGACGAGGACGAGTTTGCTGGCACTCGTGTACCTGCTCCGGACGGACTGCCGCCCCATGCAAACAGACGACCGAGCCAAGGACGGCCTTGGGAGAATCTGATCAAGGGTGGCATCACGTACAAGCCACCCGCGAGGGTAGACGAAGGTGGCACGGGTGAGGGTGGCCTGAAGTCAAGCAGGAGACGGAGAGGGAATAAGGGGAAGGGGAAAGAGAACGAGGCTTCGGCGGGGACTAGCATTGGGAAAATTGATCAATGAAACCTAGCCATGTTGTAAACCTCGAGGGATTGTACGTACACTCCAGTTACGCTACTACTGGGAGAGGCTTACTGACATCTTTCATCCACGCAGATCTTTCATTTTCGCGCTCGCACGCCCTTTCACGCAGAATTCCTAGATCGAGAACAAAGTCTCTTTTCTCCGGTTTCGTTCAACGATGAACTGGCTCGTTTCCTTTCTGATTCTTCTCGGAAGATGGCCGGCGATGCTTCAGCTTCAGCTTTGACTCGAACTAGAACCTCCAACCTACCTCAGCGCTCAACGCTTGCGGGCACAAGGTCGATTCTACCAATGCCATCGCAGCTTCCTCGACCCCTTCTTGAAAACGCCGTCCGCCGTGCCACAAGTCTCCGAGTCGGGGAAGACTACCCAACTCAGTGATTTCAATTCTCGATTCCCATTTCAACGGATCACCTCACCACGTTTTTCTGTGATGATCAATCATCATCCTCCACGTTCATTCCCCATCCTTGGGCGCTTTCGAAGGCCTCGCAAGCCCGCACCGAATCTCGGCACGCATGGGAATTGTTATCTTGAGCCGGAGAACATATCCGGCTCAGAGGCCACCGGACCCTGGGTAGCGAAGACCTTCGTCTAAGCTCATGGATGTGATCGTGTATGCCGAAGAAGAGTTTCGGAGACGCGGCGATGCCCTTAGATGCTCAACTCATCATAGGAGGCGCTGTCGAGATAATCACGAACGATAGATATGTGCAAACGCTTCTCAGCGAGATGGGCACAAGCTCCAACTACGCCGTAGACCAAGATATCGGCCTGGGAAAGAACCTTCAGGGCTTGAGGGCACAAGGACGAAAGCGATGCGATTTCGACAGTTCAACTGTCGGGAACAGATACTGATATGTGGTGACCACTGCCTGTATCTTCGAAATCCGTTTGTTTCGTCCTTTTCGATACTGGGTGGCATCGGACTTGAAAGTTGAGAGAATTGGAAGAACATTGTGGAAGGGGCTTTTTGCAATTATATCACTAACTTGAGCCGGTTTGGAACACAGGACGTAGAAGTCCCTGGAGAATAGAAGGCATCCTAAGGATAGATCGGTATTAGGCAGGTTCTTGGAAGAATGAGCAACGAACTTGTATCGGGCTTTGAGGAGACAATGGGAGAATTATAAATGTTGAGCTAAAAGCACAGCAGTCCAAAGGGCCAATGGTGAACGGCCATAATGTCACAGTAAACGAGACAGTTTTCGAAGAACTCAAGAGTCTTGAAAGCGGTACCATTGAAGGTCGAGAGTTCGAATAATGTCAAGGGTCGAAGATGACAGGTCTACTGAGACGCAGAATCAAGAATTTCCTTCAGGCTTCGAGTTTCAAGATGAAACGGGAGAGTTCACATATAAAATAAAGTATTAGAGTTCATGAGATAAAGCAAGTAGATAGGCAGCTGGTAAAAAGAAGCTGCATTGAAAGATAGATCTTGAAAATAACATCCCAGCAGATGCGAGAAGATAGGAAAGAGAAGGACGTCAGTTTGAAAACAAAAGACCGAGAGAAAAAGAAGAGAAAATAATAATAATCAGAAACTGGAGTGAGATGAAACACCGGGACACGCCATCAAGGCGGCCTGGCCTGCCCCTCGTCCTCCGCCTCTTCACGTTCGCCCATCCTCAACTCCCTAACCAGATCCTCCAAATGCGCCAGGACATCCTCTCCCATTTCAAGCTCCGTCTGCGTGCTCGACAGCTCCCCCTCGACCTTCTCTAGTTCGCTCGTCAGATCCTCAGCATTAACCCTTGCCCTCGTGTTAACTGCCGACGTTTGGGCCGGGTGAAGTACACCCAGGGAATGAGCCGGCGAACGCATGCTATCTGGAAGATTTGTCCCAGAATGCGTCCCTGAACGAGCACCTGAACTCGGCCCCGCGGACGACGACGCAGAAGCCGCCACAGAGAGCACCATCTGCGACAACGTTGGCGAGCCCTCGTCCGACCGTAAGTCGAACGAATGGTGCGTGTCGTCGAACGAGTGCTCATACTCGTACCCGGGCGGACCGTCCGCATCATCCAGATGCTCGTGATCTGCATGGATATCGAATGGATTTGAATGATGATGGCTGTAGTGCGAACGGTGATAGGTTCGATGGCTCGGATGTAGAGGTGTCGACGTTAGCATTGATCCCGGCATGGAGCGAGGGACGATGAACGGATCGTCCAGCGGCATCGAAGCCGTGACGGAGTAAGGGCTGCTGCCACTTGTGCTGAGGCTTGGGTTGGGGCTGGGTTGTAGATCCACTCGATCATGTTCGTAGTCGGTTCGAATGTCGAGTTCGATGCCATGATCGTCATTCTCCTCGTCAATCTCGTCAGCAATCCGATCGTCGACTTCCACAATACCATGTCGGTCGTCAACATCTACACTGTCGATGGGCAGAGGTGGCGACAGAGTCGATAACGGCCTTTCTGCTCCTCCTGTCCCAGGTGCTAAGGACAGAGCCTGAGATGAATCCGCTATTTGAGGTACGAGCGGAGGCGGCTGATGGTCAGATATCGAAATGACACTGACTGGTAACAAAGGTGTGGCAAGCTCCATCGATATCTCGCCATCGCTGAGCTGGTCATCGAGGAGATCCTGAGCATAAAATCGTCGTCGAACCAGGTTTGAAGCGGGGTGTAAGTCGTTAGCACCGAGATTGGCAGGTGGTTCCAGCGCTCGGTCTGCTTGCATATCCGCCATGACAGCCTCGTTCCAAGATGCATCCACAGGCGGGCGATCAGACTCGCCTGGAAGTGGGTGTTCATCCTGATGGTTGTACAACAGGCGTTGATGGTCTTCTGGAAATGCAAATGCTGCACTTTGTGGGCTGAGATAGCTGCCAGCGGCGGTGCGAGCGAGATTATCTCTCTGATTCGAACCCTGACGAGGCTGAATAGGGTCTGGCGGTGCGCCTACCGTCAGATGCGGCGATATTGTCGGTGCTGGTGATGGTGGTACTGATGATGATGGACCTGATGATGGTAATGACTGCCGGTGGATTTGCGTGGAGCCGCGGACATGTCCTGTCTGATTCAATTGCGTGAGTGGGAGATCGCTTGATGGGGGTCGTGGCTGCAGTGTTGGCGACGGCGTAGAAAGTGACGGAAGTGTCAGTTGAGCAGGGATCTACAAACAAAATTAAAGATTAGATCGGATATCAGTCGAGGTAGACCAGCGGAAGATAATGAAGGCAATAGAAACTAGCAAGTTTGCGGCGCAAGGAGAATACGTAAAGGTCTGGAAAAAGAAACAGATGAAACGCGATCACTCGAAGCGCGAAAGAGCTAAGAAGAGCGAAGCAATTGACGAATAAATATATGCCGCCAATTTCGAAGGCCACACGGTGAACCAGGAGGCCATGAGCAAGCGAAATGAAGGAGCACGCGCAGCTCAAAACCCGTAGTTCAACGGGCGCAAAAGTGAAACGGAAGAACAGGAGACGAATCTGGAGGTATTCAGATTCGTGGCATAAGCATAACAATCTGTTGGCTGCGCTGATGCTGGAGCTGCTGAGCGACTGGTAGATCGCGAAATCTCGTCATCTGGTAGAAGAGCGCCGACGAAGACAATCGCTAGACAAGAGGATCAAGAAGAATCGAATAACGGGGATGTTCGCAAAATGGAACATGATTCCAGTCCGAGTATCAACAACTGCGAGCTAATCCACAGCAGAATCGATTCTTGAGACAGCATTATTGAACCAGATAAGACGTAGGCAAAAAGAAAGGCAAAGGCAAAAGGCCCAAAGAATCTCATTCACCCATGTGTTATGTTCCATGCGCCAGCTCGATAACGGTTCGAGAGAGAAAAGATAAACAGTGACGAGACTCAAAAGCGAAAAGAAGGGGCCACAACGAATGCGGAAAGGCAAGAAGAACTTGAAACTGTGGATCACGCAAACACCTTATCTCGGATGGGCGACGAGAATAAACGAGGTATAAGATGGAGAGAAGGAAGGCCGGTGAAACACCATTCAACATGCAGCGATGCGACAAGCGTCTAGGCCCCAGCAACGCAAAGCTCGAGACGAG
The DNA here is from genome assembly GCA_902728275.1 of Cyclocybe aegerita. Taxonomy (NCBI): domain Eukaryota; kingdom Fungi; phylum Basidiomycota; class Agaricomycetes; order Agaricales; family Hemipholiotaceae; genus Cyclocybe; species Cyclocybe aegerita. Next base: position 155,212 of record CACVBS010000081.1, read on the forward strand.
GACAGGAATAAAGCGAGCCGCGAATGGAACGCAGGAGAGAAGCAGAGAAAGGAAATAAAGAAAGGCCAGATAGGAGATCAGAGGAATGCCCCTGCGATGATGGAACCAAACCTCCTCATCCGCCCTGAAACACAACGAGGAACGCGAGAAGAACCATGAACACCTGGCGTGATAGGGCGCATGAAAAGATAACGAGGAGTTCACACCGAACACTGAGATAAAGACGGAAGAGAGGGGAAAGTCGAGATGTCTGATCCAGCCACATCAACAGTCGCGGGCGCCCGGCTCGTTCTTCTCGCGAAGTGATGAACGACAAGAGACAACCCAACAGCATCCCAAAGAACTGAAGAAAGAGAAGAGCGAGCCAAACTGAGGAAGGCAAATAAACCATGAAGTGCGAAAGGACAAATGGAAGAAATGGAAGAAAAGAATATGGTGGTCAAGGGTTTAAAAAACAGCTGAGAGACGAACCTCCTGGCCGACCTCCGACCCAGCTCCAACCCTTTCGTTAACAGGTATTTGCAACTCAAGTGCCCGTCGAAGAACATCTACCTCCGCTTCGAGCTCGTCTTCCCTTCTCTGAGCCGCAATTTGCAAGAAATGGAGGTGGTCTTGGAGACGGGCTTCTGAAGACCGGAGTCTACGTCCGAATATGTCAGTTGTACTCTAGAGACAAGAGAGGAAAAGACAACGAGAGGAAAAGACAAGCAGCAGTCCATAGAGGTGTCAAGAGAGAAGGATAAGACGAACAGAAGAGCAGCGAATGGCTTACCTTTCGCATTCTTCCTCAAGTTGACGCAGCCTGGCGTGGAGGACATCGTCGTAATTGCGGTCGTTATCTGGAGGTCTCGGCTCTTCCATTCTCCTCATGTCGCGTCTACCTGGCGGTCTTTCTGGAGTTTCTGTTTGTTGGAGCGGTTCGTTCGTGAGTTCCACCTGTCCTTCGATTGCTGGTGTCTGAATCGCGAACGAGATCAACACCAACTTCAAGAGGCAGCACCAAAACCAAAATGTAACCTACCTCCGTCCAGCTGTTTTCCCCGCTTGCTTGAGGCAGAAAACCGGCATTAAGACCCAATTCTCCTAATGTCATTCGTCTCTCCTCCGCGAATCCGTCGATCTTGGTGCTCAGATCCTGAATCTGGCGTTCGAGGATCTTGAAAGGATGTTCCAGCTCTTGTGGGGTTGGATTTGTAGTAAGAACATCGTTGTCATCCCGGAATGAAGAAGGATGACGATTCGAGGGTAGTTGGTGGTTTCGAGGTCGACGATGACGTTGAGATCGCGAGGCGGGTAGTGGTACTGAGGATGAGAGACCGGAAGCTCTGGGAAGACCAGATGCAATTGGGAAAGCTGAATCCGACGTTGTAGTAGATGGCGTAAATGTCGCGGCTGTTGCACGAGCTTGGTGCAACTGCATGGAACAAACCAAAAGGTTAAGACTTGCTTGAAAATCTCTCAGGAAATGCCACGCACCCGTCTCGCAAGGATCTTGATCTCAGCCTCCAGGACCTTGTTCCGCGCTGCAGTGACGTCCAACATCCCAATCATTTCCTCGCTCGAGATCTCCCGCCTCTCCTGACTCCAGCTATCATGCCTGTCATCCGCTCTCCTCTCAGGGTGTGCGCTGTTCAGTGTTGGACTAGCTGCTCTGAGTGACGCCCCGTGCCCAGCACTAGCCACACAAGATTCCAATTCTGCGTCCCGCCTGCTGAGTTTGGCTTCAAGGGTGAGAATATGCGCCTCGAGTACTTCGCGTGTTCGTTCATGAGCATGCTTCTCCGAATCTCGCTCCCGACGTACGGCCTCCAGCATGGTCGCAGTGTATTGGAGGAGGTCTTCAGCATCCGGAGGGGCTACTGGTCGGTGTGCCAGAAGGGGACGGGGCTTGAGAGGAACGTCTGGAAGGAGGAAAGGAAAAACAGGAGGGCAGCACATGGGTGAGCGAGCCCACAAGACACGACCGCAAAACGCACCAGCGAGAGAAGAAATATATATCTGCGAGTGCGGCCACTTGTTGTAATCGTTCGATATCTCCACTGCGAAAGAGAAAGCCCATGAACAACGCGAAGCCTTAGACAAGAGAAATGTAGGCACCTTTCTCGATCAACTTCAACACCGCATCCCTCATGTCATCCCTCTCCTCTTCTTTGATCCTAACGACCTCCGCATACCGATGAACTTTCGCCTTGAGTCGCTCTCTGTCCCGCGCAAGCGCCGCGAGCTCTCTTGCATGCGCCGCTTGTTGGGCGTCGAGCGTGTCGAGCGTCGACAGAAGACGGGTCTGGAGCAGGGACGTCCGTGCGATGTATGCTTGTACGCGAGATTCAAGCAGCAATGTCTGTGTGTTCATAAAAGAGAAGATGAGAAAATGAGGCCAAGAGCGAAGCCGAATGTCCGAACCTCATCGTCTTTCCGAGCAAGGATATCTTCTAGCTGCGTCCTGACTCCCATCTCTAGGCTGACTCGATTATTATAGTAGCTGGTTGTATTCCATGATCAGAGAATGAGCATGACCGCTTCGGCGTGGTGACGGCGTATTCAGCATTCAGGGCAGGGCAAGCGGATTGCAAAGTCCTTTTGTCCAAACAAATGTAATCTCATCGGGCCGCTACCCGGACTCAGTAATGGCATGAAACCTCCATATCGATTTCTTCGATTTCTTTCACTGCTTTTTACCCAGTACCTTCGACAGAAGATCTTCGATAGCAGTCTAATACCCATTCTAAAACCGCTTTTTTTCATTAGGAAAATCACAACTACGTATCACACTTGTTTATATCTGCTATCTACCCCTTTTTATCCAGAACAGCGGCGTAGCTAACCAATGCGACTATCCCGCAAATAAGTCCAACACCGAGGGAAATCTGTCTTACTGGTGTTTTTTCCTGGTCTCCTAAATACGACATAAACATAAACAGAAAAATATATTCACCTCCATAGGTGCATATTCTCCCTGTAAAACAATTGGTTAGCTGGACTCTTATGGCAGCCTTTCGTGAATGCGCACATTGTGTTTCTAATCCGTTCCACCACGACCCTGCTCCAAATGCGACAAGCAGATCCGTTTGTGATTTTTTGAGAGAACCACCTCTGTGTCCTCGCCCGTCTTCCGCGGATTTGTATGCAAGTCGAGTCAATAGATGCATGAGAAACGAGCCTAGAATAACAGCAGACACGCTCAAGAAAATTGACGTGTATCCAAGGATTCGGAAGGCTTTTGCAGACGATGTCTGACGGATGCGGTAGGACGAAGTTAATAGCTGCGCCGCGATGGCTGCTAGAAGAGCCGACTTTCAAAGACCATATCCTTAGCGATCGCAAGTTGGCTTCCATATTTATGAGACGCACCACGACTCCTCCTGCTTGGATCTTTACTTGCCACCCCGCTCTCAAAGACTCTACAACCGGTGGAAGCTGGTCTGTAATAACGCTGTAGATTGTCCCCAGGTCTCTTATGTGACTCATCTACCCTTAATTTACCCGAAATCGCACACAATATTCGTGTACACAGGGTCGCGCTGACGTTGGCGCCTTATGCCCCCCGCTATTCATTCCATCACCAGGTCATGAAACGGAGGAAATAGACTGTTATTAGGGGTAAATAATCTTACTACTTTCTTCCGACGGTTCCTGAGCAGGTTTAGCACACGATTCCCCTTCCCATAATATCTTCCTTTAGCACGTCTCTGATAAAGAACGCGTGTAAGGCCTTTGATGTTGTCATTCAATAGATGAGCTGGCCTGACAGCCTACACCACCCTCACTGCCAATAAATTTATTGATATAGAGAACAGGTGATGGTGTGCGTAGTCAACTGGGGTCCTTTACGTCCAGTCACCATTAAGCGCCCAAGCTCTAGAGCTAACACACAACTTGAGGACAATTTTTCGGGAAGCAGCGTTGGTGAAATGAGCAAATATACTACTTTATATCTACCCGGTAATTTATAGAAACACAAATATAAAGATTGGAGTCGTCGAGATGGTATTTGAAGTCGAACTGTTTTCCAAGTCTCGAGCGTGAGAAGATGCGGCTTGTAACTTGGCGCCCGCCTGGCGCAGAGTAGTTGGCCATCTGCCTGGCCAGCAGCAATTGGCCGTACTAACATATGCCGATACTATGGATGTTCTGCAATTTATTGGGCCTCATTCCACTCGTTATCGGTCATGTCGTTTCAAAACGCGTTTGGTCGACTGACTCTTTCACGTCAGCGTCACTCTCCCGCACCAATGATAGATGTCAATGTCATGTCGTCCGCTTCCACTCCCGGCTCCAGAACGGGGTATGTACATCGAACGAGGTTGCCAGTTCTTTGGGATCTCGTCAATCACTATAGCTATCTCGTTCGGCGACCTTGAAGGCCTCATGAAGCTGGTATTCGCCATTCCGAAAGCACTCCATGAGACAGCCGGTGCCGCTACGGGGTGACAAGAACCGTCGAGATTTGCTCGGGGAGCTGAGGATTGTCGAGAGGCTGTGTTAGTACACAGGTTTCCCGGGCCGGCCGGAGGCATGTTCTCCTGCCATCGCCACACCAGCAGCCATCGATTCTTCTTGGCTTCTTTTTCCCCACTCCAGCTCGCTGCTGCTTCAACACTGACGAACTCGGTGAGGTTACCTCTGCACCTCTCCGTAAAATGGGCTACTCTGGCATTAATTTTGTTTTAGATCCGTTTCTTCAACGTTCAATGCCACCTTGTAGTCGGTCACTGTCGACCCACCACCTGGAAAGTTGGATCGGTGCATGCGCGAGCTCTCTATGCATAGTGGCTGTAATATTCAAAACAAGGTGCGATCCAGGGATCGTGCTCGGCTGGACCGATGACCTGTTGTCCGCGTTAGCAGAGTGCTCTGAATTCCGTTTCCCTAAGATGAAATTCTCATGAGCTCACGTCGGCCCTCCATACCTTGGTTCGTGTCCTCTGATGATAGTCTGCCTTGGAAGGATCGAAGGCCGAAAATCGAGGTATTTCCTGCCCTTACCAGAACTGCCCAGTATTCACCCACCCTCGAAGAACCGAGAGACGAAAGAAAATCTAATAAGTACCTTCACAGTTCGCATTGTGGGGAACCACAAGGGAGATGAGATGGGGACGGAATCATGGCGTGGACGAACGTTCAAAGCCTCCGACACCATGGTTAGAGCCACACCACAGGCTTCAGTTACAGCATGGCGATAAGCATCCATCGATGCCGTCCGTATCACGATGAATGGCCATCTGAGGCTAAAGTCAAACGTCTCGACCCAAGAAACAATAGGAAGGTCAGCTCTCGTTTCACTCTGATCGATAGACAAACGCTCGACACTCATGACCTACTCGAAGTGCATGTAGATGGGGCGGATGAGAAAACAATTGACTCTGCCTCGTTCTATCGACACGGCGAAATACACCTGGCGCATGTTTACCGCATGTTCGGGGCCCCATCAAATCTACGTACTGTCTCAAGTCATCTTCTCTGAGTAATGGGCTGTGGCGCGTCATGCTCAGGTACCTTGGTGTACTTGTGTTTATTTCCCCTTCGAGGTGACTCGCAGGGGGGCAAAAAACTCCGGATAGTAATTTGAAGGGCATCCTCTGACTTTCGCTTCTAGAAGCTGTTTGGCTTTTTCATGGCCAGAGGAAATCATTTGCAGGTGCGCAGCGTAGCGGTGGATCTCGAGCCTAGACCTACATACCCCACCTCGCGATCGAGTTCAACGTCAACGTTCAACCTTCTCACTTCATCAACCTTGAAGCTTCTTTGTGCGTAAGCGAGACTCCAGCTGTCTTCTATCGCATAATCGTGCAATCGTCTGTATGATCCGTACATCCGTACCCAGCGCATTTGCGATTATCTCCCCCGAGCACAGGATCGGATGTTAGAATATTAGAAGCGAGAGAAGTCCGAGAAAGGAACTTGATCCGTGTCGCCTATTCCCCCAAGAAATCGAGAAAGGGCTTAAAACTCAATACCCGCGCGTACGCACGCTCTGTAGGACAAAATGAGTGGGGTTTTTGCTATCGGTACCGATCTCCTCTCTGGACTGTATTCCTTTCCTTGCCCTCAGAATGCGGACAGCACCTTCGCCTATTCCAACTACCGAGGTTTCAATGATATCCCACGAGCGATTTTGCTCTCTTCTGCATAAAAGCCTCAATTCCTACCTGTTTCTCAATCCGACGGCTGGCCGAACTGCTGCGTGCCGAATGTATGAGGCTCCAGCGTCTGGAGAACAATCCAAAGCGTTTACTTCGCACAGAATCTATAAGTACTTACGTTCTCCTGATCATACTCTATTAGGTTCTTGAAGACCCTGTCGGCAGGAGATGACACCCAAACAGGTGCGCAGGAGTTAACGGAAACAGCCGCTCTATGTTCACTCACGTCAATGTAAGCCCGGTTCAAGGAGAGGTAGGGCCTAGACTAATGACATCGACCGCGAAGTACAGGTTTAGGCTGATATATCCCTTCCGTTTTCCTGTATTCAGCCTTGCTTCGTGTGCTAGCGGCACGACCTACATGAGCGTCATTCGGCGAAGTACTAGTTACTCTGTAAATCCGAATTGAAGCAAAGTATGATGATTCAGCTGAATAAAGCCTCCCTTCGTTTTCCTTGACTACGGTCCTAAATTTTGATGAACCATTCCATCACGCCTTGACTTAGGATGCGGAGTGGCGGGTACTGCCCTAGGGCGGGCTATCAAAGACAGGACCTCATCTGCCCGATTTCGAATGGACACCATATCGTGATCCTGCGCCTGTTCTGGGTATACTCGTAACTCAACTGGCAGTGGATGATTGATGCGACGCTTTTTGACCTTTCCCCCTTCGTTATGCCCGAAGACGGGGGCAGGCGTCCCTCCCTGAGAGCAGGGTTTCTGCCTGCCCCAGCGGATTTTCTTTCATCACGGACATCAATAAAAAAAGTGAGGCAAGGTAAGCCAAGGGAGTTGGTTATAGAAAGCTTAGCTGACGCGACCCACCGAAGAATATAAATCTTTAAGCATGGAGAAAGAACACGCGTCTCCCGCTAGGCATGATCCAGGCGGACGGCGCGCTCGAATCGGTCCCGTCCAACTCGGTATTCTAGGATTCATCGATATGCCAATCGCGGGAAATCATCCTAGAGAACCTGGCGTAGAGTTGTAATGGAGCTACTGGTGACCAGGTGAGCTCTTTTAGCACAGAAAGTTGCATCTTTCATGACGATGCGAGAAGCTGTAGTGTTTCAGTTGCTCATTATTCTCGGGTCCATTCCTTACTTATTTCGAGAGCATCTTGTATTAGAAACACGGATACTTAGCGTGCACGCCTCATGACAGGACACCTGTGTAGGTCACATTGCGCCACACGTTATGGACCAACGGCGGAATCTTTGAGTCTGAGTAAGCGCGGATTTCGAAGCTGGCGATTTCGCCCCAGAATAAACCTACAGCTCTAGTAAAATTTTGGCTATTCTTCACGTTGGATTCATATTTAGTTTCGTCGTTTGTAGTCAACCATTTTACAAGATCGATTGGACGTCGATTATTCGGCTATCGTTCCGTTCTCCAGGTTCTTTGGGAGTCGTCTTGCGGCCTCAATTTCACGGGCTCCTCCCGCAAATTTTCCGCTTGGAGAAGGAATAAATACCTGATAGTGCAGAGAGGTGTGGCCATACGTCTCTGAGGATGAGGTTACCCCACAAAAGATATTTGATCAATATACTCACTCAAGGAGGACAGAGATCCGGGAAGCCAATGGGGAGGATTTTGGGTCGACATTGACTGCACCCTAACCACGAGCTCGGTGGCTGCACTACCCTCATGGTGTATTGTTTCATGACCCTCCCATCATCTGAAATCACCGATGAAATCAAGAGGCCCTCGGTGGGTGGCTTGAGGTGTCCCAAAATAGTCATCTCGAGTTATGACATCCCTTGCCGTGGGCTTATCGTCGCCGATGTCCGTTTGTCATAACCCCGACTTGGATGGAATGCTGCCGGAGATGATGTGTCGGCGTTGGCTGGGCAAATGGCTCACCTTTCATTAAATATTTCACATTCAAAATCTATACCTCAATCAACGAGAAGAGACCCTCACGCAGACCTCGAAAGCACCACCAGGCAGGCCGACGAATGTAGGTTCTCTATTCCTGGAGCATCAGCGTCGATCCAGCGGCAGAATCGCCACTCACAGGGTGCTTCAGGCTCGCTGGCAAGGTCCTAAACGGATTCAGTCCTAGTCTATCAATGGGGATGATCGTTGACATCCCTAGTAGCTTCTGGCCGGCGCGAGAACCTTATATTGAACGGTGGCAATGTCAATGGTGATACAAGGCCCTTTGCTCCGCGGCAGAAATATTTTAGCAATGGAAATTGAATGAGTCGAAGGCTCGCCACTCTAGCGTCCAGGTTTTTACCGAATTTAGCGAGTAAATTTCCGCGCTGACGAAAACTTGGCCTTGAGCGCAGGAGCTCGTTCAAGTTCGAGAATTAACTGCCTCATTATTTTCACGAAGAGTCATTCTTCTCCGATTTCGAAAGCACGCGGTAATATCGCACCGCCGTGTGGGATATAAAGCTGCGATAATAAGGCAAATGGAAATATGAGTTGCAAATATTGGCGCAATGCACCTCTAATGCCTTTCTCTTTTCCACCGAAGCAGGCCATTTGTGGGCTGTTGGCTATCTAGATCCTGTTCATAAAGCTCGGCGAACAGGTCTCCATCATCCACTTTCCTGTTATAGTAAACATGTGTTCGTTCCGAACCTTTGTATCCTCTAAATTTGGGCACCCATGATATTGTGCGTCCCAGAATGTCGTAAGATGAAATGGGCTCAATTTTAATAGAAAAAAAATCTGCTTCATTTCATACCGGAGGCACTGACGGTCGAGTTCTTGGTGCATGAACAAGGTTGGTTTAAAATTAGAGAGTGCTTCAACGCGATCTATGAAGGCACGAAGGAAGGCCTACCAAAGTTTTCTTAGTCGTTTGTGCATGCAAAAGCGACCAAACGGAGACGCACGGGTAGCCAATGGACTCGATGGAGAAAGAGGGTGTATCTTTCAACGTCACTGTCGTTCGTAAGATTGAAATAACGCCGCAGCACATCTGAAATGGATGCGATAACACCGTGCTTGTGGGGTGCTTGACTACCTCCAATGAGCCACCCAAACCCAACAGGTTCTCTTACACTCCGCTGTGGACGAGAGGGTGCGAAGTGAAAGCCTCCTGAGTAATTCGGTTACATCTTCATCATATCCTTCCCAGTTTGGGCCTAGGTGACGCCGCACCGTCAGGCTATCAGTCGACGTAGTGGTGGTCGTGGAGGTCGTGGAATGAAGTCTGGATTTACAGGCGGTTTTCATGTCCGAGAATCCGAGGGCGAAGGACCAAAAATGCGCCGGCGAGAGTGAGACCGGCGTCGATGGAAATTTTCTTGGGACGGAAAGAGAACGAACGGTTAGAAAAGAGCGAAAGTTTAGAGGATAAAAAGACACGAAATAAAATTCCGAACAGAACCATGAAAGAATTTAGACCGTGAAGCCGTGGGATGACTATGCTTCGAACACATTTCCTCGTCGTGTTGATAGCGACCAAATAGCTTACAGGGTAGAAACAGGAGGTTCTCAGGCGTTTGCGCCACCAAGAGGTAGAAATCTAGATCACGGTACATGGGCGCAATTCATTGTCTCCATCCAGCAACCACGCACCAAAGATTCACAGCCATAGAACAAGATGAATTCGGGGGAATTGAAGCAGGATATGTAGTGACTCCTAAGTCCAGTTCCGAGAATGAACTACACTCCCTTCTTCGATTACAAAGTACATAGACAGCAGGAAATGTATCTTCCATACGGGCCGCTGCTAACCTTGCATATGCCAGCGCGATCTTGGGTGAAAGAAATTGGTCTCCCTGCGTGAAAGGTTCAAGTTTCTGGCCGTAGCGAAGGCGGCCTGAAACCCAAATATCTACCCCCCAGGTGAACTTTCGTAAAGGTTCGGCGATTTACCCGGCCGCGCTTATATACCCGGCTACCGCGCACGGACCATGTCTGGGCCCATATAGTCGGAGCTTGAATTTTTTTTTCTCTTCTTTACAGTCATCTCGTCCATCCGTTGTACCACACCGCTCCGAATCTGTTGGGGCTTCGACGCTGGAGGGACGAGTAGACAAACCTCCTGGGGCACTCTTCTGGGCATGCCGTTCTTCGTTTATCCCACTGAGTGAGCGGCTAATCAGAATTGGGTACAGTTCTCGTCGTTCTTCTATCGTTTGTTCGTATCCTAGCTTCTGCCCAAAAATTTGCCGTCATCTCGCTGTCTATACCTCGGCTGAAGTCTACCATCACGGGTTACTTGAATTATCCGTCTCCTAGTCCTCTGTCGAGGAGCTGTACCGGACATCGAAGCCTACCAAGATCATGTGGGGTTGTTTACGATCTCGACTCTCGTCCTTCTGTCAGGTTCGACGGCGCAATTTTGACCACACCCCATCCGCAGCTGAGGTCTTCCTGATCGATGACGAGACTGAATGAGTTCCTGTGTTGTGTCTGTGTCGCTCAAGGTCAATCGTCTGAATACATTTTCCAAGAAGGAAATGTGAAAGGTATCAGCGGGATCGGCTCGCTGCGGCTGTCATACCGGCTCGGGCTTGTGCATCCCAGGTGCTCCCCTATGGATACGTCATTCCTGTTCCGCTTGTTGACGATGCTTTCAGACGAAGGTTCCCTTCTAAACTTTCACTATCCCAACAATTTCCAGAGATAAAGTTGCGATTTGGTGTCGCAGATCTCGAGAAACTGGGTACGCTCCAAATTCCTCCGTTTGGGCCCATTTGATCGTCCGCGATCTGGCCGGGAAAGAAGGACACACGACCCTTGCCACGGAGATAATGCACTTGACGGGCGAGTTCCGGACATATCTATGATGATAGGGAGCGTGGTGACCGAGAGTGCGGAGGTACAGAACCTCGTTGAACGGGCATGGCACACCTATGACCAGTCATGACGTCTCGAAGACCAAGCTTTGGGCTCTCACTTCCCTATTGCTGGGATAAGAGTTCTACTCTCGGTTTGCGCGGTCGAATGGACGATACGAGGTTGACTACCGACGCCTAGCACCCAACGCGATAAATGAAAAGCGCTTTCCGGGTATATTAGATGTTTGGAGGTTGCGCCTATCTGACCGGACAAATGCGCACGGGACCCCGACTAGAAGTGCCTTTGTATTCCGAGACAAGGACAAGCCCATGACGAGTTGCACTGCTATGGAGAAGAAGCCCGATTCCCCGTCAGCTGTGGGCCTGGTGGCAAAGGTAGGAATACCGTTCAGGGCCTGAAGATGCGGGTTATCACAATTTCACTGGTGGAACTTGAAGACGCCCAGAAAAGGGAACCGGACATAACACGGAATCTAGATTGTGGCACTCCGAGAGATAATCCCAAAAATCCACGCCCATTCCCTTCGCGATTTGAGACCTGCTGGTGATATAGGTCCCAAACAATGGTCATCTGCATGCGCTGGTGGATGAAAACGAGATGGGTGTTGGCCACAGGCGGCATGGATGGGCGCGCTATAATTAGCGCGGGATGTCATATGTCGGGGTCAATCAGAGTTTGACCCCAAATGTATCGGTCCCAATCTCGCCAAGGGGTGAAATTAGTCCGTAATTCGCTGTATCACCGGAACTCTGAATTGAGAATCCGTTACGATCCTTTCATGCCGGATATACCAACCCTGCCAGTTGAAACAGCTAGTCCTTCTTCGTCTCTCGTACCTTTTTCGGGAGGCTAGCCACGAGATTCTCTTTTTATGCGCTAAATAAGAGTCCGTCAACACCTTTCATGTCTCGGTTCGTCTCATGCCCGCTTCGAGCCTTTGTCCTTGCTCTCCAAGCCTGAGTCTTGGTCGACGTTGACCCAGACAAACTCCGACACGAAATGGACACGTCTCGGACACCCCTCAGTCCTGGAGGCGGCAAGCGTCGCCGAGAGTCGTTCTCTGGCGAGCAGCTCCCGGTCGTACCTTCGTCGCACCCGCCTCCTCAGCAGCAAACGTCTCTTCCTTCCATCCGCCAACTTCACCCCTACCTTCCCCCGTCGTCCTCGTCGACTATAGGGATGGCCCAGGCGGGCTCGAGCGACTCTACGGCATACGGATATCCGAGCACCTCGCACTATGCACTCCACCCCGGCCAGATGGACACGAGTACTGCACATGCATACGGCGCGTCACAGCGCGACCCGGGGATATTTGGCGCTGGTGAATCCGAAGCAGATGAGCTGGATCAGCATAGTCCTCCCAAGAAGAAGCGGCGAAGGCAGGCATTGAGTTGCACAGGTGATTACATTCTGCTCTTCGTAATACGTGTCGTTCCGTCGAGTTCTGACTCCCTTTCGTCTCATTACCCTCTTATCGCTTCCCCACCGACTGGCCTATTTTCCGTTGATGATATCCGTCGTGATACCTCATCGCATTCCCAATCTGCCAATGTTCGACCTTGTGATTCATCACGCGGTGTGGGGTGTCATTAGAGTGCAAACGACGGAAGATTAAGTGCGATAGGTGAGCTGGGAATGGATCGTACCCCGAGACTAGTCTCCGGCTGACAGCTCGTCATCATTGCATCGAATCTACGACAGGACCCAGCCGTGCACCCCTTGTACGCGCCGAGGAGAAGAGGCAGGATGCCAATGGCACATCGTCGAACCGGTGTGAGTTTGAGTTTACGGATTCGCTGCAATTCCTTTACCTCACAGACGACTCCAATTCATCTAGGGAGAAATATGCAACGAAAGCCGAGTTCGACGAGCTGAAGGCTCGGTTCGAGCAGCTCGCAGCGCTCGTTCAGCGATTGCTACCTGCGGCGACAGCAGTTCCATCCCCATATTACCCGATGGGCATGCAGACCAGTATATCAGGGGTTATGAGCGAGGCTGTGTCGACATACAACCCAGGGACGTCAGGTACGATGTCTTACACGACGATGATGCATCCTCCGCCTCCTCCCCAGCAGGCGTATGGGCCACACCAGACGCAGCATCATATGGATGCCTCACAGGCACCATCTGTACCTCCCAATCGGTACATGAAGCCTGAAGGAGTACAGTCGCCTACCACGCGTCATTTACAGCCATCCTCACTGCCGACCAGCACGTCGCCCATCATCCCGACATCCGTTCAAAGCCCCTCCCTGTCACGCCATCGCGGTGTGCTTGAAGGCTCCTCTCCCACTGTTGCAGCTGCGGTAGCGAAGAGCTCGCCTCTGTCGCTCGCGTCGATTACCTCTCCCTACCACCCCGAGCACACCCAGATGCAGCCAAAAAACTACCACGCGCAGACGCTCATGCTGGGCGAGCGTCTGCGCCCCGGATCAGAAGACCCAACGAATACTTCCGCCAAGATGCGGGGATGCTCGGAAGTGGTGGCGCAAGCGGAGGCAGCAGCGGGGCTGGTGGAGGCCCAGGTGACTCTTCGGAGATGTATCTCGACAGCGCCGCGCCGACGGGTGTTCCGCCGTCGTCCTTCCACATCCAGCCAAGGCCGGCGCGGCGGGTCAGTGATCCGCCATCACGCTCGTCTGTTGTGAGTCCCAGAACGGAGGATGAGCGGGACCGCATGACCGGCCAGCCAGGAGGGCGTGACCGCTGAAACCGCCGTGAAGGCCAGCGCTAATCGGCGCGTACCTCTTTCTAGGCACCTCTCCTCCTTTTCTTCGGCACCATATTCGCCGATGGGCGTATCAGATGCTCGCAGAACATGTGGACCAAGTTCTGTCTTCTTTCGTTCGAACATGGACGTGACCCAGCCAATAATCCCCGCATTGCGTATAATCTCCATCGATTGCATAATTATACCTTCCTTCAGCGTTCGAATTCTAATCACAATACCTCGCGTATATCCGCTGTTCGCTCCGTCTCCCGCTCGCTCGGTTCTTCTGGTCACTGTCGCGGGGAATCTACCGATAATTTACCATTGATCAGTGAGTACCTCGCTGCCGAGTCGGACCTCAATTCGTCTCGTTGACTTTTGGGATCGATCTGATTGATATACATCCCATAGTTGAACCGCCCCAACTAGTTCCTCCCCAAGTGTATTCATCTTTGAACCGAGAAGTACCTACTCGGTTTTGCCTCATCTTATAGCCATATTCATTCCTACATTATTCCACATCACAATCCAGTCCCTCGCATGTCACTCTTTGCATTGCTTTTTGTGCTCTCGAAATCCATGGACCATTTAATTGCGGCGTATTGGTGCGCCGCTCGCATTCCGTCTTCATGCTCTCATTCTTCTTTTCGCGCCAGAAGCCTACATCGCATAGTTTTATCGGTAGCTCGTTACTATGAACCAATAATTCTTGACTTGTTTAATTCGACAGAAAACCTATCTGCGTCTCTTTCCATCAATCCACTAAGAATGCGCTATTCCATCATATGTATTTTCGTTAGGCTCACCTCTGGCAGCAGTCACGAAAATAAAGCCGCTTATCCCCGGATTTATTAACTTCGAGGCAACACTTCGTTGAAGGCCTTCCGACATCACCCTTCAATTCAACGAAAAGTCGACAATGCTCGACAGTCGAGATTCTCTCGAGAAAGCTCCCTCAACCCCGGACAATAGCCGCTGTGGAGATAACACTCTAGGCCCATTAATGAGATACCGAGAGGGACGGGTTCAGAGATATTCCGTCTAACCAGAAGGTAAATTGACCGGAATAAATCTAGTCCCTACTAAATAGTGGCACTAAGGCTCCCATCTCCGCCTCCAAGTGCGAGGCATGGAAAATGTCGTGGGTCTTGTCCTCAGTTTTAACCCGTAGGTCGCGGGCAGTTAGTTACTTTGGCAAAATTCATAATTGGCTATGACAAAGTACATCTAGAACGGGAACAGACACATACACAAATTCACATTGGATCGTCAACGCGAGATCACATCGTGTCTGGTATGAAGGGCAACGCAGTGCATGAGCGCTAAGCTCAGTGTGAACGAGCGATGACGTCATGCACCCCACAAGCGCCCACGCACCCGCGCACGGTCCACGCAATAAAAAGGGTGTTACTATAATACTGAACGATAAGCAAAACTAACGATTATTTTGTCCTTCCATCCCGTGGTATGCATATTCGAATTTTCCGACTTTCCTCTTGACTCCCCTCACTCTTGTCTCGCGCCTACTCCCAAACCAACCTCCCCTTCTCATCCACACCCGCCTTCATACCCCCACTCACTGCCTTCCCCTTCTTCCTCTCCCTCTCTCGTTCCTTCTCCTGCTCGGCCATTTTGACTTGCTCGAGCTCGCGCTTGTGCTTCGCGAGCGCGGCGAGGCGCTCGGCCTCCGCGTCGGCCTTAGCGGCCTTTTGCGCATCGCGCTTGTCGGCGTTCTGACGCTGGCGTTTTGTGAGGGTCTCTGGGGCCTTGGCAGTATGTGGAGAATGGGGGACATTCCCAGGGCTAGGCTGAGAGGTGGAGATGGTGCGTTCTACGGAGAGAAGAGAAACGGTCAGCGTCCGATTCATACAGGTGGAGTAAAGAATAAGAAATAAGAGCATCAAGAGGAAGAACTAAGGAGTAATTTTATGCCGTAAGACTAAACGATGCAACAACGTAAGGCAGAATTCCAAGTCAACAAAATGAATGGCGAACACATGGGCAAACCAGGTAAATTTAGCAGCAAGCGAAAGCGAACGAAAGAAAGGGACTCACTGGGTCGTTTGCTTGTGACAACACCCCACCCGTCATCTTCCCCATCTGCGTCGTTTTCGCCTCCGTCAGTCGCCACACGTACGTCCTCGTAGTCGGCCCATGAGAACCCACTCGCTGGCTTCTCGTTCGGAAGAGGCTGCACACGCATGACGCGTGCTAGGGTGGGGTAGTCCGAGGTCTCGAGCATGCTGTATGACGGGTACATTGGAAGCATCCCATGGATGAGATGAAGAATAGAAGGGGCGAAGAGGAAGCAGGAAGGAAAGGCGACGTCGGTTATGAAGCGATAAGGGAGAAGAGGTGTGCCACGAATTGCGGAGAAACGGACAAGAGTCACGGAAGGAATAGCCAGAAAAGAGCACAGATGACATCAGTTCTGCATGCATGACTTAAATGAAATGAAGTAATGGAAACGTACTCGTCGACTCCAGTTTTCCTGGGCTTGGGCAATAACTTCTCCGCCAGAGTCTTACGATTCTCTCCCGTCCGGTCCCTCACTGATGAATGAAGGAGAAACGAGTCGGGCTGTGACTCATCCTCCGTCGTCGACACGGCGGCACGTTCCGCCACAGGAGACGAATTCCCTGTATTCGAGGCGGCGACGCCAGCATCGCTCGCCGTAGGCTCATCAGCGGATTTGGCTGAAGCTGACGAGGCCGTCGCATCCCGGCGTCGAGACCCTACGCGCGTCCACGAGCCATCTGTGTCGAGAGAGGTGGTGGACAAATGCGAGGGACGGGTGAGTTGGGGAGAAGAGGTCGACGGAGTTGGCGCACTCGGGGTTTGAGCTGGTGCTTGGGTGCTAGCCGACGGCTCCTGGGGCGTTTGCTGGCTGCCAGCAGCAGGGCGTTTCGCGTTCTTCGACTTCGAAGCTTGAGCTGGCTTGACTGACGCCTCCGAGAGGTAGTCCACTGTAGACGAGGCACCCGCTGGAGAACCATGTGGTGTGTTCGCGCCGGTTCCTGGGCTGGCAGCTGCTGCCTCGGTGCTTGCTGCCTTTCCTTTCTTCTTCTTTGACTTCTTTGCCTTCAGCGCCGCTGCTTCAGGTGCAGAAGCCTCCACTGGCGTTCCCGCATCGAACTGGCCAGGGATGACCTCTGGGAATGGGACAACGTGAACCTCAGGCTTGCTCGTAGGAGCAGAAGTTGATTCCGACGCCTCTCCACCAGCCTTCTTTCCGCCTTGCTTCTTCTTCTTTCCCTTCTTCGCAGCGGTTTCGCCTGGAGCACTGGTATTGGTTGGTGGGCTTGAAGAGCCATGGCTAAGTTGGGTGTAGCCGAATCCAACGGCACCGGCGACAACAGCAACAGTGACAGCGGCTTCAGGTGACAGGAGACTTTGTGCGGAGCCCATTGCTGTCGAAGTTGGAGATTAGAGGGTGTAAGGAGGGTGGACGTGAATGAGGATGGGAGCAAAGGCGCGTAGCCGTTTCTGACGTGGAGGACTGCGCACGTGGTGCAACGCGTATACATGTACACACAACGCGTCACTAAAGCCGAAAGTCCGAAACGGGTTGGTGGTTTCTGTGGCGCACTGTAGGGGCCGTGTGATCTGGTTACAAAATCGCGACTCAAGAGGGAGCGAATCCTTATGTCGCTGAGTGTATCATGAATCTCACAGGCTCCAGACCGTTTGAGACTGGTTTTTATCAACCCCATAATCTGAAATGTAGTGCAATACGATTACTTCATGGCATAGGCCCACTCCGGCCTTCAGCCCTGTCATAACCATCTGCATAGGGCGCTTCAGAGCGTGAAGAAATATTCGTTCCCAGCGACTTTCTTTCTACTCCATAGCCGTCGCTTCCTCCGTCTCGCTCGGAGGGACGACTAGTCAGCGACTAAATGACTCAGGGCAAGGCTGAATAGTCGATCATAACACGAAGGAGCATAATATTGAACGATAAGCATAACTATCGACCTCGGCAGACTTTCTGGGCAAGTCATTAAACAATCTTCAACGATTTCGATACAGAGTCAGCATGACGCCATTCTCTTCGCCCTCTTCAAACCGACGGTAGCCTTCAGGCGCGTCAACTTTTCTATACAGCCTTATTCGCAGACCACGTACGATTACGCCTGCTCAGACCCAGATACTTCGCGATGGCACCAACGGCCGCATCCGCCTAACGGCTGGACAGTGGAGTGGTTTCAATGTCAGTCAATATTTCGGATCGAACTTATCATTAGCAACATTTGAGACGCACCTCCGTGTTAGGGGCGACATCGATGGGGGCGGCAGTCACTGAAATCGTAAGCGAGGCCAGCATAAATGCCACGCCGATGGTAGCAGCCATGGCTTTGTTCAAGTTCTTCAAGTTGGAGAGCATGGTGTAGGTGCGGGGTTGAATATCAAAGGAAAGAGGAGAACGAGTTGAATAAGAACATGCAGACGAGAAGCATTTTAAACGTTTTCTATCCATCCCGATCATTTGAGATTCCTAACGCAGATGAACGCCCACGGAGAGCCATCAAAGTCTCTGTCATACCTTCCTCTCTCGTCTTTGGCTTGAAACGTGCCCAAATTGTAGAAGAATGATAAGAACGCTGCGCCGCAAGCCAAAGCCACTTACATGACAAAGCTTCAGCGCTTGTCACTCTCCCTAAATTTCGATCCTATCCATTCAGATAGAGACATCATTGTTCCAAGGTACTCCGCACCGTTATATTTTCCGACAATGATACAGTTGTTTTGAATACAGGCAAAGGCGTACTTGCGAGCTACGACAGATATTGAAATGATGAATAAATCGTGTTGAATATTTCGCTGACAGTATACTGAGTCACCTCGGGCTGCGGAATAGATGGGCGGGGAAAGCAAGTATGCGAGATGTTGGTCGTTTCTTCGACGAGGATTGGTCCAGCTGCTGCGCTAGAGAAGAGGAAGTCCTGACGAGATTCGGTCAGAGTGTACCCATTCTGGTTGCTACTGTCTCCCACGCTGTTCCTGCTCCATTTTTTGCTCCTGCCACCACCCCCGTTCCTTCTCCATCGTCGTACGTGCACGGGATCCATGTCTCCTAGAATCGGAATATAGACTAATTGTTCTCTTGAAACATGGCGGCTGGGTCATGCCATTGCTCTTCCAGTTCCATGGGCGTCGACCCTCAGAGCTGTGATATGCAATCCTCCTTGGAAGTTGGCACGCCCATCGCCATGCCTTTCAAGCTTAGAACGAGCCCCTCCCCGATCCCCCTTTTCCGATACACGACTAGTCCTTGGTGATTCTGTTTCAGCACGCTCCTCACGCCCGTCCTGCTCCGTCGAGCCGTCATTTGCTTGTCCACACTACAGCGTGAACTTCGAGGTCACTGGTGTGACCTCAAGGAACGCGAGCTTAAGCTGCTCGAGGGTCGCGCACTTGACCTATGCGCGAACCTCTGCCATGCGAATTTCATCACCGACAGTCACAACGAGGCGAAGGAGCTCGCCAGCCACCCAATCGCGTATATCAACACCTTTGGCTCGTACGACATAGTCTACCGCGCCTACTGGGGTTCAAACCCTGCCTCGAAAATCATTGCCGTCCTGCAGGATGTGGTCACCGATAATTCGCTAGTAATTCGCACATAGGTTTCGTTTTGAGGCATGCAGATTGAGTTGGTAATAGTTTGAGCTGCGTCAACACCCTTGGTGTCTGCGATGGTAACGTCGTCGCCTACACCTCGTTCCCTTTCATTGATGTATGTGCTTCGAGGCGGTCATTCTATTACTCTATCTGACTGTCTTCTTATAGACCAACTACTGCGACATATTCTTCGACCAAGCCCCCAGTACCAACCTCTGCTTACTCGACCCCGTCGCTTCTCACAACATACGCGGTGGAACTACCCTCCGCGAGCTTACCCGCGCATTTGTCAGCACCGTCGACGACACCTCCGGTTGCGCTGCTGACCAGGCTCTCTCTGATGCCAAAAAATACAGGAACGCTGACAACTACAACGTGGGTTCAAGGTTGTGGATATTCTCCCGGGGTTACGCTCGTTATCATGCCTATAGTCCTTCACCACTCAAGCCTACGTTGAAGATGTCTGCATAGCCCACTAAGTTGCCTTGTTTTTCAGATATAAAGTGGCCTTCTTTGGCTTGTTGAGAATGGCGACGTACGCTGGGATCAAGATGCCCATGAGCTTAGGAACTCGCCCGAAAAGATGCCTCCATACCGAAACTCCCCTCAGTTCAGGTGTCTATTTGCAGCCCTTTTTTGTCTGACTCCTGTCGGAGCAAACAATTCCTCTCATATCAAGGCATGATGGGTTATGACCGGCCTGGAACCAAAACTCTGTGCGATTTCACAATTCCCCCCTACTTTGCACGGCCGAATCATTTGTAATATACAAGGAATGAATTTAGTACATTGTCGAAGACCTGGCAGAAATACAACGTGCGGAGGCAGCCCATTCGTAATTTGACGAATCTGAGTAGTAGGATCTCTTCCAATATTCTTGGGCGCCTCTTATTGCTAAGAACGACCCCCCGCCATCTTACGATATTCGCTAGCTACAATGCATTTGCAAGAATTAATGAGCAGTTTAAAGGGCAAAAGGGTAGAATTACCTCGCATTAAGGACGCCTGGAAGACAACGGATACCACACCCTCTCCCAATTACAAATATAGGTATTGATACTTCTCAAGACATCTTCCTCGCTCTCGCTCCACATCTTGCATGCCACTCCGAGAGTACTACGGTTGGGCTGTACATCGGGATGGCTTTCTATCTTGTATGCCACTTCTGTGAGTGTTTCTGCAAGCTTGAGGACACCTTTTGGCGGACGGTGGTGAATGCGGTCACGACTTGAGACGGATATTGGATAATCCCGGATGATCGCCCAAGCTGTGAGGAAGGCATGGGCTTGTGTGTTCTCGTCGGACAAGGGTGACTGTGAATCCGAACGATCGCGAAGTGTAGCGCTAAGCGCTTGGGCGGCGCGTTCGATCCTATCTCGTCTATTGGGCGTTGTCGCCACGAGACTGAGCCGGGTGTAGGCAGCCACAACGTTGAGGAGGTCGTAGCCGAAAAGGTAATGGAATGCCCAATCCATTCTACCTTGCCAAACGCCCTCGAAGAACGAATCCAAGCATCTAATTCCTAATTTTTGTTGGTCTTAGAGCAGTCTTTCAGCTTTCGGAGCTTCTGGAGTATATTGCTGAACGGGAAAATCACATACCTGTACTCGTATTATCAAGATCTTCCATGAATATAAACGCCAACTGACGATGCCTGTATGGACGGGTACCGGACAACAGGGGGATGTCATTTTGACCATGCTGCAATTTAGCCCGGAAGACCCAATTCAGGAGTCGGCGACACTGCTCCGGCCTTAACGTAGATGGCTGAACATTGACGGCAAGCAGAAAGAGAGCTTCTTCGTACAAAAGTTCGGCAGCTTGATTGTGGGGAACAATGTCTGAGATGAGAGATGTGCTGGGTGGACGTAGAACCTCAACGACAGCCTTGTAGTATTGCGGCCCAATGACTTTCCACTTCGGTCCCCCTGGCCTCATATCTCCATCGAGATGCAGTCTCGGAAACACTGGGAGGCAGAATTTAGAATCGTCAAATGCTGCGGATATTTGTTGAGGATATGCTGGATACCGAGGAGATGGTCGTAGAGGGGTCCATAGTTGGCCCTCTTCTGGAACCGCCCATCGGGTTTGAAGAAACATTTTGTCTTCAGCAGGACTTGGGAGGAGTAGCTCCGCCGGAGCGAGATCCATGCCATATCGAGATCTATCCACGATCGAGCTTTGACAGGATTATAATCCGGAAAGGCGACTGGAAAGCGCGTTACACCACTTACGTCCGACCGATGTGGGGTACAGAAGAAATTTACCATGGAAGACCCGAAAGCTGTAGCTCTTTCCCACCGCTTTCGAAACGCATCTGCAGGAAATATGTCGATGATGGTGGATTTCCACTTGGCGAAACGGCTAGAGACTTCTAGAGATTGCGCACGAGTGGTGAACAGGATGATGATGGAATATGTAGAAACCACGGCGGTGTAAACAGGAACGGAAACGGAATACACTATAGCGCTCCCAAGGGTGGATGAAATAAGTCGACGAAATAATCTTGATTGGGGCGACTTGTATGGACAAGGAGTCGGGACATTTGCGTTGAATTGCCTCCTAGTTGAGCGAACCGTAAAGATCTGGAAAGCCGGGATCGCCGTCGTCACCAGAAGAAACAGGAAGGCAAGAGAGATCACAACAACGACGGGGACTGTGACTTGACTGACGCCCAGAGAACGCAAGAACTCGGCGAGGCCGAGGAAAAAGAGCACCAAAGCGACCTCGAGGAGGACGGGAAGTGAGGAGAAGAATGTGCCCATCCCCCACTTCTCAATCATCTCTGTTCTCATGCTCAGCAAGCCGAAGTTTTCCTCGGCTGAGAAATGGGCGGGGCGATGCTGGTGCTCGCGTAGCCATTGGGATGCAACAATACCGATAAGCATCGTGGTGAGGCTGACAACAAGGCTAAGGATCCAGAAGACGTTGACGGCCACTGAAGAGGGAGAAAAGGGGATGGGTTCATCACCGGGAAGAGGGGATAGTGTTCCATTGGTGGTGTTGTCGAGGCGCGCGACTATGCGCGTGAGGAGGATAACCGTTGTTTCGTTGGGATCTGGCCTCAGGTCCTTGTACGACTCGATGACGAACGTGGTCACAACGGCCGAGAAGAGCGAAGCCTAATGCGATACTTGAGTCGTGTGGGCACAACAGCGGTACGGCAATCGAAAATAACATACAAAAACGAGGACGTTGTGGACCTCCCCTTCCCAGATCTTGCATTGTGCTGCATCGTTCTCCTGCAGGGGCTTCAGAAGGTCGCCCCAGTAGTCCCTCGTCTCTGTCTTTGGAAGGTGATGCACCTCATGGGGAGCACATTCGAGCCTGAACAGTAGATTCAAGGGAGAAGCAACACTCACCTCGTGCTCCTTGCTTTCCTCGGCTCGTGAGCCAATTACCGTTTCACTGTCAGTAGTCGACATGTCGACGAGGGAGTCATCTATCCCTTGACTCTGAAGACTCTTTATGAGGGAGGGAAGGACAAGCGTGGGGATCGACCTGACAGCGTTACAGCCTTTTTTCCTTTGAGACGATCAGAATATCTGGAAGTATACACAGCATTGAGCCTCTAAAATTATGCCATCATCTGTCATCATCGGTCTACCGTTCAGCGAGATCAGATGATACACAGCGGGTTGAACGAAGAATCAGTGGTGGGGTGAATTGAAGGATTTTCTTGGCATTAATGGCGTTTTCGGGCTGGCCCATTTATCACCGAGAGTTAACGGAGAAAAAAAAAACTGAAGGCATGGGATGCGAACTTACCAGCATATTCGTCTATATACTGATAATATTGCATCTTCGTTGCTATCCTGAACTAGCGCCGAAGATTTCCCAGAGCCCATGGAATGTCCACGGAAGAGCCTTGCATATCGAACGCGTTGGGCTCTCAGAGCTAGATCTAGGACCGGGTTAGGATGCATGACGCAAAGAATAAGGTCATGCGACCAGACTCTGGAGACCGACAGCAGAAGGGAAACGAGGTTCGGTGAACGCACATATCTTTCAAGTAATTGGCAACCTCCCAGGACAGTTAGGGGCAGCCAGCGGGCTGGGGAGGAGACAAAAGCCGTCTTGAGCATAAGCCTATGTCACAAGCTAGCCGCCATGATGAAACAGAAGAGAACGGCCGGCTGAGAATCAGACATGGAGACAAGAAGGAAAGTATAGGTTGTAGTATGACAACAAGAGGACAGGTAGAAGCCGAATAAGAAAGTGACTGAGATGATGAGGGGAAGACAAGGAGCGAAGAGCACCTTCGGCATTATCGGCGAGACTACGGAAATAGCCGAATGATATTCCCACACACTTATAGCGAAGTCTTCTTCCTGAGACTTTCTCTTGAGCTGCAAACCAACAACAAATTGCAGGGAATATCGAATCATCGAACTACGTAGGTGTATTACTCAATATCTTGCACACGTATCCCTTAACTCCTCTCCCTGCTCAGGAGGTAAACAAATGAGCTTCTTCTGTTTTTGGAGGATATAGTTCAGGCCCAACCCAACTTCGGTACTCTTCTCTCCTTAATTTGGTCCACATCCAGCTCTTTGACTCCATTATCAGCTCAAGCCAGCCTGCTACGACTGTCAATCGCCATCGTCACAAACGTTGTTAATCGCGCGATGCGTTAATTTAACACCGCATCAGCGAAGGCAGCAAAGCCCTCAGCCCAGTCCCATAAGTGTCGCTGCGCACTGCTCGCGCTCGATCCTCGGTATTGTGATCGATATCTGGCATCACTTCCTCGCCACCATGTCACCGATACTCTGAGACGTCCGACAGACCAACTCTGTCTCTGATGAGTAAGACACCCCACACAAAGGTCTCCTCCCTCGTCCTACGTCTTTGATTAGCCCTGGCACTCTTTCTCTGAATAGAGGTGCGTGGCCACGGTTCGATTTCGACCGCTCTCAGCCCCAACCATGCTTGTTCCACGTCGATTTCCCTTCGATATTCTCATTGCTCCTCGTGTCGTTCTCTATAATTCGATACATTAGAGGCGTTGCGCAAAGCCAGCTGGAGCCAGTGGTGGCTCAAATGCGTTGCGCTGAGACCTTTAGCCAGCAGAACCTGAATACCAGACTGATGAATGCCATATATTAATATTACTTACATCTCTCTATAACCTCATATTTGCTGGAGAGCTCCACGCGATATCAGTCTGTGGGGGCGGTTGATCAACAGTTGATCTCGGTTGATATTTTCTGCTGGCTCAGTTTCCATATATAGGTTAGTTTCTGGAGATTGCCGTACCTGCGTGGATGAATACGATGAGATACTTGCATTGTCATTGAACTCCCCTGGCATCCAGACATACATGGCGCAATATAAGACTAAGCTAAAAGCATAGTCGCCAATTGGCCGCTACTGGCTACATGACACAGCGCAACGTTTTTGAGCCAGCACTGGCTCCAGCTGGCTTTGCGCAAAGCCTCTATTCTTTCCCGCGGTTGGCTGTCGCGATCTGCTTGTGCACGACCTGATCGCGCTTGTGATGACGGGGCTCTTTAATTCGGGCGGTTCAATTTCGCGCCTTCATCATCAGGACTTGGAGCGTGGGATGAATTTGTGGGCGGCTGGGCTTCCGAAGCCTCTGCGAGGATGGACAAATAAAATCGAAGAGCGGGAAGAGGTAGACAACTGGCAGTCTGAGAGTGACTGGGTAGAGGCTCCGTGTTGAGGGCCCCTTCAATTCGACGTAGACGGGAAGGACATTCATATGCATGGTACCTTTGTCCCGATATCTCTCATGTGGCAGCGGAGTATTCTGCAGGCTACTTGGACGTTGTACGGGGGGCAGGGAAATAACCGTTGAATTCTGTGATTGTTTGGAAGAAAGTCGGAGGAGGGCGTTCAGCTCCGATCCAAGTCACTAATCTCATAACCCACGGCTAGTTGTAATAGACACCTCCTGACATTCCATATAACTACTCGTCGTCCTACAAACTCAGCCATAAATTCCACTCTCGGACTAGCCATCAAAAACAGAAGCATCCTTCAACGTTCAACCTCGTTTCCATCCTTCGATTAGAAGTTTAAGATATCCTCGCGCAGCGAATGATATAAATCCTAATGCCTGCGAAGACGAATCCAATCAGTTACTACAACACTTTCCACGCAGAGTAACGAACGTACTTGCGTCCTGAGCAAACAACCGGTTGGAGTCGCCGCTCAATCAGGCGACGACACACCACGCTGAAAGGTTACCGCCCTTCTCTTCTTCAGCAGGGATGACGCCGTCGTGTGGCTTGGGTTTGTTGTTGGTAGTAGAGATTTCAATATTGGTGAAGGCGTCCATTGTATATGTACTTTGGTGTTGGTAGACTGCGTTTCGCGGTGCTTTGTATAGTAGAATATGTGGTTTGGTCCTGTAGATGTGGCGAGTGAACGGGGGCGCTTTTATACTACGAAAACATCCTAAAATCGAATCCTGCCACGCGCCGAGGACAGCCAAATGTGCATCCGAAATTGGACGTGCGCGCTCGCAGGTCTACCCAATACACGCAGATTTGTCATATTTCTCGTTGAAAGAAAGCGCCTTCCAGCCACGAGCGCTTGAATGCATCCTCCGTTGCTTCGTATTATCAATCCCTGTGATTGTGTTCCTTCTCTCGCTGAATTCGTTCGGCGGATACCTTTCTGCGAAGTCAATAGACAGGAACTCGAAAGTCGCGATTGCGAGCGCGTCTCAGTAATCAAAGTGACAATGTATTGATCAGCGTGCGGCTGCGTATATTTATAAAGCATTTATAAAGTCAGCTTGGCTACTGCGGCTTGTCCAAAAGTGGCAAGATAATTAGCGCCGGGGCTTTTCCATCATTTAGGTGGCGTACTACTCCATCAGTTGAGCTCGGCCAGTAGGGTTCTGGTCGACGCAACCCTGTAAAATATATTTTCGCTTCTATACCGCTTGACTTTCGCCCGCCGGAGACACAAAAGTCTCTACGGATAATTGAGGGAAGTTTGGGTGAAATAAGAATCGTAGATATTTCACGTACCATCACACGCCTCTCGAAATTTCCTCCTGAAGACTTTGTTGCTCGGCTCTAATCCAATCGATTACTTCCTCGTTTAAACCCCCTAGTTATTTATCAAAACGTCAACGACGTTCCTGCCCAGCGGCGTGTGTTGAATTGTTGAGGATGGCGGCGTATGCTGCAATCAAGACGCCCGAGAGCCTCGAAACGGCCCGCGGAATGCTGGTCGTTCTGCCTGCGAACCTCTCTCGATATGCCCTAACAACAACGGAAGAGCAGGACAGGTCGTAGACGTGGATATACCCACTTTCTCGTCCTCTTGGAGGGGAAATCGTCTGACCTGAGCCCCAGTAGCGCTCGAGAGTGGACTGGAGAACCGATAAGGTATCCCGCGGGAGATCACGTAATTTTGGGAAGTGGCGGAGATGAGCTCGTTGGCTTTGAAAACGGAATCCAGATATTCAAATTGCTGGGACTTCACGTCTAAATATTCCCAGCAGATCATCAGTGTTTCGTTCTCGACGAGTGTAAGCAGATTCATCCACGTACCCTGTCGTTCCCAGTCAGATAACATGAGAACCTGCCTTCATAAGCCTTCAGGGACCCGGCCCCCGACACAGTGAAGGGATTTGGGTGGCGTATTTTTGAAGGTTTGAGGGCGAGCAAATGGGTGATCATAGAGAAAATCCCTAGTACGGTAGATCAGTTCTGCTGGTCCAGTAGGCGAAAACAAAGCTTGCAGATCGAATGCTGATGAGGAGTTCGAAGGGCCCTCGAGACGAGCCGCGATGAGAGCGAGGAGTTTGGCTGCAGGTTTGTTAGGGTCAAGCTTCAAGTCCTTGTACGATTCGATAACGAAGGCAGTCACAACTGCCGAGAATAAGGATGCCCGATCTTTTAGTGAGAAGTACGGAGAAGGAATCGAACACCTACAAAAATAAGGAGGTTTTGCACCTCGTCCTTCCGTGAATCGCACTGTCACTTTCTCTTTCTCTTTCGGAAGCCGAAGCAAATCGTTCCAGTGGTCGTGAAATGGCTTCTTGGGAAGAGCATATTTATACAGAGTGCCACACTTGAATGCAGTGGGATATTTGAGTCTTGACGAGTCATTTGTTCACCAACCTCAAACTCGCCCCTTCTCTAGCTTGTGCGTTTCCACGAACATAGGATCCCGGCTCTCCTTCGGCCAATCCGGGAGTATCTGGGCTCGTTGGCGTCTCAGTCCAAGGTGAGTCTTTGCGGTAGAAAGAGGGACAGATTCACGTCTTGGTGAAGAAGACGAGTAAGAGGAGTATAAGAGGAATGAGGAACGAATTCACATTCCATTAAACGTAATGTTCGTTGAAAGGGGCGCTCCCGGCACGTGGTTGTACGCGTAGAAGCTACGCGTACTATATATCTCGCGTGTCGAAAGCGGGCGGCGCAATCCGAGGGAACGCCGCTCCAGAGAGCCGGCAGCAAGAAAAAAAGTCAATTACAAATTATATGTTAAGCTTTTTGTTTAATGAACGTCGGTGGGTATGCAAGTGCGAAGGAGTGGAGGGCGGAACTAAGTATCACGAAAAATAAATAACGAAGCCGTCCAGTTTCACTAGAAAGCGTTGAGCAGCCACCTCTTGTCCGCCCTTCTCAGCCCTTCGACAATCTCATCCAACGGGCCTCGCTTCTCGTTGACCAAATCCCTCGCGTTCGCTGTCGACGTTGTAGGGAAAAATGGAATCACAGCATCATTGCAAGTTGAACCTTCCGCTGGCAGGGTGCCGTTCTGGAAGTACAGCCGGACGTGGGTGATGACGCACAGTGAAGCCCAGGCGAAAGAGGTGTGCTAAAGGAAGGACGATTAGATAACTTGAAATGGACAAGAAACTTCCACGACGCACTCCAGGGATGTCGTACGTGAGGACGGCGGATCCAGGGAAAGCCAGTGATGCTTTCTTCGCCCTGAAATTTGCGAAAGAAGATAGGTCAGCTTTTGCCTCACACATTCATCATCGAATAACCCACATCGAAAGAGGTGTCACAGGATCTAAAGTGTTTCCGATGATTAGCAGCGGGAAGCTCGTGTTACCAGAGATCGGTCCTGCGGATAGACGTCAATTTTATAGGGCGACAACCATAAGGATCGCACCTTTGAAGTTGTTGGGATGGACTTTCCAGCCTCTGAAGTATAAAGTTAGAACGCAATCCCGTCGCGAGGGCAAGGGAAGAAGACTTACGAGCATTGAAGCCTGACCGAGGAGACGAGGCTCGAAAAGTTCTCCGAAACCCCGCTGATGGCCTTCGCGTACTCCGCTATTTGCGCTGCAGAATCTGACACTGTCCGGCCGTCCGAGCAGACAACGGCCGCGTTGATTAAGCCCGCATCGGCGGAATCGGCGGACGATGCGAGCTGGTACAGAACGCTTGCATCGCCGTCCTCGAGGGCTTTCAGCCCTACCGCGAGCGGGGCAAAGGTTTCAGAGGGTCCGTACAAGCACCCGAGGACGGTGCTCTTCAGCGTGACAAGGTCGAGAACACCGTAGTTCGGTAAAGATGGGGAGTATGCGGGGGCAGGTTGACGAAGGACGCGCTCGTAGAGTCTGTTGAGGCGTCGCTTGATAGCGGAAGCTGTGGGTGAGTGGAACGCGCAAGCTTCGGGTCCAGCGGCGACGCAGGCTTCGAAGAAGGCTTGAAGGGTCTTGTCAGCGTCAACTACATGGTTGCGCCAATCAACTATCCAAATAATGGCCATCAGCTATTCCAGAACGCCAGGAAAACCCGCAAACAGCCTACTTACTAGAATAATAGCCTTCAAGGTCGAGAAGACCTATCATAGAAGTATAAGCTAAAGCGTTCTGGGAATAGAAGTATTATAAGTACGGACCATCGATGACCAAGCGCTCGACTTTGTCCTATGGTCACGGATATCAGTGAGTGATTGAATACAGAACAGTCAGCTTAGGCCTAGCGTACAGGGAATAGAGCAGCGAATGTCGATCCAAGAACGCTTCCGTAACTAAGTGATAATGGTTAACAAACAGATTCCATGCCTGAAACAAACTTCGACTCACGAAATACCCCAATACTGCAGCTTTTCCCTGCCGTGGGCTTCGACAATCCTGAGCATGTCCCTCGCTACGTTGTCTGTCGTCATATGGGTGATCACATCGCCTTGGCGTTCCCTGGCCAGGCTGCCCAGAACTTGAACTTTTGCCCAGCGCTCGGGCAGGCTCGACCTAGATGTCGCCTCCGTATTGAGGAATGTGGCCCCAAAGTTGAAGGTCGCTCTTTCGAAATCGGAGGTGAAGACACTGATGGCTGGGGTTGAGTGACCGACGCCTGTTATTCAAGCCCGAGTCGAATTTAAAAAATCATAAACGAGACGAAAAGCGAACGAACCTCGAGGATCGAAGCTGACCAAATCGAACTCTTGGCCAAAGACGCCCTGGATGTTGCCTCCGAGAGCGAGTGCAGTATCGACACCACTAATACCTGGCCCTCCAGGGTTAAATAGGACCGGGCCGCGATACCCGGGTGCTCCAGAAAGGCCCAAGGGAGACGGGAGGCGAATTAGGGCGATTGCGGCAGAACCTGCGCTTGGATTCGAGTAGTCGAGGGGGACCTAGGAAATGTGATCAAAGAATTAGGCGGAGCGATATGCTAGATAGTAAAGACATACGCTGAACCTAGCGCACTGCGTGAACTCAGTGTAGCAGCTGACCCAGTTCAAGCTGGTGCTCGGTGTAATCTAGAAGGGTGAGTAGTACTTAGAGCAGCGTGCGCGATGTCATGGGGCCAGACGCACCGAGTTCCAGTCGAAAGCCGTCTGAGCGCATGCAGAAGGGAGATGCATGAGCGACAAGGCGAGAATGCCCGCGCTCAATGAGGCACGAAGGAAAGACAAGTACGACATCGTGCAGATGAACCGAATTTCGGGAGCTCCGATGATTGGGAGACTTGGAGACATCGTCTCGTAATTCCTGCTCTTCGTCTTAAGTACCTTCCCAGTGGCTGATTGAACGCCTTCAATGGGGATAGAAAGCTCGGCGGCGGATCATGTCACATCGGTACAAGAGCCTATAAGAGCCTGGAAGGCATGGCACCCTAGTTTGCATCAGTGATATCATTACAACTGACGGCATCTCTCAGACTCACGCGCTCAAGGAACGTCACACCGTACCCACACGGTCTTGAGGCATCGTTAGACCTGATCGCAGCCTCTTGCACCTGGCGGGTAGAAATCGAGGTACCGGAAGCGAAGCCATCCGCGAATCTCTTGAACTCTCGTTTGTCGAGTTTCACCTCGTCCGTGGTTGTGTGGCGCGTTCCCGTTGTAGAGGAGATCGGTGCCAATGGCATGAAATAGTACCTTGGCGGTTTCCTCTTCCTTCCTTCCTGAAATCTGTCCACCTTGCCTCACATGAGTAGCTGATATAAATAGACGCCCGTCGTACACGGATCTGTCAGCCTATAGCGAATGCGTTGGAAGAACACATACCTTCTGGCCCAAGAGTGGAGAAGATTGGACGGGCATCTTCAATTCGGCTACCGCCGGGACAAATTAATCAAATCTTATCAGATTAGCGATCATGCTGGGGCTCAAACGTTTGAAAATGCCGAGAGGAATGTTCATCTCCCAGATCAAGCTTTCGGATTTCCTCGGTGCAAAATAGGCCCGAAGGCGACAGTCGTTTTCAAGAAGAGTGCCTGAAAGCTCACGAGGAAACGGGAAGACGGGGATCACCATGAAACCCGGCCAAGCAAATGACCTTGCAACGACGCGTTTCGACATTGACGCCCAGTATGCAAAGGCACCTACAGCATGACTCAACAACGATGACATTAGAATCGGCAGAACCAGAAAATGTTCGAAAATTTGACCAAATTACATGCTAATGGTTGAATTATTATACCATGAAAATCCCTCTCCTCACATATTCGACGGCAACGGAAGTTGAATCATTTCCGTTGGCTGACCTTGGCGGGAAAAGAGGCGTCGTCACATTGCAAATCGTGCCCACAATCGGGAGTGTGCCGTTCAGGAAATAGTTTCGGACATGACGGTAGGTGCATTCAGATGGGGTCGTAACCGAAGCATGCTGGTGAGAACGAGGCCGTGTATTCAACGATGGGGTTGTCCAAGCAGACAGAAAGAACGACCTACTCCAGGAGAGTCTTGGGTTAGGAGGACGGATCCGGGGAATGCCTTGACGGCTTCCTTCGCGCTATCAATTGTATCAGGACAGTGGCTCAAAATGAGAGAGAAACAGACGCACGCTGCAAGAGGAGTGATGGGATCCAACGTATTTCCAATGATAAGGAGCGGGTAGCTCGTATTAGCGGTAATGGGTCCTATGTTTCGAATTCCATACCGATCCAAATGACGACTGGAGCAGGGAGAAAGGAAGAACGCACCTTTGAAACTATTGGGATGAATCTTCCAACCACTAAGAGAGATGTCAACATAGCCCGTGGATTATAATTTGAGAAAGCACTGACGAGCACAACAGGCGCACAGCTGCAACCTGGCTCCCGAAGCTCGACTTCATGCTGGCCTGTTTCGCATATTCGGCCAACGCAGCTGGGCTATCCGAAACAGGCGTTCCATCAGCACAATTAACTACAGCTGTAACTTCACCCCCTCGCGGCGTCGCGAGCTGGTACAGAAGGCTTGCATCTCCGTCCTCCAATAATTTCAAACCTTGGGCAAGGATAGGGAAGGCTAGGTACGGCGCGTAAAGCATGGAGAAAATGGTGCTCTTCAGCAGGGCGTAATCGAGGACTCCGTATTGAGGAAAGGAGGATGAATAGGCAGGAACAGGTTGGCGAAGGACACGCTCGTACAAGGCATTGAGACGTTGTTTGATAGCACTGGGTTGAGGAGAGTGGAACGCGCATGAATCTGGGCCCGCGGCAGCACATGCGTCGAAGAACGTTTGGAGGGTCTTGTCGGCGTCGACGATGTCGTTGATCCTGTCAGCTAAATACGGAGAGGCAAAGATCAGCAAGGAGACAAAATTGAAGTCCACGAGATCCGGACGCACTAGCATAATACCCATCGAAATATAACACGCCTGATGTTATAGAGTAAGCTTTCTCTGAATTTTTATTATGTTGGGGTACGTACCGTCGAGAATTGCACGTTCAATATTGTCCTAAACCAAGGTTTACAGTGAGTTCAAGTTATCAGAGCGGATCGTCTGAGAGACGAAATACCGGGAAAAGAGCAGCAAAAGTCGCTCCAAGAACGGTCCCGTATCTACCGATAGCGTAGCGACTGTCAACGCCCGAAATAGATCAACATCAGGACAGAACTTACGAAAAACCCCAGTACTGCAGCTTCTCCCGCCCATGAGCCTTGACGATACTCATCATATCCCGTGCCACATTATCCGTCGTGACATGGGATAAGAACCCGTTGTCTCTACCCTGGGCGAGCCTGCCGAAGACTTGCATCCGTGCCCATCGCCCGGGCAGCGTAGGTAAAGAGGAAACCTCCATATCCCAATCGTTATACCCGAGGCCAAATTCGGCGCGTTCCACGTCGCTGTTGAAGATCGACAATATACGCGGGGTCGAGTTGGCGACACCTGTGGAAAAGAAGGTCGGCCATAGAGCTCAATCGAATTCCATGCCGATGGACTCAAGTCGCACGAACCTCTGGGATCGAACCCGATCACGTCGAATTCTTCGCCAATGACGGAGGCTATATCACTTCCGACAGAGGAGAGTGCATACTCGACACCGCTTCCCCCTGGTCCTCCAGGATTGATGAGGACAGGTCCGCGATAGGAAGGCGAGCCGGCCAGTCCGAGAGGAGATGGGATACGGAGCAGAGCTATGGCGGCAGAGCCTGCACCAGGGTCGGAATAGTTAAATGGCACCTATATGCGCGAAGAACCGAGAATAAGAAGCCAAAAAAAAATGAAAAGGGTGGAAAGGACGTACGCTTAGGCGAGTGCATTGCGTCGCTTCGCTGTAGCAGGAAACCCAATTGAGAGTTGTACTCGGCGCGATCTAGAAGAGAGAAATATCGAATTAGAGAACTTAAGGGAGTCTCGTGGAGAGGCACATACCGAATCCCAATCAAATGCGTTCGGATCCTGCGCTCTCGCAAAGACAGGATACATTAGCAAGGAAGCGAGGCCGCCAACTCCCAAAGCCGACTGGAGGGCTGCAAAAGGAACTTCATTGAATAAGCCGAAGGAGTGCGAGTTAGCTTCGAGGGTTGTCTATCAGCTCGTTCCTCGGTCCCTTAAATGTCACTCCAGAGGTAGATCACCTTCGAGATCCTAGGACAGGGATACCTGGGAGACTCGCGACCGTTAGTCTTGGCATCCCATCCTCTACGGAAGCTCAGCCTGATTTATATGCTACCATTTCTTTTCCACAAGGCATGGAGCTCCAAACGGTGATCAGAAGCGAGCCTACATAGGAATTGCCGACCGTTCGTTCGCTCCCTGTTTGTGCCGACATCGGTTTAAGTACAAGCCTACTAGGCTGTAGCACAGTTTCGGCTCGCGATGAAACATTTGAACATGAGTACGTGAGACTTGGCCCATTTTCTCGCCCGCCGTTTCTTCCACTTACGAGGGCGTCAGAGGCAAATCGACAACATTACGGGGGAAGAAGACTCACTTCGTCGTAGCATGTCTGCTACAAAGCATCTTTGGCCATCTCCGTGTTCTTCGCAGGTAACGATATCGGGAGACTTTCGGTCCCGGCTGCACTGCACAGCAGTATTGCACAGTCACTAGAGCTTCGAGAGAATCCGGGCTTCTTTCACCGTGAGGTAGAGAGGTAGACGGGTCCAAGACGGATCTTCTTCATATCGAGACGCGTAAGACTCGTAGTTTAGGACTGGATTCTGATGCCGTGAACGTTGAACAGAGGGTGAAAAAGGTGACCAACGATACCGCGACGATCTCGACGGAAAGGTAACTTACATGTATATTCTTACGGATCCTGATTGGGTGGACCCCACACTGTAGAGACTTCCACACCAGACTCTGAAAAATGCCATAAGCTTTTTGAAACCTGTTTATTTACGGTGAGGAATAGGAGGAGTCATTTCAGAAAATCCTCGATGACATTGTGCTCCCCTCGAAAACGATGTTACATAGCGAGCAGCCCTCTCATGTCTACATTCCTCAAGTCCTCCGCAATGCCCGTCAACGATTTGCCTCCCCTTTTGACCATCCTTCGATTCGGGGTACCATCATTGGACGTGTCAGGAAACAGAGGGGTCGTGACATTACAAACGACGTCTTCGGCTGGGAGCGTGCCGTTCTGGAAATACCTCTGGACGTACCCCAGGGTGCATTCTGACGGCGCGGTGAACGAGGTGTGCTGAAATTACGTAGTGCCGATTAGGTCGCAGGTTGTACGCAGAGAAACGAGAGGAAGACGAACCCCCGGTGAATCTTGAGTCAGAACCACGGATCCTGGAAATGCCGCAGAGATCTTTTTCGCCCTAAATGTGCCGTTTCCCCGTTAAATTTATTGAAAGGTCAACGAAGGAGGGGGAGGATTGAACGTACATCGCGAGAGGAGAAAGATGGTCTGCGGTATTTCCTATGATTAGCATCGGGTAGCTGGTGTTCCCAGTAATTGGCCCTGCGGATGTGCCATGAAGATCATTGAATACAACTCATACTTGGGAGGATAATCGAAAGTTCCACTGACCCTTAAAATTATCCGGATGGATCTTCCAACCACTGCTCGTTAAGTTAGCCCCATGTATCATCCCGCTCTCCACGCCCAGAATGTAAGCACGCAAGACACCTACCTGCACGCCAACCGATACGACGCCGGGAAACTCGCAAAACTCGACAACCCGCTGATCCTCTCTGCGTACGCCTTAATCTGCTCTGGACCATCCTCAACAGCAGCCGCATCCGCACACGCAATCACCGCAAACGCTTCATTCACCACAGGCTGCGCGAGTTGGAACACCAAGCCCGCGTCGCCCTCCTCTAGCGCTTTCAGCCCTTGCGCGAGGACAGAGAACGTCGAGTATGGTGTGGAGAGAGCGTTGTACACCGCCCGCAGTAGGGTTACGTGGTTGAGCACGCCATATGCGGGCAGCGAGGGAGAGTATGCGGGCATGGGTTGGAGGAGGAGGGAGGCGGAGAGGGAGGCGAGACGGTCTTTGATTCCGGAAGGTGTGGGCGAGTGGAAGGCGCAACGGTCAGGACCAGCTGCGGCACAGCCGTCGAAGAAGGTCTGGAGGACTTTGTCGGCGTCTAAGACGCCGTTGGCGTAATCCACTTGAACGAGAGTCAGAAGAAGTCAGAGAAATTTGGGGTTGGCGCACTGTTGTAGTAGCCTTCTACATCGAGGATGCCTGTACAAGTAAATACGGTGAGTGGCAGGGTCTTGAACAGGGTAGCCAACTAATGGAATGCATACCATCAATGAGCAAGCGCTCGATTTTATCCTAAGAGACACCTTTGGATTAGCGATTCAATACACAATCAGCGATCCCATACGTACCGGGAACATAGAAGCGAATGTCGATCCTATAACCGATCCATACCTACCCAATTTAAAATTGTGTCAATTTCCTCTACGCAACGTCTTCAGAGCCAATAACTCACGAAATACCCCAGTACAGAAGCTTCTCCTGGCCATGGGCCTGTACAATGCTGAGCATATCCCGAGCTACGTTGTCCGTCGTGACATGATTGAAAATTCCGATATCTCTATCCTTCGCAAGGCGGCCTAGGACTTGCATCCGGGCCCAGCGCTCTGGGACTCCGTCGAAAGAGTCGGGTTCCATGTTAAGCGCAGTGGCGCTGAGGTCAAAGGCGGCACGTTCGGCTTCGGATGTAAAGAAAGAGATCTGTGGGGTGGAATTATGGACGCCTATGCGGTGTGTTGGGATAGAAATTCCAACCCATTAGGCAATGAGCTCAATGGCGGCATGGGCGAAGAGAACGTACCTCGAGGATCGAAGCTGACAAGATCGAATTCGGGACCGATAACAGACGCAATAGTCTTTCCAAGAAGGAGCGTATAGTATACACCACTCCCGCCTGGTCCTCCCGGGTTGAATAGCACGGGCCCGCGGTACGCAGGCGAGCCAGAAAGGCCCAAGGGAGAGGGGATGCGGATAAGGGCGATGGCGGCAGTGCCTGCGCTTGGGTCGGAGTAGTTCAACGGCACCTGGATTCCACAGAGTGTGAAGTAAGATGATTGGATAAGAAAAAGGTGTACTTACGCTAAAGCGAGTGCACTGAGTCGCATCGGAGTAGCAGTTGACCCAGTTGAGATTCACGCTGGGTGTCAGCTAGTGCAGAAACCGTTAAACTTACAGTAAGAAACCATAGGCGCCATAGAAATACGCACAGAATTCCACTCAAAGCCCGAGTCCGTCTGCTTCTGTCCTCTTGCATACGGTACCAGGTTGACAAGATGCGCAAGACCCGCCGCCGTCATCGCGGCGCGGATAAAATTACTGGAAGCCTTCATCGAGTTGGGTGAATATAAGAAAGGAGTTGATAGGAGACGTGATTATGACCCACTTGCACACTTTCGTTGCTTTAAATACCAGTCCGATTGACTCGACCCTTCGTTTAAGACTGCAGGCCGATGACAACGCCGCAGATGCTGAGTCAGGCAAGATAGAGACGACCAGGACTTGCGCAGGTGTGCGCAGGCCCTGCACACTTTTAAAGTACGCTAACGATCTCCATGTATCCATACGAAGCTAAGGCGTTCCTCGAGCTCCAAATCAATGCCACTTTTCCTCTCGTCAAGCTCTAGACTCTAGTTCACCTAGACCAGCGCGATGCCGAGCCATAATTGTCGTATGCGTGTTTCACAGTTGGTCGCATGGAGAGAAGTCTGAATGATCGCGTAACCTACGGGCGGACCGGACCGGCTATACTTAAGGATTATTCTCACGATTCGGATTATGCCGACCCGCAGGGATGTCGGGTTTCTCGGACGCTGGGTCACTTGCACCATAACCGTGAACATGTAGCGTGCAGCCCGACTCCAACGAAGTTCATCGTCGGCAAACTCGCGTCATTTTCCCCTTTCTACATAATTCTGCTCATAGGCCCCTTCACAATGACGACGATAACCATGGAACTGGGCTCTTATGTACGATTCAGATACCAATTCGTCCTGAACGATGTCAAGCGGGTTCTCCTTTCCACGACTCTTATCCTATCCTGCTGGGCAGGACACACACAATATCGCTGAAAACCCTTCGTTGTTCCATTCTTTGGTCTTGTTCACCGTCGCCAAATGGCCAACCTGAACCGCAAGCCAACTCCATACCACTACGAACAAGGCCACCCTCGGCGTCGTGATTCCCTCTCTCTTTCTCTCGCTCCTGGTTCTCGTGAGCCCTCTCCGACCGGACATGCTTCAGGAGTATCCTCTACCACTTTGGGTGCCGGTCATATATCTTCCGCAGTTCCTGTTCCGTCATCAGAACCAACCGCTCGCAACCCACGTATACACCGACAGAGCGGGATCCCATCCATCTCTCGTCCTCGAGGATCGACGATAGGGAGCTCTACCTATGGTCTTAGCTCCAGTCCTAGTCCTGGGTCTGCACAATTGCAAACACCAACGCCTCTCGCCCCCATCTCAACCTCGAAGAAAGCGAGCTACGCCCTCCTGTCAGTTTCTCCCACTCCAGCGCATGCGCACGACCCTGCCGAACGACGGGCAGTCTCCACACCCGACCCACCAGACAGACCCGATTTCTACAAGAACATCAACGAGTACAAGCACACCGGCGCGAGCAGTCCGCCGCTCGTCGACTTTACGCGATTCGAGGACACGTACCGCCCGCCGAGAGAGAGGAGGTTTGAAGGCTTGTTGGCGGTGTCAAGCATGAGGTCTGGGTTCGGATTATCTGAGGGTCTGGGTCTTGGGCCTAGGGAGAGAGGGGAAATGAGGAGCGTCAGTGGAGGAGCGGTGCTCATGGGCAACGATGGTCAACGCGGAGGCGTGGGCCGGCAGGGGTTGAAGTCGGCACTGAAACATCCGGCCCCGAGAGAGGACTTCAGCTTTGGGACGCCGATGCAATCGAGTGGCGCCACGGGCGCCGGAGGGCCGACCATAACTGTATCGGAGCCCCCGCTTCCGGCGTCTGCACGCAAGCCCGACCCACGCCTCGTCCTCGACACATTAGAAGAATTATTTGCTTTGCATGACCAGACAGCAGGGGAGAAGGCGCTGGGGCACCTCGACGCATACGAACTCCTCGGTGCACACCAGCTCGACCTGATGGACTTTGAGGAGCGAGAGAGGATACGCGGGGCGAGGATGACGGGGCAGCAGACGAGCCTCGCTCGCAATAAACGTCCTCTAGGCGAGTTGTCTTTTCCTTTCTTTTTACCACTCTAATCTTTTCTGATCCTTTGATCAGCTGTCCTCGGCGAACCGATCCGTCGTGCCTCTTTGTACGCATCGACGCAGATGGTCCTCGCCGGGCGCGAGCACGAGCTGCCAATCCTAATAGTACACTGCGTCGAGGAGCTCTACCGCACCGGCATCTACCAGCCCTCGCTCTTCCGCACCCTTCCCAACCGCGCGCGCCTACTCGAGCTCATCGGGATATTCGACTCGGAGGTGCAACCGCCGGGCAGCATCATCCGCTCGCGGTCCAAAGGGTCGCGGGCGAACATATCAATGGGGTACTCGTATTCGGGGTCCAGCGACGGTGGTGGTGGGGTGCCGGGCCAGATGATGGGCTTTGGGAGTGCGACGTCCCTCCATCTTGAGTCAACGCCGGATGTATGTGCGTTGCTTGCGACGTACCTCTCTTCGCTCCCTGAGCCTATCTTACCGGCGTCGCTGTTCGAGGCAATATGGGATGCGTGTGCAATTGGGGAAGATGAGGAGAAAGACGGCGACTCGGAGCGCGGGTCCGACACGAACACCCCCATCGGTGGACAGAGCCACCTGCCGGCATCAGCGTCCATGCCTACGTCGGGGTACGCTTTTACCTCCTCGCTGTATGCACAGGCGCAGGGCCATCCGTCTGCGCAGACGTTCGCCCACCCACAGCAGCACCACCCACGCGCCCGAATTTTCAATTCCTCCGCCGATCATGCGCAGATCCTCGCCGCCCAACTCCTTTTGCACCTACTCCCTTCACCGCACTTCAGCCTTCTCATCTACCTCCTCGCGTTCTTCAGCCAGGTCGTTCTCGTGCGCGACGAGAACGGGGTGGGCATCGAGGATGTAGGCCGGATGTTCGGTGCGCGGGTGTTTGGTACGGGAGGTGGCCATGCACGCGCGGAGAACACGAAGGGAAAAGGCAGGTCGAAGGAGAGAGGAAAGAGTCGGGAGGAAGGGAGGCAGAGAGGCGAGGCGATGATGGTATGGTTCTTGCATCGCTGGGGCCTCATATCGGAGACGCTTTTCGAGGTTGTCGAGGAGGCGAAGATGAGGCGCTCGAGGGTGATGAGGAGGGATAGTTTGGGTGGGTATGTTGTCAGAGGACTGTCGCAGGAGCAAGAAGAAGAGAGCGATGAGGAAGATGGCGAAGACGAGGGTGATATGGGACGAGATGAAGGAGGGCAGGAACACGGACTTGAAGACGTCGGAGTTAGACAGCCTGTAGAAGGGCGTGGGCGTCATCCTCCGACGCTGCCCCCGAAGGACCATGTTTCGGCCCTTCAGCAGATCCTTTCCACTTCTCGTTCGCCCCCGCGTGCACGTTCGCCTCTGGCCAAACTCAGCGAAGCAGACCAGGAAAGCATCTCCAACCTTCGCCTCCTCCAGCCTCCGGCTTTACAGAAGAGCCTCAGCGCTTCCGATTCGTCGCGGTACAGCTTCCATACTCCTCTTCCGCGTATCCGGCTGCAAGATGTGGACTTGGAGGAATTGCGGCAGTCGACGCCGCGTGTTAGAGGGAAGAGTAGGGACAGGGAAGGTGCTCCAGGGATGGAGGAGGACGGTTTTGGTAAGTTAATTTTAAGAGTTTAAGGCGAGGCTTGACTTACGCTTTACGCTTGAAGTTCTTTCACCGCGAGTCCCTCCATCGTTCTTCATTTCATCACCCGATACCAACACGCCTACGTCCTCGGCGAGTGCGAGACATGGAGACATCAACCCCGTCGTGCACTCACGGCTGCTCCACATCCGTGAGCGAGACCGAAACCACGCTCCATCCACCTCCACGCCTTCCATCCTGCACGAAAGTGGGCCTACGAGCGCCCGAGATGCACCCACTCAAGACGAATCAAGCGCTACGCTCACTCTTAGCGTACCCAGCGGTGGTCCGCGGCCCGTCCCACGCATCGAGCGGGCAATGTCGCACGACTCTGCGAGTGCCAGTGTTTATTCAATGCCTTCGTGTATGTCCTTCTTTTCTTTGAGAGATCCCGCTTTATCTTACCTTCAATGATACGTGATAGTATCGGAAAGACTCATGGACCTCTCCATGTCCACGCTCATGGACGTCGACACGAGCATGCCCCAACTCTCCATCGGCGACGAGCCTGAGGCCGAACAAGAACACAAGCAGGAGAAGGCGAAAGCGCGGACTGACAATATCGCCCCGCTCGCTGTTCCTCCGAAGTTGGCTCGGCGGCACTCATCTGGTCCTACTCTTAGCCGGATCCCCGCATCTCGTTCTCTGCGAGGTGCGGACTCGAAGGAGAAGGAGAAAAAGGTAGAGAATCTGGAGAAGGCGCTCGCTGCTGCCCAGGCCGAGCTCGCGGAGGAGAGGGCAAAGGTTGGACGGCTGGAAGCTCGGGTTAGGGAGCTGGAGGGCAACTCGGATGTCAATGGGCATTTGGATGAGGACGAGGGCGTCGAATAGTGGGACGGTGGGATGTGGAGTGTGGAGTTGGAATGGACGTGGTGACGATTTTGTGCGTCTTTTGGACTTCCGTGTTAGAACTATATCCGTAACTTGCAATAGGTTTACTTTCCGTATGCGGTCGAGGGGTAGAAATTACTTTACCCTTGCATTTCGAGAACTCGATGAGCGCCTCTTTCCGAGATCAGAATAAATGCTTCCTCCGTGGGTCCCCGAGAAACCCGATAGGCCATACCGATCGCAGCAATTGCCAACGTCTCACAGATTAGTAAGCGTAACACTTAAATTGGTATTGATCTGCGCAGCTGATGGCGCGCCACACAAGTTGTGTGAGGAATGTTATGGCCTACACGGGTATAAGTCGTAAGTAACGGAAGAGATACTGCGCACCCTCTATGCGAATATTACCCAACAACGAGCTCGGATGTTTCTACGTCTGCGGACGGGCGGTGTCGTCGGTGTCGAGTTGTAGGTCAATGGAAGCCGAAGTATTGAACCCGCAGCAGAATGCTCAGTTCCATCCGAAGGCAACGAGAGGTCGACATATGCGAGATTAGTGGTATATAAAGCAGGTTAAAAAGGTGGGAGGGGACAACAATTATCCCGCATATTTTTTTCATTTCTTGAACTTACTCGACTGACTGTAGGCAGCGTGATGAAGAATTTCGGAAACTTGGTTCGCTCCGCGTTAACGGCGGTTGCTCTCGCACAACTCGCTAATCTCATACCGTACGCAAGAGGACAGGGTCAAATAGACTTTGACACTGGAACTCTGTAAGCATTTCCGTGCATATTGACAATAACTGGCTCAACTATTATCTCGCTCTCTTCTAGCTAACACCAAGCGCGAATCTTACCTGGGTCGGATGCTACTCCGAAGCAACCCAATGCACTCGTTTAAGCGTACATACACTCCTAAGCCACTAATATTCGTTCTGACTTCGGTAAATCTAGGTACCTTTAAATTACTCTGACCCGAGCATAGGGACCGCCGCCATCGCCCTCATCCGCATTCCCTCTCCCTTAGGCCTTACCGGAGATGATTCTTACCGCGGGCCCGTGCTGTTCAACCCCGGAGGGCCAGGTGGGAGCGGCGTCGAAGCTGTTCTCTCTCTCGGGGACGCCATTGCATCTGTGCTAGGCCCCGAGTTTGATTTTGTTGGCTTCGATCCTCGAGGTCGGTGATCTTCGTCCTTCGTGATTTCTTCAGTAGATTTAACGCACAGTATGCAGGAGTCAACCACTCGACCCCTCAGATATCGTTCTTCAATTCCGAGCCTGAACGCGCCGCTTTCGATTTTAGCGCCACCGCCCTCAACATGGATGCCAACTCGTTCGACGGACTCCCGGAGCGCTGGGCGCGTATGCAAGTCCTAGGTCGTTTGGCGAAGGATAGGGACACTGGGATCCTAAACCACCTCACGACGCATAACGTAGCGCGAGATATGTTGAGTATCGTGCATGCGCATGGGGAGGAAAAGCTTATGTATTGGGGGATCTCGTGAGTGCTGGTTCATCGCTGACTTTAGTAAAGGACTGACGTAGTTTTGGGACAGGTATGGATGTATCCTGGGATCGACATTTGCCGCTATGTTCCCGGTATGTGTGGAATCACTGGCTCCTTATTGACTTGCTAATTATAGGGCGATTCGTAGGACAAGGTTGAGCGCTTAATTATCGATGGTGCGTCATACGTAAACCAGCTAATGAAACTAGCGCTAACTACATCATTTTTACAACAGGTGTCCC
This sequence comes from Cyclocybe aegerita, assembly GCA_902728275.1. Lineage (NCBI taxonomy): Eukaryota > Fungi > Basidiomycota > Agaricomycetes > Agaricales > Hemipholiotaceae > Cyclocybe > Cyclocybe aegerita. The sequence continues at coordinate 197,959 of CACVBS010000081.1, forward strand.
CGATGTGGAAGGGTATTACGATAGTACGTCGAAGGTCCTGCTTCACCCAATAACACGTAGTCCTGAGCGTTTCCCAAGTGGATTTTTCCAACAGCGTCCTGGACGCCGATAAAGCCCTGCAAACATTCTTCGATGGTTGTGCAGCCGCCGGCCCTGATCTGTGCGCTTTCCACTCCCCCACATCCTCCGCCATCAAAAACCGCCTCTCTGCCCTCTCTACCTCCCTTCTGGAGCAGTCAGTCCCAGCCTACTCCCCCTCCCTTCCCGCATATGGCGTGCTGAACTACGTTACACTACAGAGAGCCTTGTTCAGCGCGTTATACGCGCCTTACGAACTGTTCTCGCTCCTGGCACAAGGATTGAAGGCACTAGAGGAGGGAGATGGGAGTCTGGTTTATCAGCTCGCGCAGCCGCTAGCGACCGAGGAAACAGTGGCAATTGGGTGCACGGACGCTGACCTCGTCGAGGATGGGCCGGAAGAGATGAAGGCCTATGCGGAGAGAACCAGCGGAATATCCAGTTTCTCGAACTTAATGGCTTCGTATCGGCTTGTGTGCACGTAAGTCTCTCTGTCAATCTTCGCCGTTGTGACTATGGCACTAATTTGAGTTCTAGTGGGTGGAAAATTCATCCAAATAATTTTAGAGGTGCGTCTCGACGACCTCTCCCCCTCCTTTTCTCACCTCCGACGTAGGACCAATCAGTGGGAACACCGGCTTCCCGATGCTCGTGATTGGGAATACCGCGGACCAGATCACTCCGCTTGCAATGTACGTTTCCGTGTCTTCATATAGGCTCAAGCAGAAATGGCTGAACGCTATGTTATTCTTTCTGTCAGGGCGAAAAAGGTGGCTACCGGATTCCCAGGATCCGTTGTCCTAACTCAAGATTCGCCAGGGGTGCGGCTTCTTCCCTGTTTATACTATAAAACACCATTAACTGTCAATCCAGCACACGTCGTTCGGTGCGCCGTCCGAATGCACTCTGGGCCATGTGCAAAGGTACTTCCAGAATGGCACTCTCCCAGAGGAAGGCGTCGTTTGCAATGTTACGACGCCTCTGTTCCCTCCTCCGTCTAATGCGACCACTCCGGCAAGGAGGTCGGCTAAGAGAGAAGCTAATTCGTTGGCCGATACTGCCCAGAATTTGAGAAATATCGATATGCGGCGCCTTTTCTCGATCTAAAATTGTTTATGGGACTCTACTTACTAGGAATGCAGACAATTAGGATGTTACTAATACTAGTCCTTCATTTTGAATAAAACCAGCTTTGTATTCTACGGACTCTTAAGTGCCATGTTATTAAATTTACTGAACGGGACTCTTAGTGAAAAACCAAAGAGCCTGGAACTCCGGTCACTGCACTGTCGTCACCATTCCCGGGCCGCCGGGTAAGCGCTCAGTCTGAGCACTTATTATGTAATATCAGTCGTTTATTGATGCCCTCTATCGTCGCTGTCATCCTCTCCCCCTTTCATCTGGAGTAGGGAACGACTGCCTCTTACCTCACACGGAACACACCTTCTCTCTTCTCGAAACATAGCTGCGAATACTATCTCAACAGCACGGGTGGAAATTGGAAGACGATGTCAATTCACGAAGGCGATGCACCTATCAGTATCCAGGAGGAACAAAGAGAGGTGAGCGCTATCCCTACTTTTGAGAATAATTCCCGCTCTATTGTGACACTCCGTCTTTGCTCTAGGAATCATTGGGTAGCGAGGCGGACAGAGGAGCTGGCAATCTTCCAACTTCAGCCAATGCTGGGGAAGCTCAAGCACCTAGAACAATGGAAGATGAACAAGAAGGGAGCAGAGACTCTCAAGAAGAGGTCGGTCCTGCCTACACCGTGTTCGTCCTGGGATTTCTAACACTCCTTGTACTCAGCCTGAGATACGTGAGCAAGGAATCCCCGACGGAGATGACCCACTGAAGAAGGATGTGACGGACCACTGGAGCGCCATCCTGAAGCCCCTGCAGGAGAACGACGCAGCGCAATGTGCGATTTGGAAAGGGGAGGTGGACAATATCCTCATTTTCGTGCGTCGCTCCTGAGCACTCCGCGTTCTCGCTGATCTGACGGAACTACCAGGCATCACTCTTCTCAGCCGTCGTCACTGCGTTCGTTGTCGAATCGTACAAGGACCTCAAGCCAGATCCCAACGAAGCTACGGTTGTCCTCCTCACACGCATCGTCGCCCGCCTCGACAACGCCCTCAACGGATCAACCTCTCCTCTTCCAACTGACGAAGCAATCCCATTTTCCCCCTCTTCAATTACAGTCAACGTCTTCTGGGTCCTTAGCCTCGTCGTCAGTCTCACCACGGTGCTCATCGGCATTGTCGCGACCCAGTGGTTGCGCGAGCATCAGCAATATCCGGCACACTTCTCGGTGGAGGAAAAGTTTGGGCTGCTGAATGTGCGGAGGGAGATGTCAGAGAAATGGCGGATGGGCATGTTCTTCGCCTCACTCCCCGTCCTCCTCGAGCTTGCCTTGGTGCTCTTTTTCCTCGGGCTAATCCAGTTCTTCAATGCCCTGGGTGTCAATAAAGTCACCATCCCAACCACCCTCGCAATCTCTCTTGCCCTTTTATTCCTCTTGGTGACAACAGCGATTCCGACACTCCAAATCTTCACCGTTCGTTCCAGAAGGACACAGTTCAATTCAAATGTCCCAACACCATGTCCGTACAAGTCGCCACAAGCAAGATTATTCCGCCTATTTGTCTCGTCGAGACTCGGGAATGTTGTCGCATATTACACTTTCGTTCCTGCATATTCTCTCCTCGTGCGATCGATGGTAGGGGCACAATCCCTTCAGATTTCGTATTGTTTCTCCCAGTACATTTCACGTCCGTTCTCCCGGTACTGGTCTGTCCTTGTTGAGCTTTTCCCAACCAAGGCACTGCAAGGGCTCTGGTCAAAAGTTCAACGAGGTGTATCTGGACTTGTGAATTCTCGTCACGCCTCTCAACGGTCGCCAGCACCTTCCATCCAGTACTTTACAGTGAATTCATATTACAACCTTTTTGATGCTCGATCTTGGACCGAACTTGACATGGAATGGGTTTCACTGCGAAGGCTCTACTACAGTCAGGAAATTCTCCCCAACACCAGATTCTTGAGTCCAGGATGTTTCGACAGGGACATGATTTATGGTCCCCCCTATGAGCACCTTCACGGCATCCAACATTTTTGCGGCCAATATCAACAATATCTAGACCTCCTCTATTCTGCAGATCAATGTTTCCTGGACCGCATCTTGATCCCAAACCCTGGCAAAAGCTCGTTCTACAAGGAGGAGTACTATGAGGCCCTCATATGTGTGCTGCGCAAACCCGGCACTTTGATCATTTCAGACATCATCCCAGGCCAGTTTTACGAAAAGTCCAATCTCATATGTGATGATTTGCACCTCCTATTCCTCATGCGTTTCCTGGATATTAGCTTCATGAAGAAGGAGCTGACGCGGCAAGTTCTGGATGCCTTCTTTAATGCCATCATAGCCGGCCAAGTGGACAACCCCTTGCCCCTCAATAAATATTTCCCCTACCCTTACACAATGACATTATGTGAACAGCTCTGTGAAGAGTTACGTTCTGCGAACCCTGGTACGTGATCTCCTGAAATCAAAAGTTCTAAGCATTGAAAAGCTGGTTTAAGAGGAAAACACTACAAGGATCAGATGTTTGGACTCCTTTTTCGAAGATATTTCGCAAGGGAGGATAGACTGGACACTCCATCACATCTTTGCTGATCAGTTGGAAGTCGTCATGGGTCAATACCTCCGCCTGCGCCTCCACTCGACAACAAGTAATGTGCGAGAAAGGATTGATAGAGCAGCACAAGCCCTCAATGCCACACTCCGAAATCGCATACATTCAGAGGACCCCGAGGTGGACCACAACGTGCAGGCACATGCCTACCTCACTGCTTGGGTGATCATCCGAGTCTACCCTGACTGCTTGGGCGATCGTCCACCAGAAGGTGTAATAAAGCTCGCGAAAACTGTCTACAAGATGAGCCATGACATGCGAGCCAATCCTACCATACCGCTCTACCGCTACATCCTCAAAGTGGCAGGGCAGATTTGGGATGTGACCGAGGAGCGCGCCTTGGGAAGAATTGGTGAATTTGGTTTTTGGTGGGATGAGTGGCGTAGACTGTATTCACCGGATACTGTGGAGCAAGGTAGGCAACCCAGTTCACTGTTCCTCCTGAGGTTTATTAATCATCATAATGATGTTCCAGGGTCCGTGCTAGGTCAGGATACAAGCTTCCAAATCCATAATTCACCCAGTACATCAATCAGTCCCCGAGCACCTCACCTCAGCACGATTCTCGGAGCACTGGGATCGCGCGATTATATTATTGAAGAGGAACAAGGACGTGAGGACATAAATATGGACTCCATAGTGGTCGCACCACGAGAAGAATGACGAGATTCAAGGAGCTAGAGCGGGAGCTGAAAAGGGTGGGTGATGACTATGTGGAAATTGGGATTTGTTCTCTGACCTGAAGGAATATCACTAGACATCTTCCGCCCCAGCCCCCGCCTCGTCAGCACCCCAAATGTTGATACCCCAAATGTTGATCCCGAGTTGCAGAAGAAGGACGAGTTTTCAAATCCCAGAGAAGAATGGCTTGAATACAGTAAATTAGAATGAAAATAACCCAATGAACACGAGAGGACTAGAATTGAAGAACACTTAAATCCTGGAAGTCCGATGCTCGTTTATCATCTGAAGTTCTGAATGTGCAAGACTTGCATAGCCCTCTTCGACTGCGCCAGCCCCGGATTTCTCGTAGCAGCGGCCGATTTCATACTGCGAACCCCAAATACCTCGCCCTCGTTTTGAAGCATGAACGAAGCCTCGTCGACCGGACTGTGATAACGGCCACAATCAGCTATACGCGCAAAATTAAGCTCATCGCACTTACACGTCCAGCCACCCAACCATCTTCCTCAAAAAGTCCTCCCAAAAGTCTATGCGAGCGCCGTCAGGTCGCGTAGCAGATTATCTGATACGGGGAAAAAAGAGGGAGCATACGAGCGTACCAGAACAGTAGAACAGGGCTACCTGACATCTTCTGAGGTTACGGTTATTTATGGAGCCATTGTATCTCTCTTTTCTAGGCCGCGCGAGGATGAGGCGCTGAATATATGCGTCGGTGAGTGTTGTTCGCAGTCCGTAAAGCTCGAGTGAGGATGCTTACTGTTGCTCTCACTCGTTCTGAATGCAAGATGAGGGAAACACCACAGAATAGATGGTCTTGGAACAGCGCGAGTAGACCGCTGGGGAATATCGAGTAGGGAGGCGAAGCCGGTCGGATCCTGGACCAGGGCAAGAGAGTCAACAATCTCGGGCCGTTAACCGGCTTGCATTGTCTTATCACACGTACATCCGGCTGAAAAGAACCAGTATGGGTACGTAACCACGAGCAGGAACAGGAAAGCGGGTCGACCTCAGGCTGGAGGTGGAAGTAGCGCAGAGCAAGTCGAGCATATCGCTCTCAGCGATTGCGAAAGCACCATGCACATCCACGAAGCCGCAATCAGGAAATTATTATGCTCCATGGCGGTCAGACCAGACAACAACACAGGTGCGTATGCCGGGACGTACACGAAGCAACAGACATAAGCCATCGTGGATGTGGATGGATGAGCGAATCGGCGAAGCAGGGCCCCTCAAAGTCAAGAGGGTGAGCTCCGAGCTCGAGGATATCAATGAGGCTCATCAGAGACGAGATATTGACAAGTGATTCGTTCTGTATATACGCAACAGCGTTAAAGAACACCAGTAACGGTAAAGCACGAACAGTGCGTAATGATTCCCTATGGCACTGGGAGAGACACAGCCCGCCGCCATATGGCTCAAGAGAATGGTTGGCCTATAATCGAGCAGGGTGAGTGGGGGTGAGGTATGTCGAGATGGAGGTGGTGAAAGTGGTGGTGGACTGTAGAGTATGGGGTGATGGTTGAGAGCAAGAGCGACTTGGGCGTCGGAGGGCCAACTCCCGGAGATATCGGCGAGATCTTCCAAAATCAAAACTCCGGATCCCGGTTCCGAAGTTGGCCGGTGCTTAGCTCTTTTTCGCTCTCCTCCTCCGTCTACACACATATTGTACCTGGCATGGGCAAACGACCCATGTACATTTTTTGATCAATACGGGCTAGAAAACTCTGTCTCGCACCCCAAAGCATCGAACATACGTCCACCACTGAAGGTAAGGTTGATTTGTATCCCCTCCATGGCTGCAGCTCATTGGTCATTCTTCTTTCCTAACCTCCAGGACCTGTGCTTGTTCCTCCGTCTACCATCACCCTCGAAAGTCATGCCTGTTCTTTCGAAGGCTTCGCTACTTGGGTCAATCACAGAACGCACGATGACACAATTGCGCAGGGTGTCAATGTGGGAGCTTTTCGCTGTCGACGTTCTTCGGTATGTTACTCGTTCTTTTGGGCACACAAGTCGTTCTGATGAACCCTCTGGCGACGCAGATAGGAGACGAGGAGGATAAATGATCTACCAAGTAACGTCCCGATTGCAGTGTTACTCTTTCCGCTGAGAGTTCTTGCCCGCTATTTCATGCAAGTATTCCATGCCTTTGAGTCACCGTATCCGCTGACGACGTCAACAGACCGTGCGCGTGTATCATGATCTCCCAACACCGCGTTTAACGTTGCGTATTCAAGAAACGCATCCTGGAAGAAAGACACTGCGAGCGATGAATGAAAAGGCAGCCTAGACACGTCGACTGGCTCCTCCAAGACTCCAATGATTCCACCCCCATGCTCGGCCACGACCCCGATGACGACACAGTCTCAACCATTTATCGTCACCCTCGTCGACGAAGTCCTCTAAAGAGGGAGAGACTTGGGGGACTTCTGGACGAGAGGCCATCGGATGGATAGTGCCGCTAGGCATGTGCTTTCATTTCGTTTTACAGACATCTTCCGGCGTAGACTCTTCCCCCTCCTCTTTCTCTTGCTCATCTCTCGCTCCTTCGTGTGTTGCGCCACATAAAGCCTTACCTATCTTTCTTCTGCCTCTCTCACTTGGAGACATCTCGTCCCCCTCCCATGTTCTACTCCTCTCCTTTCTCCTCAATCTGCCCCGCCCCTCATCTCCTCCTTATCGCTATTTACCCCTCCGACAGTCTTACCGCCTCCCATACCCATACCTGTGCCGCTTCTTCCGCCGCTCCTCTTGCAGTCTCACTGCTTACCGATCTCCCACCTCACTCTCCACTCCTCGACTCCTGCCAGACATCTCCTTCACCTTACGGTTCCGTTCCTCGTCCACCGACTGTCTCTGGAGATAAAGCCCGACAACGACACATCAAGATTCCGCGCGGGCATCCAGGCACGCGTTTACGATTCCTATAAGTGCGAATTTCGGCCGTTCACACTTGGAGAACGTGAAGGGAGTAGGAGGACGGGGGAAGAGAGAAGAATCCGGAGGAACGCAGAGGGGCGAGGCGACGATGGTATAATTCCCCCATCGGCGTCGGCTCTTCTCTTAGATGTCGTCGAGGAGATGATAGGAGGTGATGAGAAGGGATAGCTCGGGTGGCTACGTTGTCAGAGGGTTGTCGCAGGAGCAAGATGCGGAGGAGAGCAACGATGAAGATGAGGACGAGGATAATGTGGGACGAGATGAAGAAAAGATCGTGAAGAAGCCAGAGGCCAAAGGCGATATCAGACTGCCTGTAGATGAACATGAACATAACCCGCCGTCCAAGTTCCATGTTTCGACGCTTCAACAGATCCTTTCTGCTACTCGTTCGCCTCCGGCCAAACTCAGCTAAGCAGATGAGGAAAGCATCTCCAACCTTCGCCTTCTCCAGCCTCAACCTCAGGGCGTCGGATTCGCCGTGGTACAGCTTCCATACCCCCACTTCCACGCATCCGGTCGCAAAATGTGGACTTGGAGGAACTTCGACGGTCGATTCCGCGTGTGAAGGGCAAGAGCAGGACACAGGAGGTGGTCTGGGGATGGACGAACAAGGTATTGGTATGTGAACCTTTAATTTGAGCTCAGAGGGAAGGTTTACTTTACTTATGCTTTACACTTAAAGTTCTTACACCTTGAACGAATTGTTCAATCGTTCTTCCTTTCGTCGCCCGATACCAACACGCCCTCGCCGAATGCCAGGCATGGAGACATCAACCCCATCATACGCTTGAGGCACCTGTATCTCCGCGAGAACTCGATGAGCGTTTCCTACCAAGCAGGTCGCGTTGAGAATAAAACTTTGCGGCTTTGGATCCCTCGAGAAAGAAATACGATAGGTCACATCGATGGCACCAATTGCTGCCAAGCGGCTCACAGATTAGTAAGTGCAATACCAAAATTGGTATTGATCTGCGCAGCTGATGGCGCGCCACACGCGTAGTACGAGGAGTGTTATAGCCTATACGGGTATAATTAATACCTGAAGAGATGCTGCGCCCCGCCCATCTGGAGACGATGCCCAAACCACGGGCTCGGCTGTCTCTACTTCTGCGGAACGGGCGGTGTAGTTGCTGTTGGTTCGTAGGTCAGTGGACGCCGCGAAGTCCGTAGGCCAAGAGTCCGGAAGAGCTTGCCTTGCGGGATGAGTCTCCCTGATGTGTCGAAACTCATTCACGAGGAACATATGCATGTCGATATCCACACTTTTGTCTTTTTCCAGGTCAAGGAGGCGGGTGCGGCTTCTGCGAATGGATGATATTTCCTTGTTGAGCGTCGCTGTGAGATGGGATTCGGGGCTGCAGGCGATGAAGGGTCGGAAGGGGTAGGGCACATCGCGCACGGCAGCGGTCGTTGCATTCGCCTAGAATATCTATGGCGATCAAGCAAGGCCTCTTGGTACCATTGTCCCGGGGAAATCGAAGTAAGTAGTCCTTGAAATGCTTGACGAACAAATGGTGCATGATACCCGCACGCGAGAGCTGGAAGATTCTGGGATCGTCCTCGATCTCCCGTAGCACGAGATAACGAAGCCACGGGAAGACCTGGACAAGGTGGTAAACAATCGTTGGAATCACTGTGTCCTGTCGCTCCGTTCCGTGCTCACGGCCGTCCTCGACAGAAAGAAGGCTGCTCCAAGATAGCCGACACGTTGACACCGTTCCGAGATGGATTGCTCGAGCGCTGACTTGCCCGCACCCCCCGATCCATGGAGCACGAGCATGGATCCGCTCTTGTCGTCGACACTGACGATCCAATCCATGATGTACTTTGTGAGGGCTACGCGCGTGTCTTCTGCGCACCAGGGAGGGTCGAATCGATTATTCGAGTCTAATTGCGCGCCCAGACGGCAGTGTTCCAGCAGCATCTCCTGGGTCCGGAGGTATTATTTAAAAAGTCATGGGATCGTGCCGACAAAGGCCTGTCCGACTTCCCAAAGTGCGCCTCTGCACACTGACTTGGCAGGTGACTTGGCTTTACCGACGCATTCCAGGATTCTAGCGAGGATTTTAGAAGGAGAAGCTTTGACTTTTAACAAAGATATGCCTTGAATCCTGCCGAATAAAACCCGGACCGTAAACGGACCGTAGATAGAGGAACAGAAGTTGACTTGTCAAACGCACTGATGGTCTGTGAAGCGCCAAAGCCAGCCTATGGGCAGAGACCGCCAGCCGTTAGATGGTGATCTAATTTTCAGACGCTTCGCGATGCCGATAACGTTGACGTATTCATATTGTATCTCAGGTAACGGTGCACGTAGCGGATTAACCAGGGTTCCCCCGCCAAGATTACAAGTCTTGAGTACCATAGTAGGTGTTGTTCTCTTATGTGGAGGAAAAAAGCGGAATCCTGAGTATCACCAAAGCCGCTCTGCCGAGCGAGCTGGTCTATTCTAAGACGTAGGATATGGAACATCTGAATGAGATTAGATGAGATTAGGGCCTCTTCTTCATTGCAGGGGTGTGACGAGCGACCGAAGGTCAGTTTATGGTACCTTTCCAAGTTCTGCAACAATACTTACAAGAATTGGAAAATTGAATGTTTTGGTAGGTTAGAAACTACAGCATAAGGACTCCTTTTTTTTGCTATGCATTGCAGCGGCTGCACCGAAAAAGTTCGCTTGTACCTTCGGATTTCAGAAGGCGCTTCTGTCCTTCCTTCACCAATTCCAATCCATGCTTCTTTACTCCAAAGGCCCCAAAATGATTCCAGTGTAGCCATGGGGCCACTAACGGTGATGAATATGTGGGCAGATAGAAGCAAGATGGAAGGGTTTTGTACCGTCACGCGCTGAACAGAGCGCATATAAATGAGATGCACAATGGGGCCGGCTACGTGGAAGTTGCCTCTTCTTTGGACAACCCCCTTCCTTTGTTGTGCCCCTCTCACCGTTAGACAACAAGCTTTACAAATGCGCCTGTCTCTGGTCTACCTGGGATTTGTATCAGTGGCTCTTGCTGCTCGTCCTTTTTTGAATGAGCCCGACACTGCGATCGAGGATGACTTTGGTGATCTCCCAGCAGGCGTTCTTCCTGACCTATCCAAGATCGTCGGCCTGCCCGATTTTAATTGGGCTGCCAGACGATACATGAACATCTCTGCCTACACGTTCTACCAAACTGGCTCCGCTGGAGAATGGTCTTACAGGAACAACTTGGAGGTCTTCAACCGCTTCTGCTTTAGGCCATGAGTTATGACGGATATCACCAACATAGAGTCGACGCTGTCGTATGTACCCAGTTATCTCTTCTCTTTCTCGGTCGCTGACTGGGGTTTCAGGACCACAATTCTGGGACATAACTTTTCAGTGCCATCTTACATTAGCCCATGCTCCCGGGGTGGGCTCACTCATCCTGAAGCTGAGCGGGGCTTGGTACAGGGGGCTGCCGCAGAGAACATCCTATATGTGGTGAGTTGCAACGGCTTGGTGCGATAAATATTTACACTTACTACTTGTCGTATTCGACAGCCTTCACTATTTGCAACTCTCTCCATTGAAGACATCGCTGCAGCCAAGAACACAAGCCAAGTTATATTCCAGCAAGTATGTGAATGTTATTGCCCATTTGAATTAAGCCCGGCGTTAACGTAATTTTTGCACAACAGGTATACCTAGATTCAAACGACACTGCGACCCAACTCCTCTTCAATCGTATTGAGAGGTCAGGTGCAAAGGCTATTGTGTACACCGTGGATGCTCCAGCGGATGGAAATAGACATCGTGCTGCCCATTTCGGCGCCAATTCTAAGCAAGCTGAATTGTTCTCTCGGATACTGTTCTGTCTGTGCTGACATTGCTTCACAGCCTTCATGAAGAATTGGCGTATACTCTCATCACCGTAAGCCTCGCTGCTTACATTGGATGCTTCCTCGGACGTCAGATACTGACATCACTTACATAGTGGGACATCTACAAGCAGCTACAAACCATGACTATGCTTCCAATCATCATCAAGGGTATAGGGTCTGTCGAAGACGCACACGCAGCCGTCGCTGCTGGCGCACCTGGTATAATTCTGTCAAACCACGGCGGACAGCAGCTGGATGGCAGCTCATCATCGCTGGAGATCGCGCTAGAGATTCACAAGGAAGCCCTGGAGGTGTTCACACAGACCGAGGTGTTCGCCGACGGTGGCGTGCGCTATGGCGCCAACGTCCTCAAGCTGCTGGCATTGGGCGTACGCGCTGTCAGTATCGGCCAGCCCTTCATATTCTCCAATGTGTATGGCAAGGATGGTGTGGTGCGCGCGATTCAGTTGTTGAAGTGCGAGATTGCGGGCGACGCTGCAAATTTGGGATTGGGTGATTTAAAGAAGATAGATGCATCTTACATTAGTGACCCCGATTTTTTGTGTCAAAATATGCAAAACTAACTTACGTGTGCAGGTGAAGTGGACGCCAAACCACTGGTACGGCTAAAGGCCACAAAGCAGATTGAACATATCTTGCGATATGGTGTACACCAGCCTGGTTTGTAGCATGGAGGATGTTTGGACCGATGTAGGCGAGAAAGAGAAGTCGGTTGAAAAATGAACAATGTTTTGTCTCCTTCTCTGATTCTAGATTAATAAACCCAGAAACGGCCTGAAAGACGTTGTGCGAATATAAGAGAAAGATCATTGTTGTCGAGTTCAAGGATTATTAGAGGCTATGCGCAAAGCCAGCTGGAGCCAGTGCTGGCTCAAAAACGTTGCACTGTGTTGTGTAGCCAGTAGCAGCCAATTAGTGACTATGCTTTTAACTTAGTCTTATGTAGTACCATGTATGTCTGGATGCCAGGGGAGTTCAATGACAATGCAAGTAGCTCATTGTATTCATCCGTGCAGCTACGACAATCTCCGGAAACTAACCTATATATTATGACAGTCTGTACTGGACAAAAATCAAAATCATATTTTTTTTCAGGCCCATCCGAGGTTTTCTTCAGTTTTCTTAGGTTTTCTTTGGGAAAACCTGGTATTCTTTGGGAAAACCTGGTATTCTTTAGGAGTTCTTGAGATTCCTTGGGATTCTATAAGAATCCTTAAGAACAGGCCATTTTTTTTTGCAGTTGGCCTTCTTGAAGAATCTCAAGGATTCTAAAAGACAAAAGAATATTTAGTATTCCTTAAGAATTCTTTCTAATGGCCGTTTCCCCCTCAAAAATTCGATCAAGTCCCCTGTAAAGAATCTTAGAGATTCTTCAGGATTCTTTAATCATGTCCATTTTTATTTTGTCGCAAGATCCATTTTCTTTTCGACCCAATGCACCTCCTTCTTGCAGATTCCTTAAGAATTATTTGTTAGACCATAACCATACTGTATAGTTCATGATATGTACATGGCGTCTAATACTACACATGTGCCTCTACATGTGTGGCAAGCCACCCTGGTGTCAAGGGTGATCAATCCACCCAGAAATCTGAAGTAAAACAGTAGGGACAGATGTGGAGGCGCTGGGTCATTTCCAGAAGGCAAAGAAGCTTCAGGGGGGGGGGATAGGCTCAGACAAATGAAAAATGAGTGAGTGAGAGGAGCGTCAGCGCTCATCAAGAATACAGGATTGAGGAGCAAGGGGTTTAACCAGCTGGAGTCCACCATGCAGCTGCCATGAGCTATCAAGGAACGCCAATGTTCAAGAAAAGCAAAAAGAAACAGCATGGCGATTGCGCTCTATTGTGTCGTCCCGCCAAACGGCAGTGAAGCGCCTTTGCGTGTCTTGCAGCAAAGTCCAAAGCTGTCATGTACTTGTCAGTGGGTCGTAGGCGGGAGGCGAGAGTCTGGCACACACACACCTAAAAGATCTTGTAGTCCTCCCTCTTAATGTCACCAAAAACACTTTTTTCCACCGTCCTCCCTTCTCCTTCCAGCTCGGCTGATAAGTCGCAGGTGTGTTGATCCCTTCAGGGAACGCATGGATGCCACCGAGGTATGGCTTGACTCCATGAGCCGCGAAGACCCTTGCAGTGAGGTGAGGTGTGTGGCAAGTATCCAACTTTTCTGCCAGCGCCCTGAGACCGACTTGTCGTTAGAACCAGGAGGAGAAGGAAGCTAAACGCATGCTCATCTGGTCAGGACGACGATGACCCAGTTTCCTTGTAAGCACCTTCCTCTCCGCATCGCTTGGAGGACTGAGTCTTGCTTCAGAGCAACCTTCAGTGCAGCTTTGGCTGCACCAGGCTCCCAATGTACATGCCCTTCTTTGTTCTTTCTGGATGTCTCGTTCTTTCTGACATACAACTCGGTGGCAACAATTTCCTTCTCCATAGTCAATGATGTGTGGGTGGTGGAGCATGTTGATGAGGTTTGGGGAGAAGGGAAAGTGTGTTAGCTGAGTCTGGCCAAACGAATGAAAATGAAGGTTGTGCCATCAGCTGCATAGTTCACCTATGTAGCCATGATTTCACGCCCTATCAAAAATCACCACTTGCTGTCATGTGGTAAGTTCCTTCTGTCTCGTTTCTTGTGGTTCTGACCCCATTCCTCAGCTTGTCGAAACACCGTTGCAGAGAATGCAAGGGTCTTGTACGTCCGGCGCTCCTTCTGCCTCACTTCTCATGGTGCTAACTCGACTTTTCTTGTGGTTCTGACCCCATTCTCAGCTCGTCGAAACACCATATTGAAGAATTCAAGGGTGACCAGGGGTGTGGAATTGCTGCCATTGGAGATGTTCAGGGTAGTCATCCGAGGTATTGAGGGCTGAGAGACACGGCGAGAGGCTTGTAAATGACGGCAAGTACCTTCTCTGAGACGCCGCTATGAGCCTGCTCCTCACCTTTTCCGCCCAGATCACATATCCTTGCCCGCCGAAAGCCCTTGCCCATCGTTCTCGAGTGCCCAGGCCCATAACACATCCCCATCAACTTTGTCTTGACCATACTCTTCATAGCCTGTTCCTGACACATAACCTTTGAGTTTGATGTGTTAACGACCCCGCATTTGCTCTCGCCAATACGCTGCAGACATTCCCCTTCAGGGAATGATGTCCTGAGCCCAAGACAATCCTTGTAGCATCTGCACCTTCACACCTCAAAATATAGGACATTCCATCGTTTGGATTGATCTCCCCATTCTGAAGACCATGCCCTGCGATAGACCCTCTCAATTGAGAACCTAGAAGTCTGCTCAGTTTTTACCCCAACTCTGGCCAATAAGCAAAAGGATGACTCACCATTCTGTCCTGTTCTTGCCTCTCGCTCGACATAGGCCTCTCAACCCCTTGGGGCACTGCATCTGACAGAGAGAAAGGCAGACATTGCCAATTCGTGTAATAAAACATTAGCTGCAGATACATTTACGACCTTTTCGCTCTCTTTGCAGGCCTCTCGACATTGTCATCGTCAGCCGCATCCCCAGCCGTTGTTGTCATCGTCACTGAACCTGTTCTTCCTGCCCGTGCCTTAACATTTCTTGTGTCAAATTCAGTGGTCCCTGCTTCGGCGAACCCTCTCATTTCTACAGACTTGTCAGAGCTCAACGATTACAAATCAGGAGATAATGGATACCGAGAAGGCCGTCAAGGACGCCAATGGGTCTCGAAATAGTGAATCGAGACAGATCACCCAAAAGAAGACTATCTGTCTCGATCTCGCTCGGAATCGTGTTCGATTGCCACATCTCAAAGGCCTTCATGTCCAACTGGAGGGTGTTCTTGATCTGTTCTCGGAGATTCACCACGGTACATCTTGGGGCCCCACTGTATGCCTGCATCACAGCTTGTGCTTTGTAGTTGAGAATACTGTGGCTCTGGTGGGCCAGAAACAGTGCTGGAAGATCCACAGCCTGTGAACTTAAGGTCACTGTGAGATACACATGTATCCAATAAAAGACATCCAATGCCCTCCCACGAGCATAATGCATGTGCTTCCTCTCATCGGGAGGAATATTGTTCACGTCCCACATTTCTTGCAACAGCCTCTGTGCCAGGGATGCCAGTCAGTCCTCGGTTTCATTGGGTGCGCTGTATGTTCGATGGTCCAGGACGTTGCCCAGAATGTTCAGGTTGCAGACGCAGAGCAAGTCAACCAAGCCTTCAATGGTATCAATGTCAGGTACGTGCTCTTGCGAACAGACTTGCCCCATAGTCAGGTAGATTGGCCAATTCACAGGGGAATTACTCACAGGCCTCATCGAACACCTCTCCTCTGACTATTGCCTGATGATAAAATTCCATCATTCGGTGCAACAGAAGCCTGGAGGGTGTGTGCAACATGTTGGTAATGTATGTCCCTATAACAAAGCTGTGTATCAAACTTGCGACAGTGTCTTGCATTGTCGAAGTCACATAGAAGTGCCCGCCGTGGCATATGCTATGTTCTGGGGTGAACACAGCATGGGCAACATTTGCATGCATGATCCTGCGGAGATGACATGAGGCACAAGAGGACCTTATTTCACCGAAATGAAATCCTACAGCCAGGTGTTTGGTGGCAGGAGGACGGCCTCGAGATCCCAGATCCTATTCCCAATCTCTAAATCGGCCAGACACTTGGGGAGAGGTCCATCCAGATCCCCCGCATTCGGCTGTTCTAGCTCAAAATCTGGCTGCAAGAACCTTTCGATCATGGCACTCATGTCTCTGGAACTAACCCCAAAGATCCAGAGCTTTGAACCGCACAGGACATCAATAAGGGTGTTGAAACTGTCGCTGTCAATGTGCCAATAGGTCAATGCCCATGCCAATGCAGCCAGCCCCAGCGTATGTCTTTGACAGGTATGGGGGTCTTGTCGAGCGGATGATCCGTAGCAAACCAAGCCGCCATATCACTGGAGAACACCTCACAAAGTGACTGGAGTGACTGAGCAAATGGAAAATCCAGCGCGTTCAAAACCTTGCCTTCCTGGTCCTGCGAGGCTTCCAAAAGCTGTTCAAGTGTGCCATTTCAAAGATGGATGTTTGGGTCATCCTGGACCTCGATAGAATAATCTGATGCCACCAGGTCAATTGGGCACTTGAGAGACTCAATCGGCGCACCTTGGATGGAGATTGTATTCTTGAAAGACTGCTGCAAAGTCTGCAGCCCTTTCTTGTTGAAAGAGACCTTCTTGAATGGCATTTTGGTGATGGCGATCACATCCTTATGGCACAGTATCTCAAGAATGTCCCGGCTGGACTTGGCCCTGTACGTTTCAAATGTCATGACCTCCAACACCGATTCCTGAGGCTGCTTCATGTGCTTTGGACCACCGTCTACATAATTTGCTTCTATCTTGTCAAAGAAGAACTCAACAAGGGCCAGCTCTCTCCCAAACTATGTTGCATGTTTGGTATCTTCTTTGGCAGTTCAAACACGGACTTACGTGCAAGCGTGGCAGCAGATCATATGCCTCCCCATGTGGGCCGTAGAAGGTGCGTGGTTGCGCAGATTCCAGCTTCTTTACACTAGTCTGTCTTGACCCTTTACACAGCAACAGAAATTGCCTACCTTGGGCGCTGTGACGCCTGAAGTTGTCAGGTCCAGAGAAGCCTCCACCTCCTAATGAAATGTTGAGATTAGGAAATCCTCGGTGCTGCATGTCACACACCCTCAAAGGTCAGGTAATCATGTCGTAAGCATCCCAGCTATCCACATTGATAGGATGGTCTGCATCTCGGCCTTCTGAAATCGCTCGCGGGACTTCCACAGGAGCGCTGCTCTGTTCGTTTCTTCTGGTGCCTGCCAGCTTTTTTCTGTTCTTCAGCTTACCTTTTTTTGGGGTCAGGTGAAGTGGCTTCCTAGGTGGAGGAGGTTTGTTTGTTTGTTTCCCCTTGCCTGAAGCACTGCATAGTTGCCTAGTTGAGGTTCCAATGTTGTTGTTCATACCATCCACCTTCATTAATTCCAAAGCAGCATCTTGCTGACCGTGGGTATCGGTGGGTAAAAGAATGAAGCAAACTCTCTTCTCTAGCGTGTTGGTCAATGCTCCCACGTTCTCAGCATAGCCGGTGTCAAGACCAGGCATTTTCACATCTTTACATGGTCCATTGTCGGCCTCCACGTCATCGTCTATCTCAGAGTCATCGCTTGTGAGGTCGCTTGTGAGATCACTAGAGAGAGATCTCTGACTACTGGTCCGTGTGCCCCTCCCTCTTGGCCCGGGTAGACCATCCTCGTCCTTGCTTGAACCCTCGCCGGATACCTCGCTCTCGTCGTCGCCGGTCAGGTCGATGAGGAGGGATGGCTCCTGCTGCTCATTATAAGCTAGTGTTGCAGAGGCCTCAGCTATTGGAGGGCCTGCAGCAGTCACTTTTCGCATCGTGATTGCGTTGAACGAGCGATCAATGTCGCCCCCATCTTGGTCTGCTGCCAGGATTCTCGTGTCCCATTGTTCGACCATGACTGGGTGCAAAAGAGCTTGCGTCGAGCCGTGCATAGCCACAGGGGGGCTGCTCAGATCAGTCGTCATCCCGTCCTTGTCCGGTGCCTGAGACGTTATAAGTGGGGATGTTGGGGGTGCCATACTCGAGCCAGATGGAGCTGGAGAATTCGACAAGGTAGATGCAACATTCTGGGAAGTGTGCAATGGCGCCGCAGGCTCAAACCCTTCTTGGATCACCACCGCTGCTACCGCCTGTGAGATTGACAAAAGCGGGAGTGCTGGTGCGATCTGCAGAGTCCTTGAACCGGCGAGTGGCTGAGAGACTTCCTGGATTGTGCCCTGTTCAATCCTAGGCAGTTGGAACCCGGTCTCTGAGGTCCAAGGCTGAGTGTTCAGACAGACACAATGGAGGCCAAAGAACTCACCCAACTGGAAAAACGACTTCGTCTTTTTGTCACATGTCTCGAGCGCCCCCCATGGCAATCAACTCTTGAAGAGATCTTTAATCTCCTTGATGGGATTTGTCTGGCATTGGCCACAGTTTCCTCGATCGCCCCTTCAACCGTGAGGAGCGTAGGAGTCTTCATGTTCCCTTGGGCAGCCGAATACTAGCGGAAGACCAACATTGCACTTGTTCACCGGTCGAGACAAAATGATCACATACCTCCAGGACTGTATCACAGGTGAACACCTGATTTGCCAACTGCGTCTCATTGAGGAGGAACAGGTGAGAGATAAGCAAGGCCAGGTGCAGCAGTGAGCGCAACGCATAGCCTTTGGTAGGGCTGCTGCCTTCCTGAATAGCGAGGAGCTCCTGCTTGAAGACACAATCATCAGGAAGGCTCTCTGGGTTGTCCGGAATGTCTGGCAATTCTTCGGGCTGGAACTTATTGCCTTTGAGGAATGCCAAGTGAAGGGCCGCGACAAGAAAATTCATGATGATTTTTGAGGTGTTGATATTTCTCTTGGTTCGGTGGATGAACATGACCAACATCAAAGGGCCTGCCTTTGCTTCCAACTCAGGTGTCTCGTCCAGACTGTCGAACACCATGCGCAGCTCGAATAAATGGCCAACCCAATTCGAAAGCTTGTTGTATCCCTGCCATCGTTGATATATCACATCTCACACAGGCCACATTGTAAGACTTACTTTCAGCATCTTATTAGGGCGCATGGAGCATGGTACAATGCCCGCACTCGGTGCATTGCCTTTGGGAGTGAGGTGTCGCTCAAACAAACGATAGCCCAGGAACAGTGACATTATCATGTGTGTTTGAGGACCTACTCTGCTCCACAACTGATATCTCAGCAGAACCTGGGCTGGCCACCTTGATTCCGAGTACGCCTTGAAGGCGGAAAGTCGACTCCGCAGTGCCGCACCACCCAAGCAGCTTGTTCTCATACCCCATGAGACACTCTACGTAGTTCTGCGAATGTTGTCATCTCATGCTCGCTAGGTGCTATCACATACTCACCTTCAGTTCACTTTCAGGAGGTATCAATGTGGCTAAATTGTCTACAGTCGTGATCTCCCTCGAGAACCACGGCCATCTGGAGATCATAGGGGACACGGCGCGTTTCGGTCGCTGCATATCTGGTACCACCTATAATGAGCCCCTGGACCTTTGAACCAGTCTTGACTCACCACTTCAAGTATGCCTTAAATATTTTGTGTTTTAATCTATATAAACAGACTACTGTACTTCTATGAGAAGGCCAAAGGTGAACAGTGCAATTATTCTCGGAGCCATCGTGCTGGCAGTTTAGGGCCGGACCGGGTGGCTTACCAAACAGTGCATGATTGGTTTACCAGCCAATCAGTCATGCACGCAACTGGTCATGCACGGCCCCAGTCCGGCCCTAAACCTACCAGGTCCAACCAGAATGACAGTTCCAAATGAACACCTTCCCCTGCCACCTAAACCTACCAGGTCCAACCAGAATGACGGTTCCGAATGAACACCTTCCCCCAGGCCCCTGGAACCCGATTCAGATCTGGGAGAAGCACATGGGTCTTGAGCAAGAACTCATCATTGCTGCAAAGGAGTGGGTCCAGTGATAGGAGCTCAGATAAGGCAACACGTAAAAAATCTCCTATTCTTGGCTACACTAAATACTCTATCCTCTGCAATTTCCTCTACGATTTGATGTTGTGGTGACACATGAGCGGCCCCAACTTGTGCGACAGGAACGGCGAGTCTTTGCTCGGTAAGACCGACAATACCGCAGCTTCCAGGACACCACTGTGGTAGACAGCGAGCAAGCTGTCGATGTCCGCATGATGAATGAACCCGTTGTGGTCACAGATTGCCTGGACGTCCTTGAGCACAAGCTTGTCATTCTCGTCACCTTCATATGGCCCATCTTCCTCTTGCATCAGCAACCAGGCATAAGCGCCCTCGAGTTTGGTGAACAAGGTCATGGCGGCTGAGAGTGTTGACCGATTCACATTGAAGGTGTCCACTACATCATCGTGCTGAACCCATACCTCTCTGCCAAAGGCATCCTCGCACTTGACAGCCAGCACCGAATGCTTGACAACACCAGTGTCGTCCAAGGAGTCACCGACGATCTTCACAACAATGTGCTGCTCAACCACCTTGCCTATAATCCTGGAGCGGCAGACGGCCTTGGTGAGAGCTATCTGATGGGAATACCTCTCCTGAAGAAACTGTTGGACAGGCAATGTGCCACCGGCACTGCTCGTTTGAGCATTCGGCGTGAGTGCTTGCATCTCCGGAGCTGTTGGAAGACCTTGGGGAACCAGTGCAGGTTCACCAGCACTGCTCGTTTGAGCACTCAGCGTGAGAGCTTGCGTCTCCGGAGTGGTTGGAAGACCTTGCAGAACCAGTGCTGGTTGAACAGTGTCGGGGACACCAGCAGCAAGTGCTTGGTTCACCGTGGCTATGTGCCCAATGGTCTCTGAACTCGGAGTAGGCTGAGAGACCCTGGCTGGCACAGGTGGAGAAGATGCCATGGCCCGCCCTGCATCGCGTCTCACAAATACCTCGTTGGCATCTCTGAGGATAACTGGATCAATCTGGCTCAGGGCTCTTATTATTAACTCGTCGGAGAAGGGACCAGTGGGAGCACAAACAACAGGAGGCACACGGACTGCTTGAAGACAGCGCAGGATGGAGGCTGTAGGGTCCAAATGTTGGACAGCGGCAGTGACGGTTGGTCCAGGTTCAGGAAGAGCACGGAGGTCCGCTACAGAGTCCGGGTCTGAGGAGTGAGAAACCTCAGCTCCTGCTAATCAACATTGATGGCGAATAGACCTACCCAGCATCGGGTTCGAGGCGCCTTGAGTGACATTGAGGGGTGCATCTTGGTGGATCTCTGAGGAATGGGGAACATAAGCACCCGGTAACTGGCATCGATGGCAGAGGCACCTACCGGGCAGGGGGCACGATCCACCTTCTGAGACCTTGAGTGGCACCTCCTGGTCAATCTCGGAGAAGGGTGGCTGCACCACTATGAAGAGGGAGGTGAGTCACTGGTAGCGTCCTGATCCAGGGAATGTGACTTCGTACCAAATTCGGACTCCGATGCACTAGGAAGGCCCATTGCAGATGTCTCAACATCTGTATCAGACGGCAGAGAAGTGGCACCAACTGCTGCTAGAGATGAAGTGAGCCACCCCATGGAGAACTCAGACAGTCGACCAAACACACCAGGAGCGAAAGAGATGGGCTTGTCAGGACACCTAGGGTGTTGACTGATGCGCTCTGTGTGACAAGGAGCTGGTAAATTCTCTTCATCGATCCTGGGCTTCTTGTGAGACTTGCGAGGTTGGGCTCGATTAGACATGGTGGTGCAGGGGATGGTGGCAATACGAAGACAGGCCAGGGGGGAAGACAGCAACGCACCTTTGTTTTATATCCCACTTGGCCCACCCGTCTCGTCGGATCCATCAGGATCTTGAGGAATCTCCAAGATTCTTTGCAAAAATTTTAGCATCGCCTTTGGTTAATGACACATGGCTCTTGTGATCATAAAAGAGTGACCGTTTCACGAGTCTCTAGGAGATTGCACATTCAGGAAAAGGAAAGAGTCTACTCAATCAGAATTTCGAAGATTAGATACATTTGTACGCAAAAAACGGGCCTATTTTCCCCCCCTCCTCCACGATCACAGCCCGGTATAACGGCTCCCCATCCCTGAAATGAGTACCTGTGTATGAAACCAGTACTCCCAGGCCTCGTGGTGCAGAGATGTCGTAGGGTCAGGGAGCAGTGTCTCTAGTATCTCCGCCACAACTTCACTGACCATGACATCAGCGGTGAGCGTGCAAGTGTGCCAGTGGATAGCGCCCAACGCCTCTGCTGCACTCTCCTCATTGTCCTTCTTCTTGTCAGGCTCGCCTTCCTTCTTCTTAGGCTCCTTGGGTGGATACAGGATGAACTGTTGAATGGGCGGTAAGATGTGAGTGCCAATTTGCGCGAATAACCAAGACACTCACTCGGACCTTCCAGTTGGGACGCATGGGCATCAAGTCGGAGTCAGTGAGGGCCTGCAGCACCATACTGGTTTGTAGGAGTTTGTTGTGTTTCTGCCTATCCCAGTCTCCTGGTGCGACGTGAGTGCCCTTGACACTTGAGGGGTGCCCTTCACTGGACAGGTAGCTCTTGAGCCACTCAAGGAAGATGGCAGCAAGGTCCTGGAGATGAGCGTGTCAGGGATGTGGTGTCGAATGATGAATTGTGCACTCAATGTGTGATATGAGGTCACTGGGGGTAGAGGGCTTGCGCGCGAACATGGCGCCAAAGACCTCGAGTAGGTCATCGTTCTTGAGGTGCTGGGAGACCTGCAGGGGGTGCAGTTAAGTAACAGGAATACTCAGCAGAATAGGACACACTGCAAACAACGTGGCAGAGGGTTCGTTTTGGGCGAGTCTGAGATTGAACCCCTTTGCGAATGCTTTAAATTCAACCATGGACCAGGGGTTCTGATGACCGACGGCCAGGTTGCACAGGATCCTTCTGGTGAGGCATGCGTGTTCGGCATCTTTGTGCTCTTTCTTCTTGATGCAGGAGGGCTATAGGTCCTTGTCAGGCCAGGAAAGAAAGGCGGAAGGGTGAGCGCACTTACATTTGTCTCCAACCCGGTTGTAATGACCTCGTAGAGCGATCCAGCATATATCACTGGAATTGTGGTGTCAATTTCAGTCTCAGGTTTGAGGTCAAACCATGGCCGCATGGTTGTAGCTAGGTGAGGATTGACCAAGTGCACCATGAGATAAGTCAACTCCTCTGTCGTGGCACGCCCCAGGAGAAGGAGGAGAGGGACCCAGACACTGATCTCAGCCGCCTGCCTGTACCATAATGTGTGCAGGGCTAACTGATGCCCATGGGTGGCAAGGCGTGTGCAAGTGAGAACAGGTACATCCTCTTCCAGGAGACCACACAAGACGGGCACTGCTCCTTCATGTCCAAACCTTTTGCATACCCATAGGTCTGAGTCGGCAATGGCACTTGCAAGAGCCTGGCGCATGATACCATGCTTGACGCCATCCCCAACAGTGGTTTCCCCAGCCACAGTTGAGCTTTCGCAGCCGTTGTCAGGTGGGTACAATTTCGAAATGATGGGCCACTCACAGCACAAAATTTCGATTCAAGGCTGTTGCCAGGAACACCGAAACATCCTGGCATCTTGTGGCTGGACTCTGACAAATGCTGGCTGGATGTTCGAGAATGTGGATGCTCTGAGGGTCCATCTCAGCAAGATAATGGTGGACAAGAAAGTCCAGGATGTGAGAGGCAACAGAGGCATGATCTTCCCTGTGAATGGCCAATTCCGTGTCGACAAGCAGGCTGGCTCTTGACTGTACATGATCCTGCCAGCGCTCAACAAGCCAGATGACTTGCTCAGCACGAGGGATAAATCGCCTGTGTAGCCGGTTCTGCGTCTGAAAAATGACTACATCTTCATCTGCGGTGGGCTCTGGAGACAGGTGGAAATCGGCCGGTGGGGTAGGTGCGTCGGAAAGGGGGCTCAGTGAACACGTCAGATCTACAAAAGCAGGGGATGTGGCCCTCCAGCGTGTGCGAGGGCGCGGGTCCTCAGTTTCCTGTGTGCGCGAGCAACAACGAGAACAAATGGGCTGAAAGATTGAATTAGCCCCACATAGAAAAAAGGAGAAAGCCACATAGGTGTCTTACCAGAGAAGGAGAGCATAATGCATCACCAAGATCAATGTTGCCTGAGGGATCCTACAGGATTGTTAGCTCGGATCGCCATGGTGTGAAAGAGAACCCCGACCCCACCTGCGGACACCAGTGATCCATGTAACAGTCCGTCTCGTCCACGGCAGCGCCATCGGCAAACATCAAGCCCTTGAGGACGTACTTTGCATAGCAGCCATGATTCAGATCTGGCGCATACATGAAACCCGGGTTGATTTCCTCCGTGTTAAGGGGACCACTGACAGGGCCATAGAGTGGTGCTGGGATGGGTGATGCTCAGTCAAGCGCTGAGCAGTGTGAGGTAAGAAGAATACCTAGATTGAGAAGGTGGTACCCCTGTTTACCGCTGAGAGGGTTGGGAAGTTTTTTGGCAGTGTCGAGCAATGTGTCGATAGAAATGGTGTTATCGTTGATGCCATTGTGGGGCTCAAGGTAATACATGCTGGTTTGCTTTCGTGGCCTAAGAAATTGCCAGTTCTGTTGGTAAAGCAGAGCGGCCACCTCGTCCTCGTCTTGACCAGGTTTGGCAGGTAAAACGAGGCTGTGGAGAAGGAGGTGGTCATTTATGACACCAGAGAACAGAGGAACCAAAGCGTCCTGGTTGGTTGCAGCAGGGACAGTAACTTCAAGGACCAAGTGGAACCTATCGAGCCGGTTGAGGATCTCAGGAAGGATATGCATATTGACCACCAGGCGCTTCCCAGAGTCTTCCAAGGCGTATACCAACTTGTGGTCCTGCCATTCGGTGGTCATTCAATCTGGACCTGCCGTCTATGATGAGAAGAGAACAACTCACAATGAAGGGGTAAATGGCAAGTAAAAATTTCTGGTCTGAGTCGGCGTTGTTGGTGGCTTTAGCGGCCGCCTTTGACGATGAAGAAGAAGCGGCCTGAGCAGGAGCAGGAGCCACAGAGCGTCATGGATTAGGTGCCTGGTTGTTAGCCGCCATGCGCTGGCGACTTTGTTCGCATGCTCTGTTGACGGTGGAGGGGCAGTCGGGGGCCATGAAACAAGGAATTGGCACAGACCCGACCTGAGACACAGGCAGCGGGTAGTTGGCTGGGTTCAAGCCCGGAGGACGCAAGGGAGCCGCCGCTGGAGCTGTGGCAGCAAGAGGATGTACAGGGACCGCAACAGGGCCAGATTCCACCATCTCTAGGATGCTGTGCTGCATCCAGGGGCGCCCGCACAGGCAGAGAGTATGAGGTGTCCAGTGAAGCTCCAACTATTGTCTTTGTTGAGACTTTTGGGGCCAGGGAAGGGAGACAGACGAGCTTACTGAATGAAACCCTCCGCAGGGAGGGACTTTGTCCAATATTCCGCCCTTTTGCATGGCATGACAGGGGTGGGTGCCTGGGAGGCCTGTCGACTCGTGCAAGATCCAGGTGTGGTTGCAGCACTGGCAGAGCTCGGTGGGGTTCGTGGGTATCTGATAGACATCAGAAACAAGGAGCGAGAAGTGTGAAACATCGCTCACCAATTCTCTAGGGGCAAGGGTTCGATGGTAGTTTTTGCAAGGGCAGCCCACGACGGAGCACCTGCCATGGGTGGTGAACGGTATGGCAGGCATTGTCAAGGAGAATCAAAGAGGAGAGTGGAGGGAACAGAACCAGGGAGAGACGCAATTTTCTGGGTTTGAAATGGTGTCAAAGACTCCAATGACAACCCACCATAAGCTCATGTCCTGATTCCAGATAGGCGAGAAGATTTTGAATAGGTGCTGGCCTGTGAGGTCGCCCCGAGTCCAGTGTTTGTACTTTCCATTGCGGGATATGGCATCAGACACGGCTCATCCAAAAGGCACACTTTTGGTTAGGGATTGGTGAAAAGGTCAAAAGAATGATCAGATATTTATTTAGGTACATGAAAAATGTATAGAGAAGCAGGGCAAAAGGTCTGGGCACGGTGAGGTGAATAATGCTCTTTACTGGGCCAACTACTTCGCGTGTTTGTCCCATTCAAGTCCACATGGACAGCTGGTGTTGAAGCCTCCATGTTCCTGTTGTGATGCTTGAGCATGAAGCCATGACGCGCAAGGCGGAAGGAACTTACTGACCCAGATTTCACTGTAGGGTCTTGAGGAAAGAACCCATAACAACACGCGTCTTTGTCCCGGTCCTGAACCGGGATTTAGATGCATCTCAGTTGACAAATACTCGGGTACCTACAATGGAATGTGCGGGGTTGCTCAGGGACTGGGTTACCTGGGATTGGCACTGGCACTGGCAGTGGGGAGAGTGGTGGGAGGATGGCTGGGACGGCTGCGAGGAAGACATGAAAAGAGCGCGATTGGGGCGTAGAAATGACTGAGATGCTCTTATCTATTGGCAATCGTCAGGAACATGTTTTACTCTGTTTGACCTAGAATGATGGAAGAGAGGTGGAACGCACATGGGCGCTTGGATACATTAGAAAGAAATAGGGGTAATTAGGAGGGAGCTCCATATAAGGAAATGTTGGGAGCAATGCGCCGTTCGGAAGCAATGCTCGGACATGTGAGTCCGAGATGGACGGCCGCTGGAACGAGTCATGTGGGCGCCTTCACTTGGTATGATTGATTGCCTGAACAATCGGTCACGCACAATTACATATTAACAGTCCAGTGACCCTGTGAGTCTTCCCGGGCCTGCCCTGAACCATTTGTCTCAGTGGTGCCAGCTAGCCTGTTGAACGAGTTGGATAGGCTCTATTAGCGATACTAGTGGGTGTTAACAGGAGTCCCACGGCTTAGACAACCAGAAAGTAGTAGACCACTTCAAAGCAAGATGAGAGAGATATGGAAACACTTGCCATTACTCACCCCCAGCGAATGTCCTCCCCCGTCCTGCGCTGTTTCCCGTGGATGTCTGGAAGCTTGGTATGGTTGGACGACATCGAGGGCCTGGTGCCCCCATCTAGCAAAATGAAGGTCAGGCTGACAAGCTGCAGAATGGACAATATGGTCTCATGAGTTGTAGGATTTTGTTCAAAGCCTACACCACTATGAGCGCCAGGTGTTTTCCTTCTGCAGTCCAGCCGAGAGCTTGTATTGTCTGCAAGGGCTCTTAGAGATCGAATTCTCTGACATCCAGAGCACGTCTGCCAAAGAGACACCACAGCGGCTTTCCAATAACTCGCAGGACCATATGCGGATGTGTTCTCTTTTTTCAGGTTATCGGCTGGCAGAGCAGTACTTCATCAATATCACGCTACCACCCTGCATTCCTCAATCTTCAGGTCAGCAGGACAAAGGGCTCAAGGTTTTGATTTTCTATCTTTACAGTGTCATAATCTGTCGCTGACTTACGGAGACTAGGGTTACGAACATCTGGAAAATTGGGTCGACATGCTCCTCACTCTTTGCAACATCATCAAGCACATCAATGATCTGAAGCTTTTGCACACGAGGAGTGGGCCAGAACAGCTCATCAATCACATCCGCGACGCTCAGAGGAACATGAAATACTGCAAGGTGGTAATTAACATGCTTGTGGCAGCCTTGCACCTGGCCTTTCTCCAGAGCCACAGCTTTTCCGAGGGAGAGCTTCCGGACATCCCAGATAACCTAGACAGCTTGGATGAGATGTCTCCGTTTAAGCAACAATTTCTGGACCTTGTCGATAATCAAAAACACGGGTCGTCTCTTTGCTCTGCACTCCATCTCGCGCTCCTTATATTGCCCCTCTACCTTTTGGTCTCAATCCAATTGATGAAGAATTCATTTTGCCGAGAGCAAGTGCTACAGGTACGAACACATGGTGTGGGATTGAGTGATTGGCTGAAAGCGCCGAAGTGCACCCATGCTTTAGGGAACATGAAGGGTTCGGTATTGCTCCGGGTCGAAGGAGAGATCATGGTCACTGCCAAACGTTTGGCATCCCGCAACTGCATTCCGCTTCAAGAACTCAAGGAACTCTTTGGTCAAAGAATCCCATGGTATGACGTGGAAAATTGCGACGCGGAGACGCGAAATTTTTTCCAGCTCAGTAAGACATGCGTGCATGTTTCAAACAGAACTGTACTGACTGTGTCCTTAGGCTCAGGGGCAAACAGGCTGGGATACGTCAAAGACCGTGCCAATCTGTCCGACATGACAGCGTCGGTCGCACCCAGAGCAGAGCATGAAGAAGCGAATCTGGCACAGCCAGAAGTCGCCATGATGGTCGTTCAGCTGCGTAGGTCTGACCAGAACCAGAAATCGGTCTCAGTCAATACACAGTCACACCCTGAGGTTGATACCGACAGCGAGTATGCAGACACTGATGCTGATACAGCAGACATTGACCTGGAATCGGATGTGAGCACCCCGCCCCCAAGAAGCAGAAGACCTCCGGCGCCCAAGTCACTCACATCGCTTGCCACGGCGGGAGCCGGACAAAATGACAACATGCCCAGAAAAAGTGCTTCGAACCCGATAGACATCAACGCGGACCCGCCAGAGGTCGACATAGACTCTAACGTGAGCGAGATGGATGAGACTGGTGATATGGCTGGCCAGGACGACCGCAGCGTGACGCCTGGCTGTGATGCCCAAAACCCTATAGACGTTGACACGTGGATCAAGTGCAATCCAACAGAATGGAAAAATACTTTGGTAGGAGTGCTTGCTGCTGCAGTGCAATGAGATCTCACAGATAAAACGTAGCCTCGTGGGACTGTATTGACGCTCAATACGGCCTCAGGACATCTAGTAAACCTCGACCAATTGCCCCTGATGCGTGGGACTGATGCCTTTTTGGCAGCCAATACAGCTAGTGAAGCATTTAAAACTGGGGAACTCCCCAGAATGCTGGATGCATCAGGGTGGGGAGTTGCCCATCCATGGACCCCAGACCACCCCTGCTGCTGGGGAGGGCTGGGGATGACCATTTCAGTGACGGAAAAGGCTTGGGAGGGGTTTGATGAGACCCGGGGACTGTTCTGCATCCTTTCTGGGACAATCTGGTATGGGGGAGGAGGTGAATTGGCCCGTATGGGGTGCCACATTACCTTGGCAGTGCGCTTTTTTTAGATCCACGGCTATTTTTAATTTGACAGCCCATGAGAATGATGTCACTGATCTGAGCCATCAATTCTTGATGCCTCGCCTCGGAGAATCCGCCTTCCGGCTGTGGCTGTGCTCATTCCCAATGCGGACATAGGGGGATCAAAATAGGCTCTGCTGGCCTCATCCATGGCTTATTTCATTACACCACACCTCTTAATGGACAAAACAATTATGCGATAATATTATACATGATTTTAGCTTTCTGTAGATGCCAAGAACATCAGGAGAGACCTATTTTTGGTAAAGATATGGTGCAAACAATGGTTTATACACCAAAAATGCGAAAATGCGCACCAAATGTGCCCCTCTCATGCCCCCCTGACTCAAATAACCTATGTCATAATGTAGGGTAGTGCATTACCTTTAATTTTACCGCTTAAAATTGGTTGTGCAGTCAGTATTGACTATGCTATTCCCTTATAGAGCGCATTTTCTAAAAATAGCAAAGAAGCGCACTCAATTCTCTACCATTTGCAGGCATCTAATCCTCGGGGCAGGTCAGCGATTCTATAGAGAATATATAGAGCTTTCAAACGAGCCCTCCCGCGTGTTCACGCGCTCAGTATTGCAGCTTATATTACAGGATTACCCCTCATGCATGGCAATTTATTGATGGCTGCACATCCGTGCAGAATTTCGGCTTCCCCTCGCATTATTTCGCTTAGCTTTGGCTGAGCGAAATGCTGGGTACATTAATACCTTCTAGTAGACACCCTTATCGCGTGAAACGGGTAGAAACTCGTTGAGATATGATGAACGTGATTTTGCTGCTATAATACATGGTGCACCCATGCATCCTCAGGCATGTTTAGGGCCATTTGAGTCGGCCAAAAATGATGAAATACATGCCTGAGAGTAATGGCAGCTTGCATAATGCCAGGGGGTGTCTGGGTGTAGTAGATATGAGGGGGTATATAGGTACGGACAAGCCTCCACTAAACGCAGCTCTGAAAGTCTGAAAAGTATATACGTGAATAGTGTATATTTATCCATGAATTTAACATATTTTATCATAATTTTATATTGCCTGGAAGTTGAGTTATTGACCAATTTCCCATGAGCTGAAATATTTTATTGACCTCCAGGAGGGGGGATATTGGCACATGTAAAATCATGATAAATGACGATAAATGTATAGAAACAGATCGAGGTACTTGCGAAGGCAAGGGGATGAATCTGTGAGGAGGTAATCCCCCACATCAGTATCTATGTAAATACTTACCAAATCCACATATCGCACCCATTCAATGGTGCTTTCGGGTCAGGATAACATCCCTTAACATATTTCGAGTGACGGATGA